>WBNO01011734.1:358913-388906 GCA_013400575.1 Peucedramus taeniatus
GTAGGAGCGGGTGCTGTGTCCGGGATGTTTGGGAAGAACAAGAGGCCATTGAACGATCTGTTGAATCCCGCTCGTAGGAAAGGGGGGACGAAGGGGCCGCCAGCCCGGCGAACAAAGAGCTTTATTCACAGCCTGTGTACATGTCCATGCCTTCCCCGCTCTTCCCGGGCGGCCTTTTTGGTGGGATGGTGGTGGGGGGAGAGCTCCGGGGTCGTTTTCAGCTTGTTCTCCCTGCGATCGGGGCCGGGGCTGCTGCCCTCCCTCCGGCTCCGGCCGCGCTCGGTTGCGCTGGGCGGCCCCGAAGGGCGGCTCTGCCCCGATGCCGGCGCTCCGCAGCCCCGAGCCCGTTCCGGGGAGCCGGAGCGAAGGAAAGGAGCCACCGCGGCGGCTCTCTGCGCTGCGAGCCGGGGAAACGCTCCGCTCGGCTCCCCCGCGCCCGGGGTTCCTGCGGTCGCTGTGTTGGAGCTTCTCAGATGTCTCATCACAAGGTGCTGTTTGTGTGTTCGGTGCTTTTCGCTGCCTGGTGAGTCTCCCGCCGGTGTGACCTGGGGACTCTGGCGCTGAGAGACGCCCAGATTGGGAATACGAGACGGCCGCGTTCTTCCTTTGTTTTGCCGTCTTGCTCACCTCAAATTCTCTAAGAGCAGTTTGTAACTGAAGGCCAGAGCGATCCCCCGGCAGGCTCAGCCTGTTCACCGCTGCCCAGCCAATGGGTGGAACTGTGATTCGGGATCTCAGAGCTGCTGAAGGGAAACAAAAGCAGGGCTGGATGCTGGCTCGCAGTGGCTGTGCTTGACCCGAGCTCCGGGGTGAGAAGCACCGCACGGCGTGAGCTGAGGTTGTGGTAAGACAGATATTTTGTGGTTGCGGTGCTGTGTTGTGAATCACAGGATAAAATCCCAGACCCTCTGTGTTTAGGCAAAATTTCCTTACAGTTGAGGACCCTTTTTCCCCCCATTCTCCCTCTTTTCCAAGCTAACAGCGTTAGCCCCGGTGTTCTGCGAAGAGAGGATTAGCGTGAGGTAGCAGCGTCAGCGCAGAGTGCTGTCGTTGTGTCTCCCGCTCGGTTCCACCCGAGGCACAGCGGTGCCAGCGCTGTGTCACCGCCGTGGTGGCACCCCGTGATGCGGAGTGTTCTGCTGCCTCCTTTCACCGAGGCGACTGGAGCAGCAATAGGCAGCAGCGAGACTTGGTTTGGGATGAGCCTGTGCGACCGGGTGGATCCGTGTGTTTCTGTGGTTCCTCTCCAGCCGCCCTCGATGCTCTGCGGTTCATGGAGCTGCCGGTGCCCCTGTGCAGCAGGGCGAGGGCTGAGGAGCGCTCTCGGCTCACTCTGAGGCGCTTGGGCAGCGCTGGGCTGGAACTCGGAGTCTGTCTGCGCTGGCACTCGGCACTTCAGGGAGAACAACTTTCCAGCAGAAGCCTCAGGAGGTGTTTGGAGACGGCGTTGGCGAGGAGCCGCGACCTGGCCGTGGCACGGAGCTGCGAGGGGCTGGCCAGGGCTGGTTGTGGCTGCAGCCTCCGTGTCTGCCGACACCAGACCGGCCCAGGAGAAGCCCCCCATGAAGGCAGCGAGCGCTTCCAGCGCGGCTGCGCTAAGCCAGGCTCCTTTGTAAACACAGAGTGAGTTTCCAAGGAGCCTTTGTATGCAAGCGAGGCGAGTCTGCTCGTCCCTGGCCTTCAGCAACACGCGCTGCGTTCTGCATGCGACGCAAACACCGGCGGGGAAGGGGCTGGGGAATAAAGTGATCCATCTGGGTTGCAGCTTGGGCTCATTTGTCTTGCGTGTAGGCAGTTGAGCCCAGGTTTATAAGCACGACAATCTGGTTTGAAACCACTGCCAAGGAGGCTCCTAAGGATGGGAAGGCGAGGAGATCGCTCTGCTCCATGCGTGCTCTGCTCTGAGGAGGGGGCAGCTGTCAGCACCTTCTGCAGGATGGACATCCCCGGGGTGGACGCTGTTGGATGGACACCGCCGGGATGGGCGCTGCCGGTGTCCCCTTGGCACGGGTGGCCGCTGCTGGTGCGCAGAGGTGGCTGCGGTGACAGGAGGCCGGAGAAGAGCCGCGCTCCCCGGGGACCCCCGGCCGTACCAGCGGCCGTTCTGCTGATGCTGCGCTGCCGTCGCCTTTGTTTGCCTTGCGCTGTCTTTCCTGGTGTGTAAATAAAGAAGGCTTTGTAATCAAACAGCGCTGGCTCCGTCGGCCGGGCGCTTGGCGAGCCTTCCCCCGGCCCTGCCAGGACCGGTGGGGCCGTGTCTGTGCCATCGGTGAGCTCTCTGCCCTATTGCTGGGTGGAAAATGGGTCAGCTCCTTAACCCTGCGTCTGCCTGAGGCCACCCGGAGTAAAACCTGTGTTCCAACCTGGATACACCCTCTGCTTGACTGGACCATCCAAGCACTCCTCAGAATACGTTTGCTCATAAAAAGCAAACCCACCTTCATGAATGTAGGCAGAGTTTTCTGGATGTTTCTCTTGAATGGCTGCTTTTCTAGAGATTATTGTCAGACTTGGTAGAGGGGTTTTGACAACCTGTTCCTCTTCTGGGTTTTGGTGGCACTTGGCGGTACTTCTGTCAGGAAAGCAGGGGTTCCCTCCTGTATCCAAACATTTCTGCTCCTGTCTGCGGCTCCAGATCTGAGCAGGCTCCAGGAGAGGAGCGTGAGGCTGCAGCCTTCCCTGGAGCTGAGCCAGGAAGTGAATACTTAACACAGTGGTTTGGGAGCACAAGCAAAGCTGGACATACAGCCAGCGTCTACTGAGAAATTGGATGTACACGTTAAAAAAAATAAGTTGTGCTTGTTCCTCCGGGGGACGTTGTGAGGTGCTAAATAAAGGGACGCTGTGGAAACCTGCCATGGAGGAGAGACCCTAGGTGGAATGTTGTAATTAGGAGTGGTATGTACTTGTTTAAGTTCCATAAATCAGTCTCTTTCCCGGGATGTAATTGCACGCTGCAGAGAGCAGCTGCTGCTGCGGTTCCTGGGGAGCTCCACCACAAATGCTTTGAAGGTCGCCCAGCGTGGGCTCAGGCGCTCCAGGGCAGCGTGCTGGGGAAAAGGGTGGGTTTGGATGTGTGGCAGGCGAGTTGGAAGTGCCAGGAGGCCCCGTTCACTCTCAGCTCTGTTGATTGGAACGCAGAGAGCCGTCGGCCGGCGCGCGGTGCCTGCCCTGCCCCGCCGAGATGAGCCGGCGTTTGTGGTTCAGCCACGAGCTGCATTTAGTTATTGCAGTTTTTAATTTGCAAGGGCAAGGGTGAGCCCTAGCTGCGATACTGTGGCTGCAGGCGACTCCTCTGATGGCCCTGCCCATGCGTGACCACCACCCGCCTGCTGTCAGCCTCTTCTGCTTTGGAAAGTTCTTCTTTTCTCCAGGTGTCCTCGTTACCTGTTGAACCTCTAGGTTTTCCTGCTGTGTTGCACATCAGGCTCTCACATCTTTGCAGGGTTTTGAGTTGGGTGCTGGGGAGCCCTGCAAACCACTGTATGCTGCTGGATGAGGCTCTGAAAACCTGAGTTTCGTGTCAGTCTTTTTCACCCATTCCAAATTCCAGCAAGGAGTACAGATCCCCAAGGAGATTTGGTTCCCGGGGTTTCTTGGAGCCGTTGCTGAGCCCTCACCCCACACTCACCAGCAGTATGTGGCTGGTGGCTGCTTGCATTTAAAACACTTGGCTGGGTTGTACCAGGGACATTTGCTGTCCTCCACTCCTGGTTATTTTAGACCAACAATGTCCCTCTGTAGGGTTGGGCTGGCTATTTTTACCCTGTGGTGTGGTTTTAATTTACTGTGTTCTTCTGTGGTTTAAAAACTTGAGCATTACAAAGACTCTGCCCTTACCAAATTCTCAAGGTGAATCAGTAGAATATTTGATACCCCCATTAAGTTCCAGTCTGAAGGATCAAAGAGATGCTTAGGCACATCTCTTTGCTCAGAGATATAAAACTTTTGTGGGCTGTAGCTTAACTGGAAAATGTCTTTAGTTTTGCTTTTTTAAGTTTTTTTTTTTTGTCCCTGGAAGTGCTGGCAGCTCCTTGGTGTTGTTGGTTTGCTGACAGTCTCACACACAGGTGCTGCCTGCTGGCAGGTCTGTGGTGGGTTTGCTTTGGTCCTGCCCATGTTTGTGGGTCTTGCCCAAATGACACAGCCCAGGTCCCCCCTCCCCTCTTAGTGGCAGTTCAGTCAGGTGCCAGCATTGGAGGGGGAGTAGTCTCTTTACAGTAAATGACTGCCAATATGTTTTAAAGCCCAGGTGTGCATTTGGCAGTGGGAAAAAGTTGTGTTGGAAACTCTCCTCCTCTGCCAATCCCAGCTGTGAAGTTTGCCCTGAGCAGTTACACTCCTGGCTTGAGCCTTGCCTGGGAAATGTCCCATTTTCTGGAGCCCTTGGCTGAGCAGTGGCAGCTGTGGGGGATGGAGATCTCTACCTGCAGATCAGGGAGATGCCAAGGAGCCATCAGAGCCAAGGTTGCCTGCAGGGTCACGTTGCCTCCTAAAGTTGTGCTCAGACTCCAAGAGTTGGGTGTATAAACCCCTGGCTTCAGGTTACGTCTGGAATAAACTGCTCTGATCTCCTGGTGTCCTCTTTTAGCAGTTAGTGAGCCTGTACCTGATTTATGATCTCCTCCAAGGTCTGCTTCCAGAATGGAAATGTCATTGCATTCCCCACGTTGTCTGTCAGCAGGGCTCTCGAGTCGAGGGCTCTGACTGGACCTCTGCAGTGGGGCCTTCCCTTCACAGAGATGCACTTGGGTGCTGGTCCCAAACGTGATGACTCTTGGACCTGAGACACCTCAACATTTGATACAGAAACAGACCTTTTTGTTAGAGCAGAAATGCTTTTATAGAGATGAATTCCTCATGGACAGCATGAGGCCATGCTGGGGCTTGGCAAGCTCCAGCAAGGCCAGTCTGGGAGTGCTGGTACTGCTGTGGGAGCCCAGTGGGGTCCTGGGGACCACTGGCCTGTGTGACACCTTATCTGTGAGGTGGGTGCACCCCAGACCCCCGCTCCCATCCAGCTCTTGCAGTGTATATCCCCTTTCCAAGTGTGACAGGAAGAAAGAAATATGAAGCAGCAAAGTGACATTGCCTCCCTCCCCTTCTCCCCCCGTGCAGCAATAGAAATACGAGCCTGAGTCTGCAGCGTCAAAAGAGAGATCAGAGTAATCGGATCAAGCATGAGGAACTGCTTGTTGCTGCTTCCCTGTTTTTAAATGAGGCTGCCTGGCAGCTTCCCTGGCAGAGCACTTTCAACATTACTCGTGTTCAGCTTTGGAGCTGGGGTTGCAGCAAAGTCGGGCTCTGTGAGAATTGGGCTGGAAAGGGAACTTTCTGCGTAGCCTCTGGGCTAACACACAGAAATAAAGGCTCCCTGTGCCCCCACGGCCCTGGTTTTGTAGCCAAGCAGAGGCACATCTGTCCCTAATTCTGCAGAGAGAGCGCTCTCACTTCATGCATTTATCACAGTGATGCTGCTCTGGGATGTGCTCCGTGATGCCAATACATCCCTGACCTTGGAAAAGCACAGTGACTTTCTCCAAAGCTATTTCTGCCTCTCTGCCCTGGTGTGACACGGGATAACTCTGGGCAGCAGCTGCCCTCTGTCTATGGAGAGGTGTTGAAGTGGTCCAGCTGGGTCAAACCAGGGGCGAGAGCTGCTGGCTCAGCTGCAGAGGCTTCTCTTCGTGCAGTGCCTCTGCTCTGGCTGGGTGCAAGTGGACATCCATCCATCCCTCCATCCATCCATCCATCCCAGTCCTTAGTGCTGGCAGTGCTCCAGAGCATCTGGACGGTCACCTGCACTGCTGCAGTGCCTGTGGTCACAGAAACCCTGCATTGCTCCATGGAGTTTGGTTGTGAGGTTCTTCTGCTAATCCTAACTGGTTTCATAGTAATGAGAACCTGAAATATCCACATGTGGAGAGCTATTGCTGTAGCTGGGTTGGTTTTGCATTCTCATTCTAAGCTATTTTGCTTGGGAACACGGTTGGACCCATTTGTCTGTGCTCCCATTGCCTCTTTGACGTCTTCATTGGCGTTGGCTAACGCAGACACGGTGTTAGAAGCCTGGTGGAATCAGGGAAGCTCCCAAGCGTTACCCCTCCTGCTTTTCCCACTCTGTATGGAATTAGGCGATGTTTTCAGCTGTTTGAGGACAGGCCTTGCCGTGCACTCACAGGCTCTTTTAAGCAGAAAGCTGTGCTGGTTTGGGTGTCAGCAGCTCTTTAAAAGCCCTCGTGCCGAGCTCTCTGCCTGCCGTGCTCGGGGAGGCTGTGGCTGACGGGGTAACGTGCTCGGTGCCGAGATCCCGAGCGATGCCGTCTCCCGTTATCGTTTCCTGCTGACAGCCTGACTGGGCTCCCTGGCGCTGGGGGAGGCTGGCTGACAACCATCAAAGCCCTGAACGCTTGTCATCATCGGCCGTCAGCTCTGTCAGGCGGAGCTGCTGGGGGACGCTTGGTTTGTTAGGACTCCTCGGAGCAAGCCAGCTTTTCCAGGGTGGGCGCAGCAGGAACGAGCGAAGCCAAACCCCTGCTCGCCTTGGGAAGAGTTGTCTTGGTGTTGGCGTGACAGCAGCCCCGGGTCTGCAGGCAGATTGGTTCCTTTGCCGCCCTCGTTTGTTGCCGCGCTGTGCAGTCTGGAGAAGCAGCGTGCTCCTCCATGCTCTGCATCCCCAGGGTTGCAGGAGGATTCCTGTCCTGGAGGGTGAGAGGCAGAGCAGATCCCTGTCTGGAACAGAGCGGGCTGTCGGGCACTGTGACACCCCTGTGCCGTGTAGGTGCGTGTGGTGGCTCGTGCTGGGATGAAGCAGAACCTGTGTAACCTGCTCCTGCTTCTTTTCCATAGTCACTGTTGGAGGGTGGATGCAGGGAAGGTTTCTCTTGGTGCACGAAACGTGAGTGTGGTTTCTCCTTTGGCACTTTTCTCTTCTGCACTTCATTTACTGTGATTTTACAGACTGCTTGGAGTGAAGACTCGCATCGTTCAGAGTCTGTGTCTGCAGGGTCATGACACACAGTGGCTTTTCTTGCCCTGTCACAGTTAAAGACCAGCTTTCCTCAGCTCCTGGTCTGTGGGTGGCTCCAGAGGAGACGTTACTCATCCCTGAGTAGGCAGAACCACCGAAAGCGAATCCCACGCTGAGGTTGCTGAGCTCTGTCCACACAAACAGCTTTTCCTTCGATTTAAAGGTCTTATGCCCTTAATCGTTCCCTAGAATCTTTAACAGAAGGTACAGGTTTAATCAACTCCCTGGATCCATAACTGCCAGGTATTGCTTCCTCAGCACGAGGAGCAGAGTCGTGCCTCTCCCTGGGAAGGGTGAAGATTAAAGTGGGATAGACGGGAGATTAACAGTGTTCCCTTCAGACATCGCCAGGGAAAGGGGGAGACGCTCCGAGAGGAGGAATAAAGGAAATACTTGGAGGCAAATCACTTACTGCTCTGTAGGAATCCGTGGAGCCTTGTAAACAGAGGCTTTATAGCAAACCCAGCGCTGTGGCTCTTAAATCACTCTGGGAGAATTTTGGATGCACAGTTAAAGGATGACTCGCTCCTCCAGGCTCTCATTAGCAAATTGGATCCAAAATTTTCATGTTAACACAACATGATGTGTGTGGAATGCAGCTCAGGAAGCTGTCGGGTTTGGGATACTCTGTTTTGTTTTGAGGTTGGGTGGGTCTGTTGATCTCATTCCTGTTTTGGAAAGGGGAGGTTTAGCAAGAGTCACATTAAATGGAATTTCAGTGTTTCCTACAGAATGACTCTTTTTCAGTTCCTACATTAATAAATATCTTGTGGTCAACCTGTTGTATTCACAGCCACTGCTTCTTCCTCTCCTTCCCCTCGTGTACAGCACCCCTCTAAATCTGCTTTGGACAAGGCAGGATAAGGAAATGAAAATAGTTCTCCGTGGGTGATGGGGTCTGTGGGGGTGTAAAGATCCTGTCCGAAAGTAGGGAGTGGCTGAAATGATCCTGCAGGAAATAAATGAGGATTAATAAGCTATTTTCAGCCTGGTCATTTGCTTCTTGCCAGGGAGAGCCCAGTGGAGTGACCAATCCAGTGGGTGTCCTGAGGGATGAGAGGATTTTGTGCTGGAATTAATGTGGATGTTGGTGGGTGTGCATGGACAAGGAGGATTTGGAGGAAAGTGGTGGGATCCTCCTCCTCCTGGATTTCACTGCCCAAAGAGCAAATCTTGCTGAAAACTGTGCCTGAATCCTCTGGGAAACCTTTGGAAATGCAGCTCCTCATTGCTTTATGTAAAATGTCTTTGTAGCAGTTGAGGATGCCGGCATCCATTAAAGACACAATCCGAAGCCATGTGAGAGTTTTAATAACTTGGTATTTTTGTTGTGCCAAAAAATCCAATTACATACGGAATCACTTTTCCTTTGTAAAGGTCTGGGAAAGTGTTTGCCTAAACTGCTGTAGAAGCGGCATTTCAGTGAACCAGCTGAAAAGTCACTTTTGTCAGTTTAATGGGCGTAATAAAATGGTCCATCTTGGGGGGGAGTGAGGGAGGGGGACAGAAAAGCCTCTCTGAAATTGGGATCTTTTAATTTTAAATTGGTTCCTAGGATTTATAAGGATTTCAAAGGCATATGGAGAGGGAAGAGCTCTGGGTAGGTGTTGAAGCAGCTTGTCCCTGTTTTTCTGAGAAATATACAGATCCCATAGATGAAGTATTTACGAAATGGACACGAAATACACACGTGTATACAGAAAATGCACAAAGCCAGCCACAAGAAGGTGTTGTGGATGGCTGGGGGCTCGTGGCTGTAGCAGGCAGGGTGGCACTGGGGGCTCTGCCATCGTGTCCTCAGTGCTGTCAGTGGTCTTGGAGTGCCATCGGTGCTTATTTCCCACCCAACGTGGTTTTGTTTGTCTGGTCTCCTCTTGGAGTGGCTTTTTTCAGCCTTCATTTGTCCAGATTATCAGCATGCAGAGGAGAGCTGCCTGGTATTTACATGATTTAGTTGTAAATATGGTTAAGTGTTGATAGATATTGTTGTCATAAGTGCTTACAGCTCCTGGACTGATTACTGAATTTCTTATGTGGAAATCTGTACAAGCTCGGCGTGCGAGCAGCTTCCCAAGGGAAGTGCGAGGAAGGAGCTTGTGGTTTCCGTGTGGAAATCAAAGCCCAGATGTGGCTGGAGTGGGTGAATTTATGGGGGAAGTGTTGTCGGGTTTGGTTGGCAACAACTGGGGCTCCGAGGCTGCGATGAAGGGAAAATAAAAGGCTCTTGTTCCCTGTTTTTGTGGGAACAGATGCTGTTCTGTGGAACAACTATTCGGGGCTGATATGCATAGGGAACATCTGTAGGGTTGTACACCAGGGCTCCGGCTGAGGGATGTTCATCGCTGCCACTGGGCTGATGGAACAAATGTGTTATTTGCTGGTAGTTTTATTTTTAATTGACTAATAGGCTGTGCTTCAGCCGTCCTTGTTTAACAGTCTTATTTCCAGAATGTTTTACATCCCTACTCAGAACCCTGAATTTGCAAACGAGTGTTTCTGGGAAATGTCTCTCTGAACGCAAAAAGCCTGGATTTGGCAGAATCCTCTCCGGGGGGTGAGGATTGTGGAGGGCTCTGCGATCTTGATCATGGTCCTGAAAACCTGTGGATCTTCTGCGTTTGCCCACAGAAACGGAGATTTGTGGGGGTGATT
The DNA here is from genome assembly GCA_013400575.1 of Peucedramus taeniatus. Taxonomy (NCBI): domain Eukaryota; kingdom Metazoa; phylum Chordata; class Aves; order Passeriformes; family Fringillidae; genus Peucedramus; species Peucedramus taeniatus. The sequence goes on from WBNO01011734.1 coordinate 368,596, forward strand.
TGGAGTTCTGAGGGTGGAACGGTTATTAGGATAAAACACGGGAGGAGAGGCCAGCTGTGTTGTGCGTGGAAGGGATTTGTGGATGTGATGTTCAGCTCAGAGCTGAATTTAGGGCAGAGATAAAAGCCTCTCCCCACCCCGATGCGCTTCTCTGTGTAATGCCAACACTTAAATCCTCGCAGCGCTCGCTCTGCTCGGGCTGTGGGAAGAGAACCTGGGAGCTGCATCCCAAATCCTCTGCACCGGTGCCTCTCTCAGCGCGGAGTGAGAGGCAGCACGTCCGTGCCCACCCTCCCTGGATGTGTTCCTTGCTTTAGAGCTGCTTTCTCGGGAGTACAGGCGAGTTGGAAGGAGCCTCTGTTCCCTCCCAGGCAAAACCTGTCCCTTTGGAGGGAGCTGGAGCGGCGTGTCTGGATCCGCAGCGAGCTCTGGCAGTTGCTTTGCCTGTCAGCCCCTGGATTCGGCACTGTTTTGCCTTAAGGGGGGAAAATCCCCCAAAACCCTTCACTTGTGGCATCAGGAGGGAAGGGAGAAGAGGAGCCCCAAGTACTTAGTATGGGCAGTGTGAGCTTTGCGGAGTCACACATCCAGATGGATTACATGAGGAACTTGACATCTTGTTTAAAAACAAATCATTCATTATGTAGCAGTGAATAATCAAGCATTACAGTTTCATCTCTGGAGGTTCCTTTTTTGGTTGGAATTTTGATAGTTCAGTAATTAAAAGCTGTAAGCTATTACACTGTCTACATGTTGATCAATTGGTAATTAAAAAGTTGATGATAGATATGGTATTTCATGGGACTGGTTGGTTACGGTCAGATTTCCTTCGTGTGTTTTGAAAATTGTCGTTTAACTTAACACTTAAACGTTTTTCAATATTCATGGGTTGTTTTACTTGATTTTTATAAATGCCTTTTAATGATCACAATTTGCATATGGTAATTGAGAATCAGAGAATCGTTTAGGTTAGAAAAGCCCTGTAAGATCGAGTCCAACCATTAACCCTGCGCTGCCGAGGCCACCACTAAATCATGTCCCCAAGTGCCACATCCACAGGGCTTTTAAATCCCTCCAGGGGTGGTGACCTCCCTCTAGGCAGCCTGTGCCAGGGCTGGACAACCCTTTAAGGGAAGGAATTTTGCCAATATACAACCCAAACTTCCCCTGGTGCAGGATCTGCTGAGCCCCTCATGGCTGAGGCGCTTGGAGGTGAGCTTGATAACACAATCAGGGATAAAGCAGTCCAAAATGAAGGAAACTGGGTTGGTAATGGCCTCCCTGATGGAAGATTCATTGCTACAGGAGTCTAATCTGAGACCAAAATGAAGCCCAAACCTGACAGTCTTCAGAGCATAATGTAAGATTTACTGCTCTGCCACGCTCAAGAGATTAAAAATAAAAACAGCCATCCTCCAAACCACCCTTCCTGTGCCTGCAAAACTTAGGGAAAACCAAGGGGTTTTGCTTCTTTTGAGTTAAAAATCCCCAAAATAACCCCAAACAAAATGGTTTTGCCATGTGTTTGCCAAAGCATGCAGAGTCCTCTTCCTAATGCTGTGGCCCCACGTGGAGCTGCAGAGAGAGGACAATTTGGGGATGGCTCTGGCAGTGAGGAGTGTGATGGTGTCCTGGGGAGGCATCCTCACCCTGCTGAGGCCATGCACTGCCCTGGTGATGGATGATCCTGCCTGGAAGCTGCTGCCAGGGTGTTTGCTGGGTTGGGAATCCTTCTGGAGTGGCCCCTGGCTGGGCTGGGCTGGTGCTGGTGTGGGGCTGGCACCGTGCCCTACCTGAGCTGCAGCCCTGGCACTGCTCACCGAGCTTGGCGTGCACAGGAAGAGCTGTTCAAGGTCCCTGCCAGCCTGATCTAGTGGAAAACACCTTCCCATTGAGCCTGTCAGTCCTGAGGAAGCCTGGAATGATGAGGGAGCTCATCCCTAACTGCACAGCTGAGGAGGTGCCTGGTTCAGGTCGTGCATGCTTGGCACTGGACTGGTCCAAGGAGCCAGAAAGCAAAAGCCCCAAACCCTGGATCCTTCCAAAGGGTGAACCCTTCCCAGCCCTCACCCCTGATCCCTGGGATGTCCTTCTGAACTCCAAGACAGCGTGATCTGCACCCTCCTGCTGGTATCAATGTCTGTAGTGGCTTCACCTGCTCACTGGGGACAGGGACCGTGTTGGAGTGGCCAGTTCTGCTGGAGATGAAGACAGAACAGCAGTGCATCACATGTGTCCTGGAAAGCCCTTGGTTTAAAAACCACTTTGTCCTGAGACACTTGTTGCTTTGTGACAGCTGGTTCCAGTAATTTGTTTTTATAGGGCAGTTTGTAGTAAATGAATGACACGTTGAATATTTTAGCGAGATTTTAGATTATCTAAAGAATGTTTTCCGGTTTACTAATTGGTAGATAATGCTGAATACATTGATGCTGACATGAGCAAATGGATGTAAAATGATTTTGAAGCGAGCCTCATTAGAAGATGCTCTAATTCAGTCAACAGGAGATGTCAACTCGTGGCCGTGTGTGCTCGGACCCAACTGCGCAGCGCTGGCTCTCCCAGGTCTGCACTAATTACAGGAGACTCTTGGTGAGGCTCGTTACAGCCCCGATGACAGGTTCTGTGAGTTGCCCTGTTAGAAGGCAGTAAGTGACTAATTAGTGATCTTGAAGAGCTCCTTTTGGCCTCTGTGCCATCCTCAACCAGGCGAGGGTTGACTTTTGGAATCAGACTTTCTCTGGAGAACACCAAAGAGGAGTAAACCAAGGGTGGCTGGGCCTGACTGAAGGTGTGCTCAGGTGGGCAGGGTGCCCAGGTGAGTTTCTGGAGGCAGGCACTGGCTTCAGAAGGATTCCCAAAGGCCTGATTCTCGTGGTGTTACACACAGAATACACTGCAATGTGCAGGGTGTTCCTTGGTGATCGGATCCTCAGAGTGGCTCCTGTCGAGTAGTGACAGTCCAAAAGCACCTTGCTTTAACCCCAGAGAGAAGGTGGGTTTAGTTGTCTCCTCAGGTAATAAATCCCTGCAGTGTCTGGTGCTCCAGGTCCCATTTATTGTACAGAGCAGGAGATTTTTCACTCCCACAGATTAGGATCTGCCTTTTTTTGGGTCTTCCATCAATAAAATTAACTTTTCCCTTTCTCTGTGCATCTATGAAGGATGTTGCTTTGCTCTCTTGCAGGCAGTGTCTGGAGTTTTGAATTCATAAAGCTGGGTTTGCTCAAATCTCTTGTTTTCATTCCCTGGAGACAAAGGGGGAGCAGTTGGTGCCTGTGCAGCTGCAGCCCAGGGTTAACCCTTTGTCCTTCAGGCTTTGTTTTGCATGAGAGATGATGGGGAAGGTTCTACCAAATGTGATAATTCTGTGGGAAAAGTGCCTTATTTCATGTATTTGGAAATGCTCAGGAGTTCAAGGAATTTCTGTAAGGTGATTGATTCTCAAAATGCAGCCAAGTGTAGTGGCCATCAAGACTGGGGGAGTCCTAAGAATGTTTGGCAGAATACCCAAACCATCCAACCCAACCAACCAAAACATATTCCTTGCTTGTCTGAGCAGAAATGGAGCAGTTTGGGGTTAACTTTGCTGGGAGCGAGTCCTCAATTTCCCGAGGCTGATCTCTGCAGACAACTGGAGGATAAAAGCTGCTGCGGGAAGAAAATGAGGGAGCAGAGTCCTTTACCAAAGCCGCTTTCCAGGCAAAGGATGATCAGGAAAAGCTCTTCCAAAGGGGGACAAAACCTCAAAAAACCCCAGGCAATCAAGTTTCAGCTTTCCCCTGTCACACAGGCTTGCCAGGGGCATTCAGATGGTAGCTGGTGCCTCGCTGAATTTTCACTAATGTCTAAAATTAATCAAAATGAGTGTTATCCATTTAGTGCATAATCCCTTCTGTAGGCTGTGTGTAGGCATAATCAAAGGATGCCAAATGTATTACATTACCTGGGATATTTGGGGATATTTTTATTCTACTCAAAGTAATCTGCAAGATCTGATATGAAGAGACACAAAAGGTTAGTTGAAAGCAGACAAGAACTGAATCATTGACTCGAGGAGGAACTGCATTGTGCAAGCTGTAATGCTCCTTCTTATTCATTACTGCAATTATAATTATGGAACCCAAAGTATTTAATTGGCCTCCCAGACTCTTCACACTGAATAGATTGCATTGTTACCATTTAAAAAAAATATCCTCTTATGCATTGCAAATACATGTGCGTGTTGCTCTCTGGCTCTCAAGAGGTTTCTTTGTTTATGTGATGAGCGATTAACTGAATTAGGGATCTTTGCTGTGTTGTGTCAGACGAAAATCCAGCGGAAGAGGAATTCATCCCGGATGTCAGGTGATATTAGAAGCTCCAAAAACAAAACTTGATGCATTAAAACCACCAAAACCCAGTGTAATCGGGGCTGTTAGGAGTTCTCAGAAGTAAGAAATTCTGGAGGGTGGAGTCAGCCCTTGGGGCTGAATTCCCCCCGCTCTGGTCTCATGGCAGTGGGGTTGTGGGGCTGTGCCCACTGGTCCAAGGTGATCCTGCTCTGCTTCATCCAGGAAGAGCTGGCTCAGATTGCCTTGTTTTCTGCGACTTTGCATCTTGTGTGTGGAACAAACACACACGTTTAATTACCAAGCAGTAATTCCATCCACGGGGCTCTCGTGAGCCTCCAAATGCCGGCAAAGCCTGTTTGCTCTCCATTAACAGCAGAAAGGTGCGGAAAGGTTTGTTTTTCTGCCCTCATTCCGCCATCCCTCGTGCCTCTCAGGCGGCATTTATTGTCCTTTCCTGATCTTTTAATGCTCTCACAAATGGAAGGACAGCGAGTTTGGGTATACCCGGCTCGCCAGCCCCCGTCCAAACAGCTCTTTAATGGAGCGTTCCGCCGGAATTGCTGCTCCTCCTGGCTGGCTGATCCTCGCGGAGGGGCGGTGGGGGCCGGGGCTGGAATCGTCACACACAAAGATGCTGTGTGTAACACTTGGCAGAAGGACCTGAAATTGGATTACAAGCTCCTATTCCAGCAAGTAAACGTCCACGGTGTTTTTTATAGCTTATCTCTATTCATCTCTGTTTGCAGGCTCTGCTTGCCAAGCGTTAATGTAAACACTCTATTTTGAGACGTCGGTCCATTTGCCTTCTGGAAATCCTTCTTTTATAAGGTGGTAGTAAAGTCTGTGCATAAAACCAAAATAGCTCTGTGGTCATAACTGCACTGATGCTGCCGATGCCGCGTGGCTGGCAGCGCTGGCCACCTTACCTGGGGTCCTGGGGCTTGCAGATGGGAACAGGAGCAACCAGGGCAGGGAGATCTAACTCTGTGTGTGTATAGATATATGTGTGTGTATACATATATATGATTTTCCCTCTCCCCGGTGAGGCTGGAGATCTCTGATGGTTGAATTTGAAAGAATTAAATTGACTTTCAACTTATTGGACTCGCTTCCAATACTCTCCTAGAACAAATTTCGTAGAGTTGGTGCAGAATGGATGATGGTTCGAACTCTTCAGGGGATTTAGGGAATGGTTTTATTGTATTGTTGGTTTGGCCGAAAAAATCATAATGGAAACATCACCTGAAAGAGATTAAAGAGAGAAAATGAACCAATCCTGTGTATCCAGCCAAGCAGTTGCGTATTCCGGTGGTGTAATATGTTGCACAATATTTTGGAAGAAACTGTAAATTCTGGGAAACATGGCCTGGAAAATGTGCGAAGAATCCCGGCATTCTGTGAATGTGCAATCTGTGCAGTTCTCCCAGGGAACTGGGTGTCAAGTACTTAAGAATATTTACTGGTTCAGAGCCTTCTCGTGTTTATTTTGGGCTGCTTTGTGATTGGAAAAAAGCGTGAGGATTGAGATACTTCCTTGGCTCCTTTGAGAGGACAGACAGAAGTGAATGAGGAGATGAAGGCGGAACTTCCCAGCGGAGAGCTGTTTGTATGGGAATGAAATGAAAATGTGCCTTCATAGCGTCAGGAAACCTGTAAATAAAACCTGTTTTTCTTCCTCCCTGTTTGCTCCAGTTTCCTGAAAACTTGTTTACATATTAAAGGGTGTTAAACTGTCTTCCTTTGTGGCAGGTCTTACTTAGAGCTGGGCTGAAGCAATGGGAATGAAAGGCTCCCATCAGTGCTTTGGATAATGGGACCAGCCTTGTGACAGTCTCTGGGAATTGATTTGGCAGGAAAAATAAAAGATTCTTTTTATTTTCTGGCATTGCCATGAGGTCAGGGAGGGAAAGAAGGTACAGGAGAAGCTTCCTACACACATGTGGGGTAGGGGGACAAACACAGAACAGGGCACCTTTCTGGGGACAGCCACAAAACAGGGCAGCTTTCTGCTGCCCTCTGCTTGGCAGTGCTTCCTGTAATGAGAATTTGAGGTTGTTACTGGTGTTGGTGTAACAGTGGTGTCTGGAGGAGCTGGTTCTGGTTTAAAAATTTTGCACCCTTGGCCACAAGAAAAGAGGGCTGAGGGGAGGGACATCCCTGGAAGTGTTCAAGACCCAGACTGGACTGGGCTTGGAGCAAGCTGGTCTAGTGGAAGGGCAGGGAGTTTGGAGCAGGATGGTCTTTAAGGTCCCTGTGAACCCAAGCCATTCCTGATTCTGTGTCACAGTAAAACCATGAAATTACACTAAATTTGAGACCCAATTGTGGTGCTTTCTGAGAAGACTCATGGTCAGGCAGGAGCCTGTGACTGAAAGATGTTCAAGTGATGTGAGGAGGAGACAGCAAAACAGCTCAATCACTGTTCAGTAAACACGTTTTTACTGGTCTGTAATACTTTGATGTTATGTTGGACTCGCAGTTGAGGCTGGCTCTGCAGCACCCTTGGCTCTCAGCCACCAGGGACCTTGGGATCAGGTGTGCTCTGCATGATCCTGTGAGCGATGCGAGCAATCAGCCTCCCTGGTGACAAATGGCAACTGTTGCTTAATTTTTATCCCCAATTATGTAGCTCCAGGACCCATTTTTCAGGTGGAATGTTGGAGCCATTAAGAAGAAATAAGTAAACTCTGCTGTATTCCATCATTTTTGGCAGGTACCCAGTGGTCTGTAGCCTTAATGTATGTGCATTTCTATGCAGGTATTTTTCATGAGGCTCGTGCCTGGGACTGTTTGAAGCTTCGCTTGCTGCCTTCACTCAGGGCAGGAGTGAGTGCTAAGTGGATCCACAGCCCTGGGTGAGGAGCCCTGGGTGTCCTTACCCCTCTGTAATGGGGACAGAATTCCTGTGTGACCACGCAGGATTTCCGAGCTGTTGGCTCCGTTTCCAGCGAGAGGCGAGGCGGTGACTCGTGGATGATTTGACATTTGCAGAGGTCGTTTGAGGGGAGCTGGGTTACCTTGGGAGAGCTGACAGAGGCTGTGCTCAGCCTCAAAGGAAGGCCATTTTCCAGGGAAAAAGGAGTCGTGTCCCCAGGGTCTGGGTATCAGAATAAAGGTGGCCTTTGGGGCTCGAAGGACTTGCAGGGTGGAAGGTTTTGGTGAGGGAGAGGCCCGGTGGCTTTGCTGGGAATCTGTCCCTGTGCTTTAAATGTGTTCCTTTATGGCCTTCCTAAGCAGAGGGAACAGCTTCCAAAGTTTCCCTGGTTCTTTAGCAGATGGATAGGTGAATATTCACATAAAAGCATCTGAACCTGAGAGGTGCTGCTGAGCTGCTGGGATGTGTGTCTTTCCTTGCTGCTTTTGATGTAACAGAGATGCACAACTTCCTCTAGAGGAAACAGGGGAGATTAGGATGTGTTTTGTTTTCAGAGGAGATTTTGTGACAGATTTGTCAAGTTTGACCTCTCAAAAAATGGCAGAAGTTCATCCAAACACTTGCAAGGATAATGTCAGCTATAAACTCGATTTTAGCATTGGGCAGCAGAGGATCCAAACAGCCTCCCTGGGTCTTGTTTTGGGAGGAGAATACACCTCTGCCTTTTAAAGAATGCATCTAAAACCATCAAATTGTGTTGCAGTGCATTGCAATGGAGTTCATCATGTCCAGGGAGAGAGCAGCTGCTGGCACCAGGCATGGGAACAGACAAGATGGGTCTTGGTTTCAGAAAGCCCATTTCAGAGAATCCATTTATTACCCCGGGGAAGAGGGGCAGGATGGAGATGAAAAGGCAAAGAGAGGGTCGTGGGGTTTTATAGGGTATCACAGGGGTGGAGTTTAGGGTTTGGGTCAAGGGAGGAGTTATTAGCAACACAAGAAGAGTGAGATCAAATTCCTGCCTCTTAGGAACAGGGGCACTCCACAAAATTCTTCCTGGCATGAGCACCCAAGATCATGGAAGAGTGGCTGAAAGAGATTATCTTTATTTCTGAGACAGGATCAGAACTATTAGATAATTTCTAATTTAGTTTTGAAAGTCCTCCATTTGCAGGGGATCTGGTGACATTCCTGGCAGCTTTTGCATGTTCTTATCTGTCCTGGCACTTTTGTGTGTCTAACTTTTGCAACTATTATGTTTGAACCTTCCTTGCTGGAGAGGTGTGTGCTGCAAAATTGCTCAGTGGGATTTTGGCAGGTGTGTGCAGATTGCTGGGGCCAGGCCAGAGCTCACCAGCTCTGGAGAGACTTCCCAGCTGCAGCCAGAGCAGAATTCAGCAAACCCGTTCAAGATAATGTGATTTGCTGCAAAAGTCTGTATTTTTAGGATGTTTACTACAGAGGTCTGAAATTACGTGGGCAATTTGTTGCCCTTGACAAGAGAAAATGTATCTCCGGTGAAATTTCATACTAAAAGCAATCTTTTAATGGACCTTTTCCTTCCGAGCTGGGAGCTGGGATGGCAGAGCCTGCGCTGTAAATCACCGTGCTGCCGGAGACAGCCGGGCTGGGGCCGGGGCTTCTGCTCTGGGGGAGAGAAACCCAGAGAAACCCAGCTCTGACACCCAGCTCAGGCCTTTGTTTGCTGTGGCACAGCCCGTGGTGTGTGGAAAAGAACCCTCCTGGCACCAACCTGGGGCTCCTGCAGTGTCCTGAGGGCTAGAGGCCTGCTCTGGGCTGGCACCGCCAGACCCAGAGAGGTTCTGGGCATCCTTCACTGCCCAAACCAGACTCAGGGAGGCTCTGTGGATCCTTCACTGCCCAAACCAGACCCAGGGAGGCTCTGTGGATCCTTTACTGCCCAAACCAGACCCAGAGAGGCTGTGAGGATCCTCTGCTCCCAAACCAGACCCAGGGAGGCTGTGAGGATCCTTCACTGCCCAAACCAGACCCAGAGAGGTTCTGAGGATCCTTCACTGCCCAAACCAGACCCAGAGAGGTTCTGTGGATCCTTCACTGCCCAAACCAGACCCAGAGAGGCTCTGCTGGGGGATGTGAGCTGTGCAGAGCAGCATCCCCAGCACACCTAGGCTGTGTCTCCCCTGCCCACCCAGCCCCTGCTGTCCTGCTGGAGGCTCCCAGTGGATGCAGAGCCGTTCTGTCATGGGCCAGCTGTCAGAGCACAGAAATGTGCTTTCACATCCCAGGGACTCCTGTGCTCAGACACATTTGCTTGGCAATCCGAGGAATTAATGCTGGGTTTTGTTGACCCACCTGTTCGGGGGGAGCTTTTTAATTACCTTTTTGGTGGCTGGCCAGCGGGATAATGCCTGTACATGTTCCTTCTCCTCTGTTTGGTTCCCCCAGCTTGAACACAAAGCGAGCATTAAATTGCCTTTTCAGAAGTGTGGCAGCCTTTGGAAGGGGCGCCTGCTTTCCCCTATCCGAGTTGTATCTCGCACCCTGGGCTGCCAGGAAGTTGAATTTCAAGGGAAAGAGCTGAGCAAAGGCCTCAGGAGCAGCTGGCAGCAGGGATGCTGCAGCACTGCCCGGCCAGCTCCCCGCAGGAGGGAGGGAGGGAGGAAGGAGGAGCAGCAGTACCTGCCACAACCTTTGGACACAACCTCCTGAGTGCAGGCTGGAAGTGTGGAGTGCTGAGGTCTGTTCATTCCCTGTGGGTCAGCAGCAGGGCCCTGTCAGGGCCCCTGTGCCTGCCCAGGATTGCAGATTCCAGTGGCAGCAGCAGAGGATTGTGCTCCAAGCGGGCTCCAGGAGCTGAGCTCTGCTGTGGATTTCCCTGTGCCTTTACCCCAGCTGCCCTTTTGTTTCCTCCTCACTTGACTTTTCGGTGTCCACTGGCGTTTGTAACCCGTCCTTTGCCCCTGGAGCTGGCAGCAGCAGCAGTTCCATGTGTGGCTGCCTGTGCTGGCCCTTGTGGCTGTGCTTTAGGGGGAGGGCTGTGATGTGCAGGGGCTCTGGGGACCCGTCCCCATCCCGTGGGGAGCTGTGCAGGGATGAGCAGGGCTGGCATCGCTCTGGGGCTCTCAGCTGCTTTACTTGCCAGCTCTGCAGCCCCTCCCGAGTGTTTGCCCTCAGACCAGACCCGTCCTGTCTGCAAAAACTGAAGGTGAATGGCTGTGATAAAGTGACAAACTCTGCCCCAGCCCTCATTTTTCTCCCCAGCTGCTTTGTCAGTGTGGTTGCTCTGGATGCTCGTGGCCAGAGCTGGTGGCAAACCCTCCAGCAAGGATGTGCTGGGGGCTGCTGGCTGGCTCTGAAGGGAAGCCAGCCTGAGTTTTCTGAAGTCCATGTACATGTCTCTTCCACCTGCATGGACTCCCCTCCCCTGACTCCCTCCTGCTGGAGCCCAGCACCGAAAAGCACTTGGGTGTTCTGGCAGGGATTTCAGTCTTGCTGACGGGATGGTTTCCTTGGTTGTGGGGGTGTCCCTGGCACGGGGGGTCTGAGGGGAGTCAGGCAGGTGTGGCAGCACACCTGAACTGCTGAGCTGGAGCAGAGCTGGGGCAGCTGGAGCCACTGCCAGCACAGTCAGATTTCCTTGATGCAGAGAGAGGATAACTCTGACCTTCCTCTGAGGGCTGTTAAGGATTAATGTTTGCACAGGGCTTTGAGTATGTCAAGCTTTATGTAAATAGCAGTTATGACTCTTTTATTAATTCCCTCCCCCAAGTAAATAACCTGTGCTGAGTGTGGCCAGGGAAGGCAGCGAGGCTGGAGCTGGGCTGGGGCAGCACTGTGTCCCCTCCCAGGGCCACTCTGACCCCATCCACATTGCAGCCCCTTCCCAGGGCTGTGCTGGGAGCCCAGTCAGGCAGAGGTGCTGCCTTGCAGCCCTGCTGCTGCCTTGCAGCCCTGCTGCTGCCCTGCCAGGTGTGTGGCTCAGTCCTGGGAATGCAGCAGGGGATGTTTCCATCAGCCCCTCAGGGCTTGCCGCCTCCTTACAGCCAAGAATTCTTTTGGGACTTCACAGAAATGATTATGACCCTCCAAAACACCAGCTCCAGGTCTAAATGTCCTTCCATTTTGTGCTGCACAGTGTTCTTGTGCAGGAGAAGATCTACATTCATCCGTGTCGTTTTGGACTCCATGTTCCATGAATTTATGGCTTGGTTTGCTCTTAATGTGAGATGCTTAAAGAGGAGGATTAGTCTCTGGGGTTTAGCTCCTCTGCCCTTGTGTTTGTAATCAGGCAAAAACATCATTAGAAGAGATCTCTGTGAAAGGTTTGGGGTGTGAGACTGACAGAGGTGTTTTACTGCTGAGTTCAGGAACTCATTTCCAAAACTTACTGTTGTGCCTAAAACCATGGAGGGTGGGAATTGGCTCTTTGCCAGTTAGTTACTTAAGTTTAAGAGATCTTTGCATTCAAATTAGTTATCTGGAGTGCTGGCAGGCTAATAAATTCCAGGGAACTGTTCTAAATATTGTCAATCTCCAATGTAATCCTATTAAAATAATTGAGTATTTTCAGGGTAAAGAATTCCCTCATCCTCTGTCCCCAACACACAGGAGAAAACATGAAAGGCAGCCTGGAGTGTCCTCTGCACATCATGGAGCTGACACAGCTGAGATTCCTGGCTGTGGAGCTGTGAGATTCCCAGCAGCCAGGACTTGGAGAGGCACAGCACTTGTACCAGAGCGATCTGCCTTCCAATTTTGTGCCCTTTTTGTGGATGTGAGTGGGTTTTGTCCTCGCTCCCTGTTTGACTTGGCCTGGTGCACCTTGGTTTCAGTGGGAGGCTGTTGTTACCCTCTGGGATTGGTTCTTGGAGTGCAGGGAATGCCAAACCTGCCCGGGTGTCCTTTGGCATTCCCAGAGCATTCAGGCAAGGGGGAAGCTGCTGAGCTGTGTGTGTCAGATCCCCTCAGCAGTTTCAGCCTGGAATAGGTGCTAGCAGTGCCCTGCCTGCGCTCTGTCCCCAGTGAAGAGCTGGGTCAGATCTCTGGATCCTGTTGTTTCAGCTGAGCTGGGACAATGGACCCTCCTGGAGCAGCCCCCAGGACATCAAACGCAGCCCCTGTTGCATTTTCAGAGGAGACAGTTTCTCCAGTTTGCCTTTTGATAATCTTCAAATGGAGGCCTGACCTGAATTTACAACGGAGGAAGAAAACGAGAAGAAAAATATCTCCCGACAGCTTTTAAGGTGTCTTTGACAGCAGTAAACTAAAGAAAATAAGCACAAGTTCTTCCCTTCCCCTTTGCTTTTGTAGGTCACTTCAGGGGAAATCTGAGCAAATCAGAGAAGTTCAAAAACAACCTCCAGCCCAATCGCTTCCACCAGCACCCAAACCCCCCCGCCACACAGCCCACAAACTCACATTCTCCTTGGCAGCCTCGTGTGAAAACCATCTTGGAATAACTCGCCACAAAGAGGACATGAAGTTCCTTTGGTTTGGCAAAGTAAACAGGTCTATTTTTGTTTGCAGAAGGTTTTGCAGTGCAGCGCCCTGGCAAAGCTGGCCTGCATCTTTTCCTTGCCTGGATTTACCCTTGTGCCCAGCGAGTTTGAGGGCTGAGGTCGCTTGGGAAGAGAGGGTGCAGGGGCTGTGTTGGTGTCACCCAAACCCTCATGACCCTGAGGTGGCACATGGATTGTGTTTCTGTAGAGCAGCAGCCCCAGCGCTCTGTCCCTGGCACGTGCTCCTTGTCACCCCCAGGAACCTCACCTTGGGTTCCACTGGTTTCTGTCGTGCTGCTCTGGGTGAGGAGGGAGCAGAAATGATGCCATAACTCAGCTGGGCCTGCCCTTGGAGTGATTTATGGTTTGGGTGCTGGCAGCAGAGCCGGATCGATGCGAGCTCCCGCTGAGCTGGGCTGGGAGGTGCTGCTCACCTGAGCAGAGCCCTGGCACTGCTCCCGTGTGTGTCAGGGCTGTGGGGAGGGATGAGCCATTATTGCTGAAATATCATCTCTGAGGGCTCTCAGGGGATGAGGAAAAGGCTCTTTGCTGCACTAAGGGCGTCGGGATAACGCCCCGGCGCTCTCGCAGTGCGATGTGGCTCCATAGATTTTCTCCTCGCTGTTTTTTAAAAACAACCCAGCAGATAGAGCTGATAAATGGTGCTTTGAAGCTGCTTTCAGGTGTCCAGTGATTTTGGCTGGAGTAGTTCATGTGCTTGAATCATGAGTTGAGTTCAGTGTGCTCGGCCAGGCCGGTGACAGCGGGGCTGCCCTGTGGGATGGTGCTGCTCAGGGGATGGAGGAGTCTCTGTGCAGGGAATTTGTGGAGCAGGTGTTGCTCAGAGGATGGAGGAGTCTCTGTGCAGGGAGTTTGTGGAGCAGGTTTTGCTTGGCCATGCCTTTCAGGGAGCTGCAGAGTGCTGGAGGCAGCCCCAAGGGTCTGTCCCACCTCCGTGTGTGGAGCCCCGTGCGTGCGGTGCCTTTGCAGGAAGGGTTTGCCTTACCCTTTGGAACAGCACAAATCCAGGGCTTTCTCTCAAAGCCCCTTTAAGTAGGGCTAAGGAACCACTCAGCCCTACTTAAAGTGTGGTGTGGGTGCCACATCTCAGCGTTTTGGTCTCCTTTGCTCAGCTTCCCACATCTTTTGCCCTTACAAAGCAAGATGGAGTTTATTGTCTAATCACCGAAGCTGCCGAGTCAGGACTTGTGTCCAGGGTGATCGTTGTCAGTGCCAAGAAACAGAACTGAGCAAAATTAAACCCAGACCTGATTAGTGACCTACTTACAGGATGGAGAAGGTGCTGGGGCTCTGGCTGAAGCGAATTCAAATTCCCTATTTCATTGTATTTCCTTGATTAATAATAAGTGAGTGAAATATCAGTCAAGATTTTTTTAAAGCAAGGAAGCAGCTTTAAAACATTACATTTATTTTACCTTGGGAGAACTTAATTAGCTGTCAACAGCACAACACATGAGTGGTGACTTTTGAATGAAATTATGAAATCTCTGCTCCTGAGGCATTTTTCTCCCTCTTTCCAAGGCACAGGGAAACACAACAGATATGTTTAGGTAAAAGCTAAGTAATTTTTAGGAGAATGCTTTTCCCTTCACTGTTTTCTTGTATTAATTACAGAAGTGTATAACCCTTCAGTTCTGATTTGAATGTGAGCAACCAGCACAACCAGGTTATTAAATCAGGTTGCAAATCTGAGATCAGAGTCATGTGGTTCTCTGGTTGATGGGCTAATTTCTTAAGTGATTGAACTTCTATCATTCCACTGGATACCATGGTAATTTACTTATTTCACAAATGTGATAAATAAACCACAGCCAGCAAATCACTCAGATGGTCCTAATTTAGAGCTCCTGGCTTTTGCTGACACATGATGGGAGCGTGGCAGGGCTATCAGGGAAATGGATGTGCTGAGGAGCCAAGGAGAGCAAGGTGGTTTGGAGTTAAAATTTCAGAAGCCATCAAAACCCAACCAACTGTCCCAGCAGGGGCAGCTGCCTCTCCTGGGGAGGTTTGGTCTGTGCCTGCCTGCATCAGCAAACCTCCAAGTGTAGCTTCATTTGTGGCAAAAGCTTTTCTCAGGAGCTTTGAGTAGGGAAGGAAGATGGATGGATGTAGATTACAGGCAATGGAGTTTCCCAATAACTCTCTTTCTTAAAGCTTCAGCTCCAGAAGTCATTTGAATGTACCTAAAGCTGGGATTTCAGGAGGGGCTGAGAACAGGAAGAGGAGGAACCCCAATTTTGGGATCCTAGGGGAAAATCTGTGAAAAGGTTTGAGGAAATCCTGAGCAGCCAGTTGTTGGTATGAGAGTGACACTGAAAGTGACACTGAGAGTGGTCATCGGTGTGAATTTGCCTCCTTTGCAACAATGTCGCAAAGTGAAGTATCCACGAACTTAAAAAATATAAATAAAATTGACATGTGGCGCGTTCCAGGGGCGAATTTGCATTTCAAAGGGCTTCAGCGGGACGAGGATCTGCTGTTTGCTGGCAGTGGCTGGGCTGAGTGGGGACAGGCATCACCTGGGGTTTGGGATGTTTTCCTCTTACAGGTGGGTTAACCTGTAGATGGTAGGGACTGCTAAACCTCGATAAAGTCCCACCCCTCATGCTGTGGCTGAAGCCCCTCTTGTGCACCCATGGGGATGGGCTTTCACTGAGCCTGCTTGGAGTCAGAGAGATAACAAAGGATGGTTCTGGCAAAGCATTTAATACACAATATCAGGCTGCTTCTTCAGTCCAGATCTCACCTTCAGCGTCCCTGTCACAAGTCCCCATAGACCTTCTGATTGAGATTCCCTGCTCTTGGAGGAGACAGGCAGAGGAAGGACGAAGAGCTGCCCACGTTTTTGTGGCAACTTGTGACAAACAATTTCAAATCTGGCAGCTGCAACAAAATTGTTGGCTGTACCCTGCCACCACTCTGGGGCTCAGGAATGTGTTTTTGTAGCAGATGGAGCTATTAGTTAGCTGTGCTATCTTGAAGAATTGCTTTCCCAGGTAATCAGCTCTGCTCATTTAGGATGTCGTTTCCCCACCTCGATATGTCAGCGGAGGAAGCAGGAGTGATTAATCACTGCGGCTTGGACACTGCACAGGAATAACTGCGTGGAGGGAATCGTTCTGCGGAGCACCAATGCCACAGGGAGTTTAAAGTGCTCTGATGCAAAGCAAACAAGATGGAAAAGATGACCGTGATGCTTCCTGATGGCTGTGTGGCACCCTGAGAGTTTCTGTGGCAACCTGAAGATTTGCAATTCATGGGGAGCCTGGAGCGAGACAAAACTTCCCCGGCTGGGCTGTGGCTGCTGTGGAGGGGCCAGCACTGGCCCTGCTGGCCCTGCTGCTGGCAGGGTCCCCACTCCGGAGCCACAGGGACGGACAGACGGACGGATGGACGCCTGCCACGCTTCCCACCAGCTCCTGAAGGGAGCTGAAGGTCTCTGGAAGGTTCATTAAGAGTCAGCTGTTGATCCCTGCTGCAGACTCTGCCTGAAAGGCTGGGTTTGCTGGGCCGAGCAACAAAAATACTGTAAAAGCAGCACATTTTGATTCTTCCTGGTTTAAAGGCTGAAAATGAGATTTTGTTTTTTTTTCAATTACTGATATTCTTAAATTACCAGCAAAGAAGGTTAATCCTTTTTTTTTATTATTATTTTTTTCTGGCAGATCTCAGGCTTAATCCTGCTGGTGGCTGCCTCTGTTTTCATTTCACCCCTTCTAAAGCAATTTGGGATATTTTGGAAGACTTAGTGTTGCCATGTGCCGTATAAACATAAGATGCAAAATAGGGCAGTCTGGGATTTGGGATAGAAAGGGTATCAGCTTTAGCTCTGAAGTGTGACCAAGGAATTTAAACTTGTTGTTGGGCAGCCTCGTCTTGTGAGGAACAGGCAAGATTTTCAGCCTCATCCCTCCTTGTAGCATCCTGTTACCACTCACCTTCCCTGCTGGGCTGAGCGCTCCATGGCATTGTGCTCCTCAGGCCTTTCCTCATGGACAGGGATTCTCCAGGGCTTGGATGTCCTCGGAAGGAGAAAGCCAAAGGGACTCGTGGTGTCCCAGAGCTTAATGCATCAGAAAACAGCAGTGGAGGGGTTTGTTGGCTGCTGGGGTGGGTTAGGACAAGCTCAGGTGGGTGCAAGGCAGCAAAGCAAGGCTGTGGTGCAGGGAATTCCTGGCACCTTGGAATACAGACACTGGAGCCCCACCAGCAGCACTGCCTCGTGACCATTAGCTTTAATCCCATTTCAGACTGGGCTGCACAGCCATTGGTGAACCTGGATCATAAAAATTATAGCAGCATTAAACCTTGCGCCGTGAGCTTTATGGTGGACGAGTGGTCCTGCAGGAATTTACTGTGGGAGCTGATCAGTGCCTTTTATGTGGCCAGAACAGCTGGTGCCAGCACGGTGACGTGTGGAGTGTCCATCATTCCTGCTGCAGGCTGCTGCCTTTGGGAAGAACTCCCTGCAGGAGCTTCCCAGCTTCACCTGGAACTCCTTGGAGTGATCTCCTGGGTGTGTGCTTTGGGCTGGCTCTGTCCTGGGGCAGCTCAGCTGTCCCAGCTGGGTGGTGCTGCCCAGCATGTCCCTCTCTCCACACTGCTGGTGACACAGAGGTGTCCTTGGCCTTCCTGCACCTCATCCTGAGGGCTTCCATAAACCTCCTACAAGGCCAGGCATCTTTTCCCTCGGTCTGACATAACCACGTTGTTCTGGACTGCAGAACCAGCTGGGTGAGGCGTTGCCCAGGAATGCAGAGCCCCAGGTGGGCTGTTCTGGGGCATGTGCCAGCCTCCTCCAGGTGCTGTGGGCTGTGCACTGAGGGTATTCACCTCAGAGCCTGTTTGGGAGCTCATCTTCTTCCCACCTAGCTCAGTCATGGCTGTTTCTGAAAGATCTTCCTGTTTATTTTCAAAGCACCCCGTGCCTGTAGCAGAATTTTGAAGTTAATTGCCTGGATGCAGACAGCACGGAAGGCG
Organism: Peucedramus taeniatus; assembly: GCA_013400575.1. Lineage (NCBI taxonomy): Eukaryota > Metazoa > Chordata > Aves > Passeriformes > Fringillidae > Peucedramus > Peucedramus taeniatus. Next base: position 386,286 of record WBNO01011734.1, read on the forward strand.
GAGTGTTACAAGAAGATAGCTGGAGATAGAGAGGCTGAGAAAATAACCTCAGGGCATCTGCCTGTGAGCAGGCATGTAAAAATACTAATTTTTGAACTTTTGACTTCAAATGGTTTGTGTAAAAATGTTTAAGTATTTTTTTCCTCTCAGATTTGATCTTTTTGAGTCGCAAGACCTTTTTGTGGTTGGCAGGGCTCCTGTAACATATTTCTTTTTAAATGATCTCTGAAGTTGTTGAGTACACGGGTATGAAAGTGCCTGATGGAAAGCTGTACAATTTGTTCAGGCAGGAGCATAGAATGAGTTTCTTTTCAGTGGAAACTGAGTTGGCTTTTTGAAGCTCCCCTCGCTGTTTGAGAAGAGATTTTCTATGTGAGGGCTCAACTGCTGCTTTGTGGCTCTTCCCAGTGAGCCTGTGAACAGCCCTGTGTGGAAGTACCCTCAGGGGTGTGCACTGACAGGTACAATTTGGGGCAGCCTGGTTTCTTGAAACTGGAAACTTTCCTAGAATAAAAAAAATGAAAGATGCAGGGGTGTGGGCCTGGTTGGAGGTGTTTCCATGTCAGCTCCAGAGTTCTGTCTGTGCCCCATCTGCTGGCATCGTGACGGGCGAGCTCCTTGGCTCCTGGCTCCGCGCTTGTTTGGGCTGAGGAGGAGCATCCCAGCACACGGCACTGTCCCAGCCTGCCGTGAGTCACAAATGCTTCAGCTGCTTCCATCGGCGCTTCCCACACGCACGCTCGGAAATGGTCCCCAGAATCCCAACAACGGCAACTTCCAGTGGCGGGGAGAGAGCCCTGGGCACTTTTAGACAGGTGTGTAAATAAATTGAAACCCACATCACTCACCGTGGTGGCAGAGAGCTGCAGCCTGCCCCCCCAGCCTGTGCCCCTTGGGGTGTCCTTGCAGACCTCCTGTGGGTTGCAGAGGTTGTGTTTCCTGGGTGCTGAAGGTGACTTTGGTGACTTTGTTCCTCTGAGTCTGACTCTGGTGTTGTCTTGAGGCTGGGGGAACATCAGTGTGTCTGTCTGTGTCCTTCACCAGCATTAACCACTTCAGTGTAAGCAACTGGGAGTTAAGAAACGCAACAGAATCCTCCTGGCATGTTTTGTAAATCCATGAAAGTTGTGTTTCAGTCTTATTCTCTGGGAAGTGGTAACGTGCACCAAAGGATTTTTTGCTGGTCTTGACTCTGGTTTTGACCTAATACAGCAAAAGGACAAGGACAAGAGAGCAGAAAAGTGAAGTGGAAAGTGGAAAAGAAGGTGTCTTGTTTGCACGTGGTACTTGAAGTAGCAGGCTCCCCTTGGTGACGAGGATCTCATCCCCCTGTCCCTGCAGCTCTCCCAGCTCTCCCAGTTACAGCTGAGCACATGGCAGAGCATTTTGCTGAGTCTAGGACTTAATGAGGGGCCGTGTTGGGAATAGAGTTGTGCTCCCAGACTGGAGTTCATGGTGGAGTGTACCTTTAATATGAAGTGACACTTGTCAAAACAAATGAGCGAGATTTTTATTGCATGTTCACTCGCTTGTAAAATTCGCTAGTCTGCAGTGGCTCTTAATCACCGCCGCGAATTAGCCAGGTCCTCCTGCAGTTCAATTACTGGTGTGTCATGTTTAAATTCTCCCTTGATGAACTGATGGTGAGATTATACGCACGGTTTCATAATAGGTAACGGGCAAAATACAAACACAGGAGGGGAGCACAGATGGTGCAAAGTGCTTAATCCACAGCAGGGCGAGGTGTGGCTGCTGGAGCAGGACGTGGGGGGAGCTCTGGGTCACCACAGCCAGTTGTGCCTCGGATGAGGGCAGGGATCTGGCCTAGACCAGCCCGTGGGAACTGCATGCTGACGTGACAAAAGGGGCAGGCAATGCTGGCCTTGCCATAGGCAGCATTCCTTCAGGTTGCCTCCTGTAGCACCATCACTGGCGTTGGGCTCTTCTTGCTGTTGGCACCATGCTGTGCCATGTTGGTTTTTGACAATGCCCATGGCCAGTTTCATATAAAATCACAGGGGCAGAGGATTGGCCCAAGATGCAGGCTTTGGGAGGCCGGTTTCTCCCTCTGCTGTCGCTCACGGCTTTCCCCGAACGCGCTCCCGCGCCGTTCCGCGGAGCTGCTCGTGCTAATTGTTCCAGGCGGTGCTCAGGCGCTGGCTGAGCCACAGTGTTTAAACAGAGTGGCAGGTGGAGCAATAGATAATGTTAAACTGCAGCTCGCTGCGAGATGCACTCCCACAGACTGTCTGGGACACGGCGCTGCCTTCCCTTCTCTGTTCTGCCTTCCCTTTTCTGTGCGCTGCCTTCCCTTCTCTGTGTGCTGCCTTCCCTTCTCTGTGTGCTGCCTTCCCTTCTCTGCACTGCCTTCCCTTCTCTCTGCACTGCCTTCCCTTCTCTGTGTGCTACCTTCCCTTCTCTGCCCTGCCTTCCCTTCTCTGTGTGCTACCTTCCCTTCTCTGCGCTGCCTTCCCTTCTCTGTGCTGCCTTCCCTTCTCTGTGCACTGCCTTCCCTTCTCTGTGCACTGCCTTCCCTTCTCTGTGCTGCCTTCCTTTCTCTGTGCTGCCTTCCCTTCTCTATGTGCTGCCTTCCCTTCTCTCTGCACTGCCTTCCCTTCTCT
>WBNO01011734.1:389046-555765 GCA_013400575.1 Peucedramus taeniatus
CTCTCCACACTCCCTTCCCTTCCCTTCCCTTCCCTTCCCTTCCCTTCCCTTCCCTTCATGCCAGGGAACTGTGGTGGCCAGGGAGCGCCGCCGGGCCCGGGGCAGCTGTGGGCTCACCCGTCTGGAGACAGCCGTGGTGCCTCCCTTGTCTTGACCTCTTGCTCAAAATGAAATTCTTAATTACCAGGGAGCCGATGACTGAGTCATGCTGCGCGTTGTCAAGGAGACAAATAAAGCCCGTTGAACTCGCAGAGATTGTACTGGAGAGACTGGCACGATTCCTCCTTGTTCTAGAAGCACTCTGAGGCAGTGCAGGCTTCCAGATGTTATGTACAGCTGCTACCTTTACACTAAAGATTTCAAAATTACATACAAAAAAGCAAACTCATTCCCTTGTCTCTTATCTGTGCTCTGGAAATTCTCTGCTTACCTTGATAATGTGGTTTTCTAAGGAGCCACCTTGATAATGACCAGAGGAGATGAGATGAGATGCAAGCAGTTGTAATTGGAGAGGAAATAACATTTAAGAAGTGGGGAATTGAAGATGCTTTCCTGATGCTGAGCAGGTCTAACTGATCTCCGTAAAGTTTCCATAGAAAATTGAAATTAGGGTTTTAAGTCCAGGGCTCTAAACTTCACACCGAGCTATTAGAGCAAGGTGAATCTGGGGATGGAGTGGGTGTTGCCACATCTCTGAGCAAAGGATGATCAATACCCTGAAAGCCTGGCCCCTGCTGCAGTTTGATTATCCAGGAGATGCCTTCCTGTTCCTGCACCACTCAGGGCTTGCAAGGATCCAGATGCACGCGCGCCGTCAGCCTGGCTGCTGAAATTAGAGGTAACAAATTATTGATAATTAGGGCTGTTTTTTGTTTCACCATTGCAAAAAGTGAATTTATAAAAGCCAATTTATTTTTATCTCTGGCCTCGGGAACTCCAAAGCAGTTGTACTTATTCTTAATTGCTTGTTTTATGGGTGAAAATGAAGCTGGGATGTAAACGACAGCACAGAGGGGGCTGGGATAGAGCTGCTGCCATGCTCGAACCACGAGGAGGAAAACTGGCACTGAGGATTGCCCAATACTCCACAAATTCCAATTTTTATTAAGTTTAACAATGCAACCATTTCCAACCATCCTAGAACTAAATATAGTAATGAAATTTTATTTGAAGTCAGGAACATTATCGAGATATGACTTGATGTGTGTAAGATACTGCACATCACCAGAGTGCTACAGATTGTGTTAAATGGGCCTGAAATAATCTTCAGGAAAGAAAATCGTTTTCTATTCTCCTTGACACAAAGTGTTTGTCACAGATACGCGTTCTTATCCACGTCTTGTTAGTGAAATCATTATACTTTTCATTACAACTTTTATGCAAATATGCTGGTTTTCCTTGATTAGGTTTACATGAATAAGCTGTAATTGTAGGCTGAGGTGATATTAATGTGCAACAATTAAATACGTAATTACTGTGTGTAATTGTGGTGTGAGGGATGGGTGGTGGCAGCCCGGGCACCGTGCTGGCACAGGGTTTGGGGTCTGGGCTGGGGTCCTGCCCACGGGGCCACTGCAACACGTCCAGCATCCAAAATAAATGAATAAAGGGAGCAGGAGACCACGGGAATGCACTTGCAGCATCCTGCTGCTGCCCGGTATAAAGAGTTGGATAGTTCTCATTTGTCTCCCTTGCATTGCTCCTTTTGCCCAGCTAAACACGTGGAGCCTTTGAAGTATGATATTTGAGGGAACTTTTTTCCCAGGCAGCTGCTTGTATCTGCTGTAATTCCTGTTAATCTCTGTGTGCACAGGGGCCGTCGGAGCAGCGGGTGGTTTCCCCCTCTGTGACACTTTGCTGTGTTTGCAGCTGGTGCTGCAGAGGAAATACAAAAAAAAAAAAAAAAGCCAGAAAGAAAAAATCAAAGGGAGAAATACTGACCTGTGGGTACCTGCCGAAACTGTCCTTTTGGCAAGCAGGCAAATGTGCCTCTCTAATGGAGAGAGCTGTTCCTGATGCTGGGGATACCCAGGTGCTGCCCTGGGAGCATCCTGAGGCTCTGTTGCTGTTTTGGAGTCCCCGTGCTGGGAGGAGGTTTCAGTGTCACCAGCCACAGGGCTGTGCTGCTGGAGGTGACCGTGAGCAGTGAAAAGATGTGTTGGCAAAGGCAGCTCTTCAAACAAATGTCTTTGCTTTTTTTTTTTTTTTTNCAGTCAAGAGTTCCCACAACTCTAATTCCTTTATTTCTGGTTTAGAGTGGATTTTTCTGTTGTTTTTTTCTGATAAGGCAGCGAGGCTCCTCTGGTGGCCCCTTTTTGGGGGGTGCAGTCCCCCTTCCCTGTGCTGTGCTGGGACCCAGCACACCAGAGCACAGCTCACTATCTGCAGCCTGAAGAATGAGTTATTGTGCCGCCAAGAATTGTTTGAAGAATTAAAATTGACCCATTTCCTTCAGGCACGGGCAAGTTAATACTCCGGAGTGTTAACATTGTAGGAGTGATTTGAGAAGTATTATTCGTCAAATCCCTGTGCTCATATGTATGTAGGTATAAATAAAAAGGCCTCAAAGGTTGTTTCAGCATTTATTAACCTCTCCTCCTCTTCAGGTGCTTTACTTGGCCAAGGCTTTATCTGGTTGTGTGTTTTTTTCTGAATTTGTGGGACTGGAGGAGTAGCTGCCAACACCTCCCTGGATTGAAACTTGTCTTTGTCCAGGGTTTTATATCCAAGTTGTTATATTGGTGCTAATTTTGTTTTCCTGGCTTTTTTTAGGTAAGTGAACACGTTCAGAGGTGGGATTTGAAGGCTGGTGTTTGGCACGGGACTGGTTCGGGCTCGGACAGCGGCTCAGGCAGTTGTCAGCCAGCAGATGCTTCATTAGTAAGTCTAGAAATTATGGGTTATTAAAAAATACTTCAACAGCTTTTGGAGGTTTTTCGGGATTCTCGCGCTTGGATGAAGAAAGGAGGACTCAGAACTTTTCCTCTCACAACACTGTAGGGAAAACCCAAACAGCCCTTCCTGTCTTGTGATTCCTGCTTCTGATTTTCTGTAGTATATTTAGGAGTGTAACTCTTCGAGGAGTAATTTTTAAATGCAGCTGGATTCCTGGGCTTGGGAGTGTTCTCCAGCCTCGTGTTGAAAGGGAGCGTGAGGAGGTAGGAGGCAGCAGGGGTGGTTTGTTGTTTTTTTAAATAATGCTTAATCTAGAATTAAATTCAGAGGAGTGCCTGGAGAAAATGAGATCTCTCTGATCAGATGCTCAGAATACTTTTTGTCTTCTCTAATAAGCAAGAAAAGCTAGTAGAGGGAATTACATGCTGGAAGAGGAATTTTAATAGCAACAGATATGCAAAAAGGGAGGTACCTCAGGTGAATAGGAAGTGCAGGCTGGCGAGCTGGAGCTCCTTTCCCAGCTCCAAGAGCAGGAGTTTTTCTGGCACAGACACAAACCTGGACCTCCCCAGCAAAGCCAGAGGAGAGGAACCAGCTCCCTTTGGATTTCAGTCCCTGCCTGGTGTGGGGAGACTCCCAGCAGGAATGAGCAGGAGGAAGCAGCATCCCCAAGGCTCCCATAGCAGCCTGGCTGTGCAGGGTCTGTGGCAGTGGCTTTGTTTGTCCCCTTTCAGGTACCCTGCTCCTTTGGCTAAGGGAAGGCATTTGACCTTGGAGAGTGTCCTGTGGGACACCCTTCCCTGGCTGTAGCTCCCTGTTTGAGTGTGCTGCATTTACCAGACCTGCCACCACCCCCAGCCAGCTGAGTGCAGAGGGGAAGATCCTCCTTTTCCTGAGGCGTGGGCACAGAAACATCTCATAGTGGGCACAGATGCTCCCAGTGTCTCTTTGCCTGTGAATCTGGTTAAGTAACACAGGATTTTGCTGCAGGTCCCCTTCAGGGTTGGTTATTCGGCAGTGCTGTAACTAATTCCAATTAAAGCAGAAAGCTTTTCCCATTTTTTAAAATAGAAAGACTTAAAAGCTTTAATTTGCTGCAGTGAGCTGCAGCTCATGGCCTGGACAGAGTGATGGGGACATGCAGGAGATGTTCCTTGCTGCAGTAGTGCCCTCCTGAGCTCAGGAAGCCGGGGTGCCTCTCCCAGCCTCAGCATTCCAGAGGAATGGGGATGGTGGCTTTGGCAGGTGTTGAGCAGAATCCAGACCTGTGGAGAGGCCTGTACAGGGGGAGAAGGGACAAACAGGAACAGGAGCACGATAAAGTGTGTTCCCAGCTGGGTCCCACTTATCCCAAAAGCCGTGAGTGCTGTGGGAATCCTGTTCAGGAGCAGCAGCACCCGCGTGCTTGTGTTCAAACACGGAGATAAACGCATCCATCTAAATTCACGGTTTTGGGGCTTTTTCGTGGAGCTGCTAATTATTGAACATAACTGCTTATTCATAATTTCTCTTCTCCTGCCTGATAGCCCTAATCCCGTATTTGTGCGGCTGTCATTCCCATGGCAACAGACTGGTGTCTGAGGCAGAAGATTATTAAATACCGAGCAGCACATTAAAATAATGGGCAGGTTCTGACTTAGAGACTTTCGCATGGGGGCAAACTTCAAAAAAAGAGAACACTTTCACAAAAAGCAATTTACTTTGCCAGTAATGTTCTCTATTCCCCCAGCTCTCAGTGGAGAGAGCTGTTTGAGGAGCAGCCCGCTGCCTCGCAGCCCATCTCCTGCTCCTCCCGCTTTGCGGAGAAATCCTCAGCTTATGTTTATGTCATCAGTCTGTTGCCATGGAAACTTTGTCACAAATGTATCGTGACCTCACAACGGGATGGCAAAGGAGGAGAATGTGGGCTGGAAGACGACATTAAGAATGATCAGCAGCAGGGAAAAAACAGCCCCAGGCCTCAGGAGATGCAACAGAATAAAACACAGAGAAGGAACCGGGGCTGGGGTGCTTTTACCTGATCACCACTGCAGGCACCCATCCCACCCTGATCCTGGTGTGCAGCAACTCTGCTCCAGAGCCATTTAAAGCTCTAACTTTGCTGTTTCCCAGCACTGTCAGGTATCCATGGCAAAGGAGGAGCAGACCCTTCCCTTCAGCCTTTGGTTCACACAGCAGGGCTGGGAGCTGGGGGGCAACTCGACCTCTTTTAAGTGTCAGGTATTTGTCTTTTTGGGATTTCAGCCCTGGGTCAGATGGGGACAAGGGAACAGCAGAGCCCTGGGTTTGCTGCAGCACTGCTGCTCTGTGGAAGGTGTGTTTGCGGGGGCCTGGAGTGACAGGTGTCAAGGTGATGCTTTTTGATGCCTTTCAGAAATCAGACTTTCCCTAATGAAAGCTGCAGCTAAAATGTGAAAGAGGATTAAGCGAGGATTAATAAAGGAAAGGTAGACAAGAGATTTGATTATCTGTCACAGAGATACTGGCTGGGTAGTGTGTCGTGGCAGTGAGATGGAACAGAAGATTCTGCACACCTGGGGTATCGATCAGGGGGTGCTGCAATTTCTGGTGCCTTTTGCTCATTTGTGCTGACCCCAGACTGATGCAATACACTCCCCAAAGCAGGGGATTTCCCCTGGAAGGGCTGCTGCTCCTTCCTGCCTCACAGCAGGTGAGAGGCTGTTTGCTGTAAGGTGGGAGCTGCCCCAGGACTCCATTGCCAGGCCCAGCAGTAGTGGAGCTCAGGGCAGGTGCTGGTGTGACACCACCTCGAGCTCAGCCACCTCCTGAACATCAAACCAAGATGATAAAAACAGAGAGGCTGGTACAGAGAGCTGGTGCTGCTCCAATGTTATCTCCCTGTGCAGGTGCTCCAGGCAGTGGAGCCACATCCAGAAGTGCCATTCTCTGCATATATTTTTAATAAAATCCTGTAGAGCACTAATAAGATCTTTGTGCAGCTGGAGCTTCACTGAGAGCCAGTGGCTGTGGCAGTACACTGAGGGCTGTGTGGGGTGTGTGTGTCCTGCACAGCTCTGGGGAAGGGCTGCCTTGGCTCCTGGCCTCCCCCATCACCAGGGCTCACAGGGCAGGTGGGAAACTGGGGACAAGAGCCTGATTAGGAGCCAGCCAAAAGGGCCCTCTCCAGCAAGGGCAGGGCAGACTTGCCTGCCTTGGAAAACCCTCTGGAGGGATTTCTCATGGTGTGCTGGGACAGAGTCAGAGGAACAGCATCTCCTTGCTGTTTATCCCTTAGGTTTCCTGCAGGGAATAAAACGAGGGCTGGACTGATTTGTAGAGCGTGTGCTTCAGCACTTCCTTTCTCTCTTAAGCAATTTCCCTGTCCTCTGGCTTCTTAAGAGCTTAAGGATCATTTTCCTCTTGCAGTTGGTAATACGAGAGGAGATGAGTAAGTACAGATCTCTGCGACCCATAAACCGTAAAGTCCTGCCTGCAACTTAAACCTCCGCGGCTTTATTTGCTTTGTCGTGGCTTCTCACATGTGTTGGGGTTTAACAAACACGAGTTTTCCCTCTGGAGACAGACTTAAAAAGAGGCTGTAAGGAACAGTATTGTTCTGGGAGCATCTTTTCTCTGCCTTGAGAAGTGTGTGACTTCAAAAAGGAGCAGCAGCAGCAGCAGCTCTGCTCGGGCTCTTTGCTCCTCCTGGGTTCATTCGCAGCCTGCGCTGCCTGAGTTTGTTTTTGGCTGCAGCCTGCAGTGCCTTAGGGACAGCTCTGTACAAGGAGAGTGCCCTCACACTTCCTGCACACTGCTGGGATCCTGGCTCCTGCTGCTGGGAGAGCGTTTTGGTGGCAGGGGCGTGCGGCGCTCGCAGGTGCGGCGCGGGCAGGGCAGGCAGCGAGTTGGCAGCACAGCATCCTGTGAAAGTAGGGCACCCCGGTGCTGTTGTGTAACAGCAGCTCCCCTCCCCTCCCCAGCCAGCCCTCTGCCTCCTGGGGAATTTATGACCGAGTTCACTGCGATTCTATATTTGGCTGAAATATTGAAAAATGCATTTGCTGTCAATGGGTTCCTTTAATATAAAAGGAAGGAGATTTATGGGAAGAGGAGTGCTGGCATCACAAGTGCCCTTTGTCTTTACTTCTTTACTCAGTTCCATCTTACCCTGGACCTGTTTGAGCCAGCTGGGGAAGGGGAGGATGTGAAGGCATAAGGTAACTCGGATTTCCACCTCTGGGAGATCCTGAGGACACAGGGCAGCACTTACAGAAAACTTTGAGGGTTGTTCCTTTTAGTGCTCTGCCCATTTTTAGTCTGAGCTTTTTCAGCTGAAGATGGAGGGGTAAAACCAGGGAAGTGTGACCTGGGAAGCAACGATTCTTAGCTTTAACTTGACTCTTTTCCTGCTTGTGCCCAAATATGTGACAGTGCTTTAAAAAGACTCAGTAGCTACCTCTGAAGGATGCCATCCAAAGTTAGTCAAGTTAGCAGCTCCCACCTCTGCACAGAGAGTGTGGTTGGCAGTCAGGTTGGGTCTGCAGTGTGTGGGTGTGTGTGAGGTGTTGTGACAAACACTTGCTGAGGCCGAGGCTCTGGAGGTATGGGATGGAGTGGAACAGAACAGGCTGGGCACAGCCACCAGAACTGTGCCACAGCCACCAGAACTGTGCCACAGCCATGGGCTGAGCACCTCCTGGCAAACAATCCTCACATCATCCTCCTGCTTCCCCTTGCAGCTGAGTGGCTGTGCCAGCATGCTGATCCCTGGGCTCCAGGAAAAGCCAAGGAGCTCTGGAGCTGCGAGGAAGGGCAAAATTAGTTTGACTTCTAGAACCAATGAGTTGTAGGTAAAGATCTTTCTAGAAAAAAAATGTTTAGGGAAGCAGATAATACTGAGGTTTGCAGCAGAGTATTCAAAGATCATTGTTGTGGGTTCCATGGGAGCAGGAGGCAGAGGGTGACACAGCTCTGTGAAGGGCATTGAGGAGCCCCTTCCACAGTCTGGAATCTGTGTTCAGCTGGAATCTGTGTTCAGCTGGGATCTGTGTTCAGCTGAGATCTTGGCGTTTAGCTGGAATATTTTTGTTCAGCTGGGATCTTGGTGTTTAGCTGGCATATTTTTGTTCAGCTGGGATCTGTGTTCAGCTGTGGGAGGATGCATTGTAAGAGAATAGGAATAGTAGTGAAGGCAATCTCCCCCGATGAATTGCAGCTGTGCTGATTGCCAAAGAGTGGGAACAGCTTTGGCCTTATTGAGGTCACAGTCGAGGTCCAGTGAGCATGGGTGTTATAAGAGAGTGGGTTAGCTAGTCAAGAGGGATTTGGAGCCTGCTGGTCCTGTTGTGAGGAGGAAGGGTCAGGTGGTTGTGCAAGGGGCAGGTAAGGTAAGATGCTGTATGGGGGACAGAGGGAGTTGGGTGGTTGTGTAAAGGGTAGGAAAAAGTTAGCTGGTCCTGCAGGAGAACGACTGAGGAAGGGGTGCAGAGAAGGAGTCTGTGTTGTGTGGAGCTGCCCATGGGAAGGGTACAGAGAAAAGGTCACTTTTTTTTGCACTAAGAGGTTGCCAGTTAGCTGATGCTTGGAGCCTTCTCTGTCTCTCAGCTGGGCTCTAGTGCTCAGCTGGGGCCCCAGCTCTGATCTTTGCCATCCCACGCTGCTGGAGAAGGTGGGTGCAGCAGAGGACCAGGGGAACACAGGGCTGTGCTGAGGGCAGAGTGCTCCTGGAAAGGAGCTGAGGAATGCAATGGGAAATGTCCTTGTTTTTGTTCTTTTTGATGAATTCTCTGAATTGTGTGTCTAATTGCGCTCAATTACTCCCGCCTGCTGCAGGTGGGTTCACGGTTTCCAGGCAGGGATGTACATTGATTTCTTTTGCAGGCCTGGAGACAGAAGTCATTCATAAAGGACGAGGAACTTTGCTGTCAGTGTGGGGGGGTTGCATTTCTGCTTCTGTGTTGTTGGCAGCTTTTCCATTGATTCAATTTGAAAACTGAACGAGAAATTAACATGTTCTCGTGTGGACACATTTCAGCTAAATTACTAAATGAAGTGGTTGACTCTTCTCCCTGCATTAAACCAGGAGAAAAACTATAATTAACTATTTCATTGACTGAGGAGGAGTGGCAAAATTGATGTGAGACATTGACCTCATAGATTTTTCTTGCCTGTGCTGTGAAAGTGAGGGTGAGCTTTTAGGAATGAGAGTGGTGGGTCAGCTTTGTTCCCAGAAATACAAATGGTTTCAGTTCATTATTGCACCTTGTCTCCTTTGTCTCTCCTTTCCCTGGGAAGGACCTGCTTCTGCCTTACTCTGCCAGGATTTAGGAATCCCATCACTCTGGGACTTGATGTGATCCCAGTTCTCCTGGTGGTCCTTGCTGGCTTGTGTGGGAGGGAGGAGGCACAGCCTGTGGTTGGGATGTCTGTCTTACAAAACACTTGTTCCACTGATTTAACACAGTCAGCTTTCCAGGAAAAATCCAGCAAGTCTCAGGCACCAGCAGAGGTCACTTGGTGTCAGTCCCTGGGATCTGGCAGGTGTCCTGGCTGTGCTGGGCACCATCCAACAGCCATCTGCTGCCAGGTGTGCTAAGGGTGACGTGGAGACGCTTCCTTGGCACAGCTGCCTGCTCCTGGTGGAGCACTGCAGCTGGCAGTGTGGGAAGCAGCACGTGGGGAATGGCTGGGAAGGGTCCCTGGGGCAGTTGAGCAGGGCCCAGCTCTGGCTCAGGGATGGACAAGCACTGCCCTGAGAGATGGAGGGTGAGAGGTTTGTGGCAGAAACCAGACTGGCACCTTTATAGTGTGTTGCAGCCTCTTGAACAGATGGCCAGGGGTGCTGGGAGCAGGGCAGCAGTGACCCTGGCTGACCCCTCGTGTTCCCCAGGGCTGCAATATCTGCATTCTGGGCACAGGGTGTGGCTGGGATTAAGCAGAGATTATGTAGGAAATCCATGGGAGGTGGAGTGCTGCCAGCTGTTTGCTCCAGGGGACCGTGTTGTCGTGGTTGGAAGAGCGGGTGGTTTTCTGTGCAGCACAGAAAAATGTGCTTTTGTAAAATCTGGGAGCACACGGCTCTGTAGAGCACTGCACAATGGGAACTGCAGGATTGCATTCCCCTCGTTGTGAGTGCTGCCATAATGCAGTACTCCAAGCCCCTTGGAGACAGGAAAACACAGGCATTTTATCCAGAATACCCAAGTTAGTCTTCTAATATACAGTTTTATGGGTACATAGCAGTGCATTTCTCACACCCTGTGGCATCAGTAATGGACTCTGTTGGTTCCAATGTAATACCTTTAAATATCCCAACTGTGCATCTAAATATGTAAAACACAGAATCCCACAATGATTCAGGCTGGACAGGACTTGAAAGCTCATTTCATTCCCCACCCCCTGCCATGGGCAGGGACATCTTCCCCTGTCCCAGTCTGCTCCAAGCCCTGTCCAAGCTGGCCTTGGACACTTCCAGGGATGGGGCAGCCTGTGCCAGGGCCTCACTACCCTCACAGTTATGACAGGGCATTGATAGGAATAGCAGAGTTATTACCTCTGCTGATTTCATGCTTGAAGCTTCATTAGGAATTGCTTGGGACTTCATGGGGCACGTGGTACTTTGGTATGAGGCAGGTGTGGGAGGGATGTTTGTGTTTGCCCAATTTGAGGAGTAAACAAGGGGATGCTTTTTGCCTGTGGTTTATTTCTGTCCCCTTTTCAGCCAGCCCAGCACACCTCGATGCTGGGGAGCTGCTGAAGGTCCCTCACTCTAATGAACATCACTGCCAGTAGTGAGGGGGTTCCCAGGGGAGCAGTGGGTTCAGTTCTGCAGCCTGGAGCTGGTGAAAGTCTCGTATGGCACTGGGGGTCTGTTAAGTGTGTTCACATATCTCTGTCTTACATGTGGCAGCTCCTTGAACCTTATCAATTTTTAATGGTACTCTACTGTAATAAGAATATATGATCACTCACTGGGCAGGAGAGGCTGAAATCCCAGCAAATGCAGGTTTTCTGTGAGGTTCTGAGAGCAATATAGCAGGAGGCATTTAAGGCGTGCTGGTGGAAGAAGGTGAGCTATCCATCAACTGCACAATCTTGGATTTGAGTCTTCTATTTAGATTAAACACGTTAAGAAAGATGGATGGTAAACGTATTTCAGCAGCATTGTCCCCAAAGCAGAGCAGAATATAAAGAGTCTGGGAGAAGGATTCAATTACACTGGCAAATAGCTTGAGCCAGAGCTGGGTAGGAGGGGAGCTCGTGGGGCAGTGGGATGGGGATTTATGGAGTTCTGTGATAAAAACACTGCTTTCATTAAACCCTCCTGTTCACATCACACCTGCACTGCGTGGAGACGTACCTGGGAGCTGCTGGGGGGTGGCTTTGTGTGTGCTCCTCACATTTCACTGAACTCCTTTGCTCAGGATTTTATCCTGAGAAGAAGAAAAAGGCAGAGAGGCCCCAAAGATGGAAAAACAATCCTTATCTCATTGGCTTCTCCTGTGTTGTGCTCATGTGGAATGTGTTAGGAATTTGTTTACCTGAATTGATGAGTCTGATTGGGCTCTGGTGTGAGTTGTTTTCAATCACTGAGCAATGGTCACACAAGCTGTGTTGGGACTCTGGAAAGAGTCACAAGTTCCATTATTATCTTTCTAAGCCTTCTGTAAGTATCTTTTTCTCTATTCTGTCGTATAATGTAGTATAGTTTTCTTTAAGATATATATAGTATCACAAAATAATAAAATAGCCTTCTGTTCACATGGAGTCAGAGCATCATTCTTCTCTGCCACAAAGGCTCAAGGCTTTGTACAGCATTTGTGCAGCTGTAGATGTGTGTGATAATTCATGTACATCCCAAACTGAGGCTCCTTCCAGCTCAGAAATTTGGCTTGGCTGTGTTATCATTGGGAAAGGCTTTTGTGCTGGTGCCTTTGGGTGATTTTGGCATTCCCTGCCTTAGGTACACGGAATTGGGAGAGGGAGGAACCTGACCCAGCCCTTTGGCAATCCCAGTGTTGGCTCAGAGTGTATTCCTGAGCTGCTTTAATGCACTCAGCACGGGAAGGGTGAGTCTGCTGGCTGTGCCCAGAAGGAAATGAGCTGTATTCTTGACGTGCTTGAGAAGGCCAAGGCAGTGAGGTGGCTGTGTCACAGGGCTTCCTTGTACAGTTAATTGGTGCTCAAGACAAACAGGAGCAGTTAACTGTGTATTCTGCCTCAGTGTGAGGTTCAGAGGAGCAGGACTGCCATTGTAAACCCCTTTTCCTACAGCGTTCCCTGAGATGTGCAATTACCTGGTGCTTGTGGGCAAGGTGTTTTCTTATCTTGAGCTGAAACTTTGTTCTTTTCCTCCCAGTCTGGCGCTTGGCAATTAAGGAACCCTGTGATGCCTGTACTTTGATCTTTACCTGCTTCTGCAGTCCCTGGTGTTGCTGTGGTTCAGAGAAGGGAAAGTGTTGGCCATTGCTGTGACCTGTGGCTCATGTGGCATTTTGCTGTCAGTGTTTCAGTGCTGGTGTGTGCTCACTGTGCTCCTTCTGTGAGAAACAACCCCCCAAAACCTGCTGGGGTGAAAGTGCAGGGAAGAGTTAATGTGTTTGTGTCCTCTGGTGGGGTTCTTCTCATTGAAAATAGCTGATTTTTCTTTCCAAATTCTTGTTGCTGTTCTTTGTTCAGCTGATTTCCCTTGCTTGGGCTGGTGTGAAGATCCAGCTAGCTGCCCAGGGTTGAGTGCTGGGTGAGATCAGGATTAAGTTAAGATGCAGGGAGTGGGTGAGCAGCCAGTGTGGCTGCGATTCATCCCAGGGGTCAGCAGTACATGGTTTTGTGCTCGAGTCCTCCCTGCAGTACAAACATCTCCTATCAGCTCATGGGCTGTAGGACAGGAGGCCCCAGTAGGTTGCTGGAACCTGTGAGCTCATTCTGCTTTCTCTGGGGCTTTTTCACTTGGCTGTTTAACAAAAAGCAACACAGAAGCTGAAAACCCCAACCCACACACACGGGGGATTTCTCCCCTCCTGGAGTTTGCCTGATGCATGGCCTCTGTGGGATAACTTGTCTCTGTGTCTTGCTCTCTTTCTGGATTTTGGGCAGGGCTTGTGCAGGTGTTTTTTCCATGGAGGTGGTGTTTGTGTTTAATTTCCTTCTTGCTGTGACTGGCCCATGAGCCAAGTGTCCAGCAGAGCTGCCCCTGCTGTGTGTTTGTTCCCAGACACCTTCCCTGGATCCCTGGGGTTTCCAAGGTGGCAAAATCAGGATAACCTCTCTTGAGTGAAACTTTCCATTCAGCTGTGCATCCCACAACATGGGACAGGGTTGGAGCCATTCAGAGAAGGTGACTTGGGTGATTTTGTAGCCATAGGAACTACCAAAAGTCTCCCTGCATTTTTTGTTGTGTCTGTGGCCTGTCAACCATTCAGACTTTTTTTTTTTTCCTTCTTTCAGGTTTGGTGGCCAGCCAACATTTAGGCTGTTTTTTCACTTCATTGCTCAAGTGCTCTCATTTCACAGCATTACCCCTGTGATTTGGGAATGTTTGAGTGTGTGCCATGCCTGTGCTGTCGAGCCACAGTGGCAGTGCTGGGAGCCAGCTCCCAAGCCTTCCCTCCAGCTCCTGGAGGTGGTGGAGAAAGTTGTGTAGGTCAGCTTGGAATCCTCATGCTTGCAAGGAAAAAAATTAAAACTGACTTCAAAGGACAACTCTGACACGGTCAATTAATAATTAAAACAGTTTTTTAATGAGCTATGCAATTACCTGTGTGTCCCTGGAGATGATAGTTTATGGTATTATTGCTCAGTGCCCTTTCTTTAGTCATGGCAGATGACATCTGTAATTTAAAGCAGGCGAGACATTAAAGTGACAGAACTTTCATTAACCTTGTCTAAAGTTTGTTAATGACAAATGTCTCGTAAAAAAAAAAGCTATTGTCAAAACAGCAGCTTGGTGTCAGGAGGGGCCTCAGATCCTGTGGCCTGGGGGCTTCTCTTGGGCCAGTGAGGGGGTGTGAGTGCTCCTGCTGTCCCAAGGCAGGTGCTGGTAGCAGGACTGGGGGGATATTTGCCTCCTCTCCCACCCTGGAATCCTGGAATGGAGCATCTCTGTGTCTGGGGTGTGATCCCAGCTTGTACTCCCTGGGGGTTTTCACTTGGCTTTTGTACTCGAGGAGCTGTAATGAGTTCAGCCTTAGCGTTTGACTTAAAACTGTGGCTTAGGATTTGGTTTATCAAATTTAGAACCAGAGTCTTCTGGAAGACCCTTGGAGAAGCAGGATGGCAGGAGGCCCAGGGCCCTGGGCTCGGTGGGGAGCGTGGCCACTGCTGGCCCTGACCAGGCTGCTGGGAAAGGCCACAGTCTCTGCCTGCTCCCAGCCCTCACTTCTCATGGGATTTGTCCCTGCATCCATCAGGAGCTGGCTGGCAGCACTTGCATCCTTCTGTAAATACCTTCTCATGAAAGATCAGGAAATCTGGCAGCCTGAACTCTCAGGTGCAAGTTCTCTGGGGCAGCATGGTCCATTGGATGCCCTGAGGGGTTCATTTAGTTTCCATTGGGGTCCCGATTAAAGAAGACATTATCTGCTTGAATCGTGAGCAGCTTTGTGGGAAGGGGGAGAGGCACAGGGAGATTAGCAAGGAGATTGCTTTGGAAAGGGCCAGTCAGATCTGAACATCTCTGTGGTGAATGCCAGGCTGCTCAGAAATAGAATTTTTGCATCATTGTGTCAGTGAAGATACTCCAGGGGAAAAAAACATTTTGTTTGGCATTTTTTGCAGTTTCTAATATGGAACAGGTAGGAAGTGCCTTGTTAAGTTATTGATTACCTTCAGATGAACTTCCAGGAGTTTATAGCAGCTCACTGTGCCCTCGGACTTTGTTAAACTGGATTAATTTGTGCTTCTGATCCCGTGAGGCTTCCAAACCTATTAATCCTGAGTGCAGCATTTGGGAGCTGTGCTTGTGGCAGAGCAGCTCGCTTCAGATCACGGGACCTGGGCTTCATCTGCCTGGGAGAAACGTGGCTTCCCTTTCCAAATTAACAATGAGCAATGTAAATGCCTGTGTGAGGGTTACACAGCATTTCATGCCTTTGTTTGTTGTGGCAAATTGGATTTAAAACACTTGCTCCTGCGAGAGGGCTTTATGTGCCCTGAAGAAAGGATTTGCTGTAGTGCTGGGGCCTCCCTCCCATCACTGTGTGTGTACACACAAACACACACATGTATTGTGTTTGTGTGTGTGGACAGAGAAGGCAGATGCAAGATCTGCTTGTTCTGATGTCCCAGTTTTGTCAGAATTTGGGATGTGGGTTGCTCAAGCAGGATCAGTCCCTAATCTCAGTGTCTGCTGATTTCAGTGTAGAGTTCCTGTTGGTCATTTGTTGGCATCAGACTCATCTCTCCTCTCATTTGGGGAGGAAACAAGACGTGCTGATGTTAATGGTGTACTTACAACCCGAGGCAGACTCTTCATTCCGTGTCCCCTTTGATTTCACTGTCATTGTCCAGTAGGAGAGGCTTCTTGGGTGAAGGGCACTCACTGTGTGCCTTCTTAGCAGTATCAGTGTCCTGATGGAATCGAGGCAATCCTTTGGTATCCCCTAGAAATTCCACCTGCTCCTGTACACCACCACTTCTTGATAAAGACAGGAGAAAACACCACGGCCCCTGCGGATTACTGTCATGAGAGAGAAAGGGCAGTGGGGATGCTGTGGGCAGCATCATTGTAAGTGGATTTTGGAGGCAACTTAGGTTATTTACAGCGCTGTCTGCGTGTCTGGTGATCCCAGAAGTGCTGCTGAAGCCTCTCTGTGCTTGCAGGATAAAACACCAGGTCCCTCGTGGCTGCTCTGACATTCCTCCCTGTGCAGGCAGTGACCCTTTGTGGGTATTACTCAGTTCAAGTGGAAGCAGAGGTGCTGAACAGAGAATAGCTATTATGTCTATTTATCTAAGTAAGACATAATGTGTATTCCCCAGATGGGTGTATCGTGTTGCCAAACTTTTGTCTACAAATTGCTAAAACCGGTTAAGCAAGCACGTTTGCAAATGCACACGGCTCTAGGGAACACACTTTTGTGTGAAATAGCCCATTAATTTGAACAAAATGTTTTAAATAGTTTTAGATGATTCTTTCTAAAAGCTCTGTTGCTCCAGCATGAGGAGTGGTGGATAACAGATGTGTTATCCAGTTATCCAGCACTGTATCCAGTGCTGCTCCTCGCTGATGGGGATGGGCTTGAGAGGGCAGACCTGGGTGAGCGGGGCACTGAGCTCAGGGCTGGGCCCCAGCGTGCCTGGTCTGCTCCTGGCACAGCCAGCAGTGGCCTTTCAAACAGCCAGGCCTGCCTGGAGCTGTGTTTTGGTGTTTGACTGCCCTGGGCCACGAGCATCCCACGCTGCAGTCTCACCTGCTGCAGCTTGCCAGGTGTCTGTGCAGAGGGATGTGCTTGGCTCACTGCACAGCTGCCTTTCAGGTGTTTGAGGAGTGTTCTCCTTTCCCTCAGCTCAGTCTCTGTGTCTGCTGTGCTCCAGCTGCAAACAGCACCTGGCTGTGCCAGGCTCCCTCCCAGCCCGCTGTGTGTGTCCCCCAGTATGCAGGACAGGTGGGGGACCGTGTCTCACTGCTTCAGCTGGTCCCCCAGCCCGAGGTGAAGTCCAGCACCCCTTGTTTATCCAGGATAACTCAGTATGAGGTGTGAGGAGGGGGCTGGTGTGACTTGGCAGGATGGTGGGATGCTCACCAGGTGCCTCCTTTGGTTTGTGGCTGGCTCCGACGTGACTTCGTGGCAGATGGTTCAGCTTTGCCAGTCTTGAAGAAGGCTAAAATAGGAACAGGTTTGTTTTTAAAGGCAGCAAAACAACCTGTGCATGGCAAACTTGTGATTATTGTGGTGGTTTACAATACAGAAATATCAAATGCTGTATGGTTCAGGACTGAGGGTGCTGGGGGGAAGCAAGGTTAAGCAGCATCTCACACCTTCCACTTCACATCTCATTATTCATTGCTAATAGAAGCCCGGACCATCTGTCTCTGCAGAGAGCATTGGGATGTGACAGGCATAGGAGATGTTAGAGAACTTTCTCAGTGAGATGTTTATTTCTGGCGTGTTCTGCTCGTGTTGTCCCTGTGCCTCCCGCGGTGCGGAGGAGCCCTGGCGCTGCCGAGCTGGCCCCGCGAGCTCTCCGGGCCACCAGGGCCAGGAGCGCTGCTGCCTTGCCTCTGAAATCCTCTGCAACTTGCAGAGAGCCTCCCAGAAACCCTCCGGGGCTTTGCCATGTCTTAGCAGTGGTGCTGGGTGTCTGTCCGAGCCACGGGCTGGGGAGCAGTGTCCTGGCAGGATTGTGGGGTGGGGAGCAGTGTCCTGTCAGGATTGTGGGGTGAGGAGCAGTGTCCTGTCAGGATTGTGGGGTGGGGAGCAGAGTGTCCTGTCAGGATTGCAGAGTGTCCTGTCAGGATTGTGGGGTGAGGAGCAGTGTCCTGTCAGGATTGCAGAGTGTCCTGTCAGGATTGCAGAGTGTCCTGTCAGGATTGTGGGGTAAGGAGCAGTGTCCTGTCAGGATTGCAGAGTGTCCTGTCAGGATTGTGGGGTAAGGAGCAGTGTCCTGTCAGGATTGCAGGGTGAGGAGCAGAGTGTCCCATCAGGATTAGGGGGTAAGGAACAGAGTCCCATCAGGATTGCAGCACTGCCCTTGCTGCAGGTCCTGCCCCTGTCCCATCCCTCCCATCCCATCAGTACCCTGCCGTTGGGATGCCTGGATGGGCTGAACCCAGAGATGGGGCTGCAGGGTTTCCCTCTGCCCCACAGCACTCACAGCCCCCCTGAGAACGCTGCCTTCTTCTTTCCCTACAGTTCTGCCATAGGGGAGACTTAGAATATCAAATATCCATCTCCCCTGGAGGGAAGGAACTGCTGTGGGATTTTAAAATTCTTTTATGTTTTCTTTCAGCAGTGCTGAGGAAAAATATCTTCTTGGTTGCATCAGTTAAATTGATGCTTGTGAAAGACTTAGCAAATACCTTCTTTCCATCTGTTTATTAGGCTTCTGAATTTAAGCAGCAATCAGANCATCAGGATTGTGGGGTGAGGAGCAGTGTCCTGACAGGATTGTGGGGTGGGGAGCAGTGTCCTGTCAGGATTGCAGGGTGAGGAGCAGAGTGTCCTGTCAGGACTGTGGGGTGAGGAGCAGTGTCCTGTCAGGATTGCAGGGTGAGGAGCAGAGTGTCCCATCAGGATTAGGGGGTAAGGAGCAGAGTCCCATCAGGATTGCAGCACTGCCCTTGCTGCAGGTCCTGCCCCTGTCCCATCCCTCCCATCCCATCAGTACCCTGCCGTTGGGATGCCTGGATGGGCTGAACCCAGAGATGGGGCTGCAGGGTTTCCCTCTGCCCCACAGCACTCACAGCCCCCCTGAGAACGCTGCCTTCTTCTTTCCCTACAGTTCTGCCATAGGGAGACTTAGAATATCAAATATCCATCTCCCCTGGAGGGAAGGAACTGCTGTGGGATTTTAAAATTCTTTTATGTTTTCTTTCAGCAGTGCTGAGGAAAAATATCTTCTTGGTTGCATCAGTTAAATTGATGCTTGTGAAAGACTTAGCAAATACCTTCTTTCCATCTGTTTATTAGGCTTCTGAATTTAAGCAGCAATCAGAAAACCAAACAGGAAGGATCGTGTTGAGTACAGAGTCCCTCCTGGATAGGTTTAGTTATCTTGGTGGCTGTGGTGCCATCCAGAGCCTGTTTCCTCTCCTGAGAAGAAAATCAGATGGAGGAAGGTTGGCTTTTGGGGGGCTGTGTTGTGAGCTGCAGTTCTGGCTGTGTTGGCAGCAATCCCCTGAGCCCCAGTGCTGCTGACAGAGCAGGGACACTCGAGTGGGCACCGCTGGCACCAGTGTCCCACGGTGCCCCCAGCAGCTGTGTGCCACTTGTTGGAGAGGACAGGGACCCATTTAAATGCTGAATAATTGAAGGCCAGGAGTGCAGCGGGCGAGACGTTAAGTCTGGCTACTTAAGGAACAGATGATGGATTCCTGCAGAATCCTTTTTTCTCACTTTTTGAAGGCATTTTAGGGAGAGATTCTTCCTAAGGGGATTGAGGTCATCTCTCTTTCCTGTTTAAGGCCTGGTGAATTGCCTCTTGGACACTTTATCTCGTGAATGACACGGTGTTCAGTCAGGGGGTTCTGCTGACAGCGTGAACCACACGAGCACAGCTCAGTTTGTGAACATCAGCAGAATCGGAGATGGAAATACCTCCGTGGCGTTGGTGATTTAGTCATGGAATGTAAAGAATTTTCAACAGTAAATGCACCGGCTTTTGAAGTTTCTTTATCCTCTGCAGAGTTTTAACTTAGATGGCAATGGGATATCAGTATTCATTTTACAGAATTTTTTCCGGAAAATATTTTTCTTATTTTTGCCAGCCTGACGTTGTTTGCATTCAGTTCTTCCTTTATCAATAACTGTAGAAGCAATCCGGGCAGAGTTTGCAGAAATTGCTTTGTCTGTGCTTTGCTCCTCCAGTATTTATTGGCTGACACTCTAATGTGATTATTTCTCTGTGTCCCTGCTAAAGACACAGCTTGGAAAGATGCTACCCCGAGATGCCAAATCTGCACTTTTCTTTGTATGAATTTGTGAGAGAACAACTGTTTATTACAGGCACCTGATTTGAAAATTATTCCTTTGGAAGATGAAGACTAAGCAGCGTTGAAATTATATTTGTGATAGATAGGTCTCAGCTCTGTGATGGAATGGTAGGAGTGTTGAAATCCTGGAATGATTTCATGTGGTTGTGCTGACAGGAGGTGGTAGGAGAGGAAAGTTTCTACAGGATAAGGAACAAGTTGCTGAACTTGGCATCTGCAATAATCTCGATTGGCAATACATGCCTTGGAGCAGAATATTTGGCCACTGAGCTGGAAAATTGTTATCAGTTGTGGCAAGGCTATTTTTAGGCAGTAACATCTGTGGAACACCATTTCCTCAAACTTTCACTATCTTTTGACAAGTCAGCCAGATGTGACTCACTTGAGCATATTGGGTGGAGAGGAAAAAACAATGTGTTGTGTTTACCAGAAATGCAAACATGACCTTTTCGGGATGAAGGCAGTCTTTATTCTCAGCCCATGGAAGAGGCAATAAGAAAAGATGGATTTTCATCATCAGTATTAAACCTCTTTACAGTGCACTATTGTGGTCCAATGCTCTCACAGAAATCATGCTGAAGAGGGATCTGCAAAAAAACTAATTTTCTCTTCTTGTTTCTGGGAGGGAGCCAGTGATGGTGTCCTGATTCTCGCCCTGCATGTCACCTTCTGCCCCAAGGCTTGGGGTTGGCACTGCCTTGAGAAGCTTTTCTCACCTGGAGATGGGTCTGACTTTTCCCAGAGCATCCTGCCCTGGGAGCAGAGTGTTTCTGCCCAACCTGGAGTCACCAAGAACACCTTAACTGAATTAGATAGAGAGTTTGGTTTCCTGCCTGTGTCACGAGTGCCATGCCAAGGAGAGTCCCCTCTCCGTGCAAGCTCCCACATGAGGAGGCTGTGGAGCAGTTCTGGCTTCTGGGGATGTCTCATGTTGGCTCTTTGGGTGTCTCCAGCATGGAGGTAGCCTGCTTCAGAGCTCCCCACTGCTTGCTGGAGCTGGGGCTTGGCTGGGGAGCTGCAGCTCTGCCTCTCTGTGCCCTGTTGCTCTGTGTTGGGTCACAGACACCCGTGGCACGGTGAACGCCCTGCTGTCACCGTGCCAGCTCCGTGTGGGAGCGGGTCAGCTTCTCTCACCCTGCTTTGCCACCCGAGGTGCTGCATGTGGGAGTGGGAGCCTGAGTGCAGGGCTCACAAACAGGTCTGCCCTCAAATGCGTTGCTGACTGCTGGCATGGTAAGCAGATTTGTTTAAGTAACTTCCAAAATTTGCCAGGATGAGTTAACTCACAGCACTGTACTCACGGCTTGCTGCTGCCATGGTGCCACAGCACCCAAAGAGGAGGGTGGCCCTGGCATAAGGGGTGGCACTTTGGGAAGGTTTGGGGTGGTTTTTGTAGCCCAGGAATCACGTCTGTACCGTGCAAGCCACGCTGGAATTGCCATGGGAGACTGCAGGAACCCAGTGGTGCATTTTGCTGCACGAGGAACCCGCAGCATTAAGGGCATCTCATCCTCTAGCATGGCTAAGTCAAAGCAAATGAGCCCCAAGGAGGTATTACCTGCCAGGCTCCGGCTGGGGCCTTAGAACAGGAGTCAGACCTTGACATTTGATGTCTCTGAAACAGGTTTTGGCTTAAATTCAGTTGTTTACTACTGCAGTCAGGAGCAGATTTGTTAGACAGGGCTAATTACATGTGCTTGTTCCAAAATCATTTGGAAACTGTAACATTTGTTGCTTTTCAAGCGCTTTAAAATATGCAAATATTTCATGCAATGAAGAGAGCTGATTTTTGCAAGAAGCCACAAATGGTGTTCCAGCCAAATGTGATTTTAGAGGTGGCCCAAAGCAAATCCATTGGGTCCCCTGAAAGGAGCGGGGAGGAGGAGGATGGGGAGGGCTCCTTGACTGGTGCCAGTGTCTAATCACAGGTGAGAACTGAGCAGGTGGAGAGTTTGTTTGCTCTCTTCGCCTGGAATTTGTTAAACAAGTAGTGGGAAGATGACCAGGAACCGTTCCCAGTTCCAGATGAAGGGATGTGCAGGGGGTTTCTCACAGTGCTGCTGTGCGTCAGCCAAGAGGGGCTGGCACTGCCTTCAGCAGCACTTACGGGCTCTGACCCCTCAGATCTGAGAATTCCTGGGATCACAGTGTTTTAAATATTGCTGGGTTTCTGACTATGAAGTGTTTGGCTCGTGCTGCTCAGACGTTCTGCTGTGTTGATGGGATCCAAGACTCCCTTCCCCAGAGAGTGGAAGCTCAGCCTGGCCCTCTCTGTTATTGTCTTGAGCAGTTTTATAGAAAACCAGTGGATCTGGGGCTTTTCAGCGTTCTTCTGAAGGTCTAACCTCCCCCAACCACCTAACTAGATGAGACCCTGATTGTGTATCATGGGAGCAGGGATTGGAAAGTGTTTCCTTAGGTAAGTCCAACCATGCAAAAGCTTTTGGAGCATCCAGAGACACTGATTCCTCCCATATTTTAAGTCTGGGTAATTTTATGAAAGCCCTCTTATTTTGTTTGTGTCTTTGCTGGAAACCATGTCTATCTGCCAACCCTTTGGAAATGTCATGATGTAATTATTTTAACAGGCAGTCTGTGCTCCTTTATTTGGGGGATATTAACCTTTCTAAACAAAAGAAATGTTAATATACATGGGAGACGCAGCTAATGGGATTTCATTTTTCTTATTAGAACAGACTGGAGTTCTCTTTTTAAATTATTGTAAAAGAATTCAGCAAGTCGAGTAATTGCCTTCAGCTAATCCACGATGGCAAATTTGAATGTGAATATCCAGATCATTCTGTATGGATGGGAAAAAGTAATGTGATTTTCTTGTTTTTTATTTGCTTTGGCTAAACAGTGCTGAAGGATGATATAAATTCATTGAATTCGAAACAAAGAACATGCTAATTATTAATGCGCCGAGTTGTGATGCGCTGTGAACATGCTGTTTAATTTGCAAGGCCTGTGGTGGCCTGCTTATATTTCATTGCATATTGATTCAAAGTGTGTGTTTGTATGTGGTTTGGTGGTTTTCCCTGATAGCCAGGGAATTTCAGCAGGATTTATGGGTTTTTCCCCCTGGTGAGGACACCATCGTCAGATCCGGGCACGGCCACACTGGCTGTGCAGTCTGGACACAAATGGATAATGCTTTATAGGGCTTGGTGCAGGTTGACTGGATTAATTCAAAGATTAATTTCTCTGTGTGCAGCCTGTCCTCAAGGCTGCCTCCTGCTCACCAAGCAGCTCCTGGGCTCGCCGTGGCCTTTGTGGGGCAAATACTGGTGCTTTTACAAGCTGATGCTGCGTTTAAAGCCGTTCCTTCCCCGGCGTGCCTTGCGGTTGGATCGCGTCGGGATAAATATCCCAGACTCTGCAGGATTTATCTTCCAATCTCGATTTTAAAGGGATATTTCCAAGCTCTCTAATCACTGGCTTTATCTGCAGCCAACTGGTGTGGTTTGCAGCGTTCTGTAGCTGCCTGGGCGCCTCCGCCGGGGCTCGGAGGGAGCCGCGCGCAGTTAACGGATATGTAACGGAATTCGCTGTGACCCCCCGGTGGATAAAGGAGGATGAGTGGAAAGCCAAGCTGATTGCACGTCTGGAAGAATATTTGTGCCTGATTTATGTTCTAATTTTAGTATTGGGCTTTCTTCACCATGGTAAAATGTCACATTAGCATGGAACTTTCCATCTAATACGCTGAGAACAAACACCGGGGCTGAGGCCGTCGTTTGGGCTTCCCTGAACGTCAGGATCCGATGGCTGTGCTGCAGCAGAGTCTTGGTTAAAGCTGTAGGAAACCCTTGGGTAGTAGTTGCCTTCCCTTTTCCTCAGGAGTGCTCAGGGAGATCTGCCTGGGGTAGTTAATCCTGGTGTTCCAATGTCAGGATGCTTGTTAGAGGCTGGATAAAACAGCCTCCAAAGCCTGATGACTCCCACATCCTTGGCAGTGTTAAAGTACACAGGTGGGGGAATTCCTCCTTGGCACTTCACGTTTGCGTTGGATTTTGGCTATAAATCCAAGTGAAATATTCATCCAATGAAAATTGGTGCCATGGACCCCTCAGTGCCACCGTGTCAGACCCCAGGCTCGCTGAAGTGTCAGCTGCAGTGACTACCCCCGAGTGCTGCTGGTGGGAAGCTTCCAAGATCTCATCTTCTGCAGTGTTGGAGGCTGCTCCTCAACCAGTGATACGAAGGAATTAATAATTCATCTTGTGTCTGTAGGAGGAAAATGAGTCTTAAATTTGATTAGTAAATGACAGGTTTCAGCCTGGTAATTTGCAGCCTTTATTAACAAACTTGTAGAACTTATCAATAACGCTGTAAGCCTCTTTATTTTGGGCACCTTTATTGTAGCTGGTGTCACTTTTCCTGGGAAAGAAGTGCTGGTATTCCTATCTTGAGCCAAGCTCATTAAGGCTCCAGGACTGTTCCACTTGTACATGGTGCCTCTTGCCAGTTATATGCCACAGATGAGTCACAAGCCTGTTTTGATTCCTGGTGGTTCTCCGCCTGCTTTGCCAAATCCCCCAAGATTTCTTTTTGAGATGATCCTCAGTGGTTAACCACGACTTAGAGCCTGTCCACAGATTTTATGTGGGATTTTTGGGTTTCTCTCAAGCGGTGGTATGAGACACGCTGCGAAGAAAATAGTAGCCATATGTAGTCTAGTCTTGTCAAAAGTTGGGAGAAGCTGTGGAGTGACTCTTCCAAGTTCTGCTGGAGTTTCCTTGGCTCTGCCGTGCTGATGTGCTGGAAGCACTGCAGTGAGTCAGTGATAGGGACTTAAAAGTCCCTTGAATTTCCTAAAAGTCCCAAGACAACTTGAGGAGCAGTTTGTTTTCTTGGTGTTTATTTTTGTGCCTTTGCACCGTACTGGGAGGTCACAAACCAAACCCCGCTCAGATGGGGAATTGCTTTGGTTAAACTGTGCTGCGCTGTGGGTGTCAGGAGGATTTCACTGAGGAGGAGGAGGGTTCTGGGGATGTTTGGGAGGCTGTGGACATGCTGGCAGAGCCTCTCTCCGAGCTGGTTTGCTATGCAAATTGGCAGCCGAGCGTTGCGTCGCGCTCGCCTGGGATGATGCTCTTAAAAGTTGTGCTGCTTTTGTAGATAAACACGAAGACATCCGCTTTCAACTTCACATTCTTTAACCTTGTTTTATTCCTTGCCTAGTGCTGACACTTTCAAGGCAGATGAAAATCAGACTAAATTTAGCAGGGAGCAGAGCCCCCATCCCTCCTTCTCCCCCACCCTACCCATTCCACACATAGCATCCGTATCCTTTTGATTAGTTTTGCCCTTGGTTTCTGCTTCAGATGTGAAGTTTTGCAAAGTGATGCTGAAGAGAAGCCTGGGTTTTTTATGAAGTGAGCCCTTGGCGTGGCAGGTCCTTTGCAAAAATGAACATAGAGGCTCTGTTTCCCCTTGTTGGGCTGTGCCCTGCTCTCTTCCTGTCTTGGCACTTCTGCCTTCAGAGAGGTGGATTTTCTGTATCTCTTGGTGCAGGATGGAGCCACTGATCTGGAGAAATTCATAGCTGGTGCTGGTGAGCCTCAGTGTTGACAGACTGTGTGTGTGCTGGTCCTCGCTACTCCTCCGAGAACCCTCCTCAGACATTCCCCAACTCGTTTAGTCCCATAGTCTCATTTAGTCCCTGTTTGAGCAGAGATTAATTATTTTGCTGTGTTGTGATGGCTGTTCGAAGCTGAGCCCTCGGGGGAAGGAATTTTTTAAGGCAGTTGAGCCTCAAGATTTAATTTGAACTCCTGTCTCTGCATTTGGACAAGCAGATTAATTGACCCTTGATAGGTGTGGGCTCTGCTCCAAATGAACAAATCCCAGCTGCTTCCACTGTGCCTGTGCATGGGCAGATAAACGGCTGGGATGTGTGAGATGGGACACTCAAACCCCCCTTGTCCTGCTGAAAGGGGGAACTGAGTGTCTGGAGATGATGGGGGTGGCTCTGGTCACCTTGCTCGTGTGACAGACTGCTCAGAGCTGCCTGGTCCTTTCCAAAGGGACCCTGGAGAACTGTTCCCCAGCTGGCTGGGGGCTCTGGCTGGAAACCCCAGCATCTCCCTCAGCTCCTCCTGCCTCTGCTGCCTGGTTGTTCCTTGTTCTCCAGCCCTTCACCCCGCATCAGTTGCTGTGCATATCTAATGAGGAGAAATTGGTGACATCCCAGGATTAGCTAACCCCATTGCTTGTGAAATTAAGCCCTCTTGAGTGTTGAAATGCTGCTCGATGGCAGGTGAGCATTTATTATTAGACTGAAACATGCAGCTGAGGAACAGGACTGGCTGTCCCGTTACCTCCTTCTGTAGCCTCTTGAACCTGCCCATGTGTGCCTTGGACCCAAACTCATCTGTGCAAATGCCATGAGTTTCACGTGGTGCAGAGCGTGGGCACAGCCGAGCTGAGCTGCCCACGGGGGAAATGTGCCCCTTCTGCTGTGGGCTGGGATCTGCCAGATGCCAGCAGGTTCTTTGGGTGAGCAAAAATGCTCCCAGCAATTTTCTTCTTAAATAACAGCACTTTGCATATTCCCTTCTGCTTTTTACTTATGAAAAACAACTACCTGTGCCCTTTACTTTTGAAACCGAGGGGACGTGTGTACTGTTTCCATTTGGGAATGGAACTCGAGTTTCCCCAGCCCAAATCACATTTCCTCAGTGCTTTTTAGATGAAAATTACAAGTTCTATATATTCTCTTACACAGTTGATGTGTTTTGTAGCTACACACTGATAAGGTTCATGAGCCAAACATAACAGTGGCTCTGCAGTATGATAAATTGGCCCTGGCTTTTAGGTCCTCTACTACCTTTGTTCTGAGTAATCAAATTAAAGTAATCTCTTATTACAGCATGGCAGAACCTGCACATGCAGCTGTTTTTTATGGTAGCTGCAGGTCTTAAGGTAAGTTAAAGTTATTTCAGTTGTTACTTATCTTTGGAATGACGATCGTGACAAATGGCCAGTGTAATTTCTTTCCTTAGTAGATGGATAGAAAGGGAAGATATTGCACAGGCTGCTCGCTGAATTCATAAATTTTTAGACTGGAAACACTGAGTTGGATATTGAAACACTTAACATGACAAGAAGACAGAGAATTGTTTTCTGATCTTGTTGGTGCCATAAAGTGAAACTCGATGGACTTTGTCGGCAGCTTCTTGATGCTGTGTAATTTAGATGGGAGGGGAAATAATCCATGAGATAAAGATTGCTGGGGTTTGTTCTGCCTTTCTTGCCATGAGAATGGAGCTGTGGGGTCCAGCAGCTGCAGCAGGTGGGTGTATCTCACAGGGTGACCCTGAAGGGAGGATGGGTGCTTGGGGCAGGGACTGCAGTGCCCAGCCTGACAGGGATGCTCCATCAGGGATGCTGCCTGTCACCCAGGGTGGGGCATCCCCTGTGTTTTGGGGCTGTAGGTGAGGGCATTGGTAAAGCTCAGGGTGGTTTGGGGTAGGGCACACCAGCTGAGACATCTCCAGGCCCTGGGGAGCCCTTGTTGTATCAAGCAAATACCAAAGTGCTGTGTGAGTCTTCTCTCCAGCAATATCTCTTTTAGCTGCTTGTCTCTGGTTCAAAAGGATAACCATGTTTGGTTTAAGGTACAGATCATGCAGAGAAAGGCCTTCCTTTGCTGTCTCTTGGCTAACTGGTATGGACAGGAGCTGCAGAAAGGACATCCAGAAACCAGAGTGACTTGGCACGAAGCTGCAGAGCGATGTCTTAAGGATTGCCAGCAGTGCTGATGGGAATAAGCTCCTTCCCTCAGTCCTGGGCTGGCTCCATGCTCTCCTGCCTGGCTCCTCTCCTTCCTTGCCAAAGTGCCAGTAGATGTGGTCAGCACAGAGCTCAGCACAGATCCAGCTTCTCCCACAGTGTTCCTGCTTGTGCTCTGCCTTGATTGTGAGCCAGGCAGTGCTGGTGTGAGGTCCATGGGTTTGCTGATGTGCCATTTTTTCTGCATGAAAGGAGGTTTTATTTAGCATGATGTTAATTGGGTGTTGCCCTTCAAAATACGTTGTGTGATCCTTTAGGTTTGGAGCTCGATGGGAGAGGAGCAGCTCCCTGACTGCATCTGCAGTGCTTACACTTGCATTTGTAAGAGGGAAGGAAAATTTGGCTTCAGATTTTGCCAGCTATAAAGAAAATATTTTGATACAAGCTCGTGAGTCATCGGAGGTAAAAGGGAGGAAGTCTGAGCACTAGAGCTGCCTGTGGCTTCCCAAGCAGCCAAGTCTGAAACACGGGACTGTGCTCTGAGAAGCAGCTCGGTCACGCTGCGGTGCCAGTGCCCCCAGACCAGGGGAGATGTGGCACCCCTGGGGTTCCCCATTGGCTTTCCAGGGAGTGGGGCTGCAGCATGAGCTCTGGACTAGCACTGAGTCCTGTGGATCAATGCTGAGTATCTCTTGGTCATACCTGGGGCAGGCTCCCTCCCCGTGCAGTAACCAAGTGCTCTCCCTGAGGATGTGACTGCCCTGCAGTCCCCTCCTGGTCTGTGCAGGTGTGGCCTTCAGAAAACGTGGTGGGGGTCTTCCATCATCATGTGAACTGAACAGGCATTGCCATGGATGGGCTGCCACCAAAGGCCATGAACTGGGATAACCCTGCAGGGTTTCTGCACTGTTCAGTGTCTGTGCTCCCCGGGAGTGCTCCTCACTGGTGCCTGGAGTGCCTGTGAGACACACAAGTGTCAGGGGAAGTGCCTGGGCCACTAATAGCCTTTTTTGGTGCCAGCTAGGGAATATTGACCTCAGAGAGAACCGGGGCAGGGGCTCAGGCACTGAAGAGCTTGGCCAGCATGAGAAGCCTCTCCCAATTGTCCTCCTTGATGTACCAGTGTTTAAACGATGCTAATTTTCTGTTCGCCTTTCACTTGTTGGATGGCTGCTCAGAAAAGATAATTTTTTCATTTTCCCTGGGCTTCTGGATGGTTAAAAAGAAGCTGTGTGTCGTGCAAGATGGTTGCAGAAAAAGTGGCTCTTGGAATAAATAAAGGGAACGCCTGTGAATGTGAGGCAGTTCAGTAGGGAAGGAGAAGAGGCGAGGCTATCGCACGGGAGCCAGGTGCTGGCATCTCTCACTGCCTCCCTTCAAGGCTCCATCTGACAGGAAAGCAAACTCACCCGCGCCTGTAACACCACTTATTTCCCCCAGCACAGAATTCTGATTATTAATTTGAAACCGTATCAGTGTGCGAGTGATGTGGTGGCGTGCAGACAAACAGAATACTTTGGTCTTGCAGGGGCTGGCTGCTCGGTATAATTGCGGCTTTAAACAAATTCAGTGGCCGGAAAGCTGTAAAACATTTGCAGGCGAGAGCACGCCTTGAATATTCATCTTCTGCGAGTGCCACCGAGTGACATCTAAGAGTAACTGGGCAGATATGGGTGCTAGGCAAAATAGAGAGTGGGGAGTCTTGCTCGCTGATTGGTATTCTAGATGCAAATCTTAAATTAGTTTGAGATTTTAAAATGGGTTTTTAAATGCCAGGCACATAAGAGGCGGAATTGATATTAATATTAATAGGCTTAAAAAGATATTTAATGAAATATTTGTATAATTTAATTTCTCCATAATCAAGTCAGAAAAGTATCAACTGACCACAGGGCTCAGAGACCTCCATTGTGCCACCCATCTGATGGGCCTCGATGTGCGGAGCGTGACCTTGGATACCTGGGACTGCCCTCGGGTTTGGGCTGACCCACACCCCAAATGTCACTTGTTTGGCAGTCATGGGAGGATCCATAGGTGGCAGAGGCACCACGTTGGTCCCCTGGCCTCGGGGCTGGAGTTCTCCCTGTGCCAGAACACGGAGGCAGTGCCGGGAAGGCGCAGTCCCTCGGCAGGGAGCCTTGCTCCAAGCAAACAAGAACTTGGAAGAAGAGTGGTATCCTGCAGATATAAATAAAATGAGGCCAGTTGCAGGAGGAGGAGGAGATGGGAGAGACTGAAATATTAATGAAGATATAAAGCACTGCACCTACACTGAGAGCAGTGTGATGTTCTTGCTCATCTATTCATGTTGAGCTGGCTGGAGCTTTAAATTTTAAAGCCTGGGTGGAGAAGAGGGGCAAGGTTAGGCAGCTCGTTAGAGGCTGTGGTGGTGCTCACAGGCAGCTGAATGGCTCTGAGGGGAAGGAGCCTTCCATCCCAGGGATTTGGCAATATCCCTCTGGCTGAGCCTGCTGTGCTGGGCATCCTTCCCTTGTGCTGGGTGCTGAGGGTCTGGTGCAGCAGGAGCTTGGGGCTGGTGGATGGGATGTCTCTGCTGCTGAAAACCTGTCTGTGCCAGTGGCCAGGGAGCATGAGAGGGCGTGACACCCCTACACAGCCTGGGCAGCTTGAAAACCTCAGGGAGGCCAAGGATGGGCGAGTTAATGACACCTGCCAGGGTGCCATGGTGATCCATGGGCGGGCAAAAACAGCAGTCAGGGTGTTCTGGCGACAGTGCCGTGGGGCAGCCACCCCAGGGGACAGTTTGGAGCAGCTGGGGCTGTTGCACCGTGGATGGGGCTGCACAAATCCCTGGGCTGGGAGCTGGTTTTGGGGTGGGTGGCATGGTGAGAGTGCTCCTCTGCAGGAGCCACCCCACTGCAGGAGACATGTGCAGGCTCCTCTCTGGCAGCTGCTGCAGGTACCTCTCGGCTGTTTTCCTGCCTGTCTTCTTTTCAACAAGGAGTTTGCCTCCACCTACAGGAAGCAGAAAGCAAGAAAAACCCCCATAGTCACACAGCACTCTCTGTTAGCCCTCATCTTTCAGGGGAGCAGCTCATCCCTCTCTGTGCAGCACACAGCCCTGCTCCTGGAGGTGCTCTGGCAGCCTGAAGGCTCCGTGCCTCTCAGACAGGTTTTAATTCCCCCCTTCCTCATGCCCAGGCCTCGACAAGGAAACGCTGACAAGCCAATAATTGAATTTTGGTTGCGTTGGCGAGGGGTTTGTGCTGAAAGACAAAGCAGATCTTTCTGAGGAGAGCAGTAATGGTGCAGGAAGGTTTGGGGAATCACAGCTCTGGGGAGAGTGGAGCTTGGAGTGTGGAGTCATTGGCCCCTGAGCAGCACAGGAGGACAGGAGCAGGATTGGTACCCCTGTTGGCACACCAGGCAGGCTGGGCAGGAGCCTCAGGGGATGGAAAGGGCTGGAACTTCCCCTTCCCATGGACCTGCTGGTGCAGGGGCACTGGCAGTGCCTGCAGTGGGGCTGAGGCTGGGTTATGCTGTACCCATTCAGTTTTGTTTCCCTTCTCCCTGCATGTGAATGCAGAAGAGGAAAAAACAGAGCTTGGGTGGCTTCTCCAGGGCCTCTCCAGAGGGAACCTCTCAGTTCCTGTTTCACTCCCAAAATGATGAGTGGCTCAGTCACTTTCCCCCATCCCACTGCTGCCTTGGAGCCATCCCTCCTGTTTGGGTGCTCAGTGCTTGGTTCTCATTTGAGCTTTTGGATGGTTTCCAGTATAAGAGACTGTCTGGGACATCCCAGTATGGAGCTCTTGTGGGATGGGGCACACTGGGGTGCTGGGCACTTTCAAATACCAGTGTTGCTGTTGTGGGCACTTTCAAATACCAGTGTTGCTGTTGTGGGCACTTCCATGGGACAGCAGGGCAGCCTGGGCAAAAGCCTTTAACAGCATCCTGAGGATAGGCACAGTCCTTGGTGTTCCTGCTCTTGGGAGCAGCGTTCTCCAGGTGCTGGGGGCCAGGATGGAGAGGCTCTGGATGGTAGGGAGGGGGTGCCCACCCTGGCCTGGTCCAGCCAGGCAGCCCCTTGTACTGAAGGAGTGAACTGTGTCTGTCCATCCTGGTTGTCAGTCCAACAGCCACACATCAATCCATTGCCACGCTGCTGGAATCATGTTTGTGTGTGCTGGGGGGATGGTGCCACATTTGAGTGATGTCTGGGTGAGAGAAATTCCAACCTCTGCATTTTCTGTGCAGGATACCTGACAGTAAAGCTGTGGGATGACCTTTATCTTTATGAGCTGCGAGAATTAAGGAGTTCTGTATTTTAGTTTAATTAAGCTATAAGGCATAACAGATGGTGCTTTTCTGGGTGATTATTGAATGTCTCTGCTTTGACTGAGAAGTGCAGTAACACCGTGATGATAAATGTATTGTGATTTGAAATATCTGAGCTCTTAAAGAACACGTGTCAGTGGCTGTGTGTCCACACAGCCTGCTGGGCACCTGCCCCTCAGCATTTCACTCTTGGGTGCTGATATTTTCTATCATGTTTGGCCAAGGTGCTTGGGTGGCATTGGCCAAGCTGCCACCTCATGTGGCCCGGCTGTGAGAGCAGAGTCACCTGCTCCCCCTCTGCATCCATCAGCAGTTTCCAAGCATGAGATTCTGCAGGGAAATGTTCTTGTTGTACCAAGTGCCCTGAGCAGAGGCAGGTCTGTGCTGTGTTCTTCTAATAAAATTGACAAACAAATTACCCTAGAATTTCCAAAATTACCCTAGAATTTCCAAAATTACACGGATTCAAAAAACCCCCAAGCCCCAGCATTCAATCTGCAGCAACATCTCTCTGTAGGAATCACCAGCCTGATGAGATGGCGTTGGCGGCAGCACAGCAAGGAGGGACTGAGAAACGCAATGGGCTGGAAACCCAAAGCAGCAGCCAGCTCCTGTGTCTGCAGATCAGGTACACCCAGAGCATTGGAGATGGTGCTGTTCCAGTATTTGCATATACATAACCAGGTCAGGCATTAAAGATGCATTGTAGCATGGCTGGTGTGTAGGACTCAGGAAGCTGAGAGGAGCTGAGGTCATGGCAGGTTGATTTGCTGTTTGATTTTTTTTTCCCCCCTCTATTACATGAAAACTTTGCATGAATTTGTCTATGCTGGGTGTTCCTCTGCACGCTGGCAGCTGCCATAGTTACTTCAGATGTTAGAAAGCAGCAGAGGCAAGGAGGAGAGTGGAATTAATTGAGCAAATGTGACCAGTCCGAGGCTTTTGCAACAAAAAGGGTTCAGGCAGTGAATCACAGAATGGGTTAGGGTGGAAAGGGCTTGAAACATCATCTCATTCCAATCCCTGCCACAGGCAGGGATGCCACCCACTATCCCAGGTTGCTCCAAGCCCTGTCCAGCCTGGCCTTGGACAGTTCCAGGGATGGGGCAGCCACAGCTGCTCTGGGCAGCCTGTGCCAGGGCCTGCCCACCCTCACAGGGAAGAATTTCTTCCCAATATCCCATCTACCCCTTCCCTCTGGCTGTTTCTTCCACTGGTGCATCATCATCATCCTCTTTCCTTTCCCCCGACTTGTCAGACATGGGAATTGCTCACAGCCTCACCCTGAACTTGTGCTTCCTCAGTATTTCAGATCACTGACTAATATGCCTCAATTTTTCTCATTAATGGAGTATTTGAAATGATCAAAATGAAATAGATTCACTTCCTGGCTGTAAAGTTGTTACAAGGATGATCTATGAGAAGTTTTTAACAAAGCTGTAGTCTTTTTTGGAGAAAACCTCCCATTTGTCTTGATCTTGTGCTGTTACAAGATGATCTGGGATCATTCTTTAGATGGTGAACTTTGGAAACCAGCAGTCATGCAGGAAAGCTCCAAGATGTGGTTTCAAAGAGCCTTGTCCCTTCTTGACCTTTCTTTCCTCCGGTTTCGTGAGCCAGTTCCTTGTTCCCCTTCGTCACAGGGTGGTGGGTCACGGTGGGACACTCTGTCCCTGTCACACACAGGGTCCCACACTGAGGCTGGACCCCCACGGGCACGGGCAGCGCTCCCCCTGCCCGGAGCTGCCATCCTGGGGTGTGCTGCATTTCGGGACCGCACAGCACAGCGAGAACCCCGGGCTGTGGATGAGCTGGCTCGGTGCCATTTTCGGAGACAATGCCCTGCCTAAATAGCCTGGATTGGGCTGAGAAGAATAATTGCCGCTATGAAATAATTTCGCAATTACGGCTGTAATTAAGGGCAGTTTGTTAATGAAAGTGCTCGGTGAGCGATGGCTGCAGGGTACTCCATCCTGCGCGGCGCGGGGACGGCCGGGGACAGCGGGGACACAGCTGTCGCTCGCAGGATGGATGTAAATACCCGCCACTGCCGGTGATGAAGTGCCGTCATTACCCCCCCCTGCCCTGCGGGAACTGGGCAGACAAGGAAAAATAAACTTAAAATATGATGGCGAGCCCTGTGGCTGCCGAGGGCCCCTTCTCCCGGCCGCGTTAATGGGATATGCAGATGCCCTGGCCCAGCTGATCCATCGTGCAGTTCCGAACCTCGCGAGCCATTTGTCAGGAATATGAACTTGGGGCTGCGTTTTTGTCGCTTTGCTTGTTTTGGGCTTGTTTTTCCACATCGTGCTTCTTTTTAGAACACAAATCCGCGCTGATTTTTTCCTTTGTATAGCTTTAGAAAAATTGCTGTTAGGAAATGTTGCCCTGTTTGCGTGTCTGACTGCAGAGGAATGCTGGCTGTAGACCCTGGCACAGCGTGTTTGCAGGGAAGCAGTCTTGGAAGTACTTTGGGCAGGAGTCAAACTAATGAAGCATTTTAAATTGCTGGAGGAGGCAGCTGGCAATGGACACATTGTCCATGGGCTGAGGATCTGTGAGGGTTTCCTGAAGCCAGTATCACAGAATTGTATGGAATTGTTTAGATGGGGAAAAAACCTGTAGGATCACTGACTCCAACCATTTCCCTAGCACGGCCTAGTCCACCAGAAACCTCTGTAGTGATGGCAATCTCAGGGCAGTCATTTTCAGGAACCTCCCTTGTTTTCTGTGTGACCCAAACCCTTGGTGTTTGGGGCTCTTGGCTCTTTTTGGGGCTCCTGAGCAGATCTTGCAGCATGGGAGGTGGGGTGGGATTTGGCCTCTCATTGCCCCTATGAGGAGGGTGGCTTTCCCAAGGTACCAGGTGACCTTGCTGAGGTTTGGGTGCCAGGTTGGCACTGAGCAAGCCAAATCACTGGTGAATTTCAATTCCAGCTGCTGAAAGGCTTTCCCTGGCAGGTCAGGACTTACACCTGGTGGGAGCAGAGGTGAGGGAACTTGTGGGAAGATGGGAATGGGACAGGTTTCAGATGTGCTGAAGAGCAGGGAGGCTGCTGGTGATGCTGCATAGCACCATCACCACATGCAGGGGGATGTTCTGTGTTGGGCTGCAGCTGTGGAGGAGGAGTGGTGGCACTTGTCCCCTTTGCTCCATAGCCACAGGGCTGCCAGGGCAGCAGCCAGCCTTCTGCAGAGCAAGGAGAGGCCTCCATTGGTGCAGCTTGTTAGAGGTGGAAGGATGTTTTTGTGCCCAGCACATCGCTGGGTAGCAGTGCCTCTTGTTTTAATTGGATTTGCAGCCTGCTGAAGAGCCGTGATTTACAACAGCTGCTCAAATATGCACAGCAAGGTCTTGGGGACTGCTGAGGTGTTCATCTGACCATCAGTGGAAAATCATTCCAGCCCCGTGCACTCGGTTTGCTCGGCCTGAGCTCCGGGAAGAGGGGGAGCGCGCACGGGGCCGCGTCCCTGCCGCCGCCGTTCCCGGAGCCGCCGCGGATCCAGCGCCTGTGCGGGAGCGCCGGTGTGGATGCGAGGAAGCAGCCCTGTCTGCCTTTACACGGGGCTTGTCAAAGGTTTTATAGATCTCCATAATGAAGATGGATCAGGTTCATTCTCGTTGCCAGTTGCTCTATCAAAATAGCGCTAATTACCGCAGCCGCACGTGCCGCGCGCTGCCATCTTCCTCCTTGGAGCCTAAAGCACGTCTTGTGCCGCTCACAATAGATAAAATGAGGCAACTTTTCCCCTTCTATTTTTGGAAAAGTAGTTAGTAAAGGAGAAGGAAATTGATTTTGGTGTCAGAAAGGACATTTCTGACAGGAGCATACTTTGAAATGATTCAAGGCATCTGTTTCTGTTGCAGACACCCAAAGCTGCTGAGAGCGGTACCTAAATTAAACTGTTTAAGATGTCAGCTCTGGGTACGAAGGCAATTTACATCCCGGTAGCACGGTTGGAATTTTTATCGTGTAGTGAACTTTCTCACTCAGTTTACGAACAAAGCCTCTCCCACGGTAACTATTTTTGTAGAACGTACAGATCCTCAGGTGCAGGATTGATGTTCATGTTGGGAACAGATAGGGCAGGGTGTGAAGGTGTGAGCAGGCTTGCGGGAGCTTTGGGCATGCTGTCTACATGATGGCTGGCTTTGGGACATCAATTTGGTGGCCTTTCCCTTATAATCTTGGTTATCATGTGATTAAACACTGGGGAGAAGTATTCCTCCTTGCTGCCAGTGGTCTCCCCCATCCTCTGTGGAGGGGTCTGCAGTGAGATCACCTTTCAAGGTGAGCGTTAAATTAATATGGAAGGCTTCTAGAGCTCTGCAATTACAAGGTCTTTTACTTTCCCCACTTCAGAACAGATCTGGCGGTTTATTGCTGGAGCCTTGGCTTCCAGCCTGGCTGACCTTGGATCTATGCCTTTTAACTATCAGCAGGGTTTCTTGTGCACTGTTGTGGCCTTTTATGCAAAGAACAAGCCCCTATTGTGGCCACCAGCTTTGCTAAAGCATTTGTGATGCTCGGAGGATGCCAGCAAAGGTGGGAGGCTTGATTTTCCCTTTCACGTGCCTCTCTCAGTCAGCACTTATTGTGCCTATGAGATGGTTTGGAATGTGGGAGACCCTTTTTGGTATAGATATTTACCTTTTTAAGGTTTTCCTGATGAATTGAGGCAGATGAGGAGCCCAAGGGGAAGAGCAGGCTGCGTTTGCCTCTGACAATCTGGGACTTCAGGGTCTGGTTGCTTCAGCACCTTTCATATTCCCAGTTCTGACACCTCTGGCAAATGGTCCAGAAATGACAGCAAGGCTGATCCAATCCTCTCAGAATCAGCTTTGTGTCCCTGCTTTATGTGCTTGAGTTCCAGCCTTGGCTGCTCAAGCAAAGCATCTGGTTGGCCTTGAAAATCCAGTGTATAGTCTCAGAAAGGGGCATTACACGTGGTGCTGCTGTTTTGGGGCATGTCAGCAGCTCTGCACTGACACAGTTTAGGTATTCCTTCACCCAGAGTTAATTTTCACTCAGATTGAGTTGTCTGCTTAAGGGGAGAATCAACACCCAACTGCCAACATGAGCAGCGTATTGAAGGGGTCGTGAGTGCCATGTCATTATCATTTGTATTAGTTTATATTGGCTGAAAGGATGAAAGGGGAAACAAGAATATTGACTTATGTTACTTCCTATTGAATTAGCATCCCTTTGCAAGGGGCTTCTGGCTTAACTTGGAGCTGTGAATAGTTTCTGTTCAGCAGAGGTAGGGAAGTTTTGGAGCAGGGTGTATCTGTCCCTTCCCACTGCCTCTTCCTGCCTTTTGCTGGGTGTCTTGAGCTCAGTGAGACCTTGCCGTGCTGTAACTGAGTGGAGTTTGTTTAAGCTTTGACTTCAAACAGTGGATTACCTTTTATCATATTATATAATGAATTATTGATCCGCTGATTGTGAATATTCTGGGGAAGGCTGATGGAGGCTGCCACCGGCAGATCCAACCCTGCCCTCGGCTGAGCAGAGTCCCTCCTGCCCCAGGCTCGCACTGCCACGTCTCAGACCAAACACAGCTCCTTGGGCATCGTCCTTGGAGCGTGGCTCCAAGGGCACAGATCTTCAACCACCCTTCAGGCTGCCACAGCTCTCCCTGAAATCAGCATCGCTGCTGCTGCTGGGAAGGGAGAGGTGAGGCATGAAACCCCGCAGTTGGTGAAGGTGTTTGTGGGCAGCATTTCTGTCTGGATGGGGAGATCTCTGCAGAATGGCACCCTGGATCAGCCCTGGGGCTTCCTAGGGCCTTTACTCCTTGGAAATGCAGATTTTGTCTGTGTGTGCTGATGCCAAAGGAACCATAGTTTGTG
Organism: Peucedramus taeniatus; assembly: GCA_013400575.1. NCBI lineage: Eukaryota > Metazoa > Chordata > Aves > Passeriformes > Fringillidae > Peucedramus > Peucedramus taeniatus. The sequence goes on from WBNO01011734.1 coordinate 426,444, forward strand.
TTTGTTGAGTTGCTGGCGTTGAGGTGATACATTGTGCTGATGCCGTGTGCTGTTCTGAATCTCAGCCTCACCGGGCCTCTGTAGGTGAGCAGACCTCTTGAGGGACCAGTTCTGACTTCAGTCCCTGTTCCCTGGGGCACTGAGGGAGCTGGCAGAGACTGGAACACACGTTTCCACCGTCCTCCCTGTGTGGAGGACAGAGATAAAGCAAAAACATGGGTACTGCTGGCTGCAGGCTGCCCGGACAAGGTGTTGAGGAGCTGTTTGCACTGAGTGAGACGTACGGCGCATGAAGAGGAGTGCTGGGCTCTGCTCACCATCTGTGAACGCAGCAGATAGCATCGCTGGGAACAGAAAGGGTTTTCAGTCTGTGAGATGAGTTCCTGATTGTTTTGCTCCATGCAGACTCCACGGGGCCTCTGCTGGTCTTTGGCATTCCAGCAGCATGGCCCTGCCTGCATCAATCGATCCCCGCCCGCCGTATTGACAGGCAGCTCCGATAGTTCTCATCTGAAGAAGTGCAGCATGGATAATTAAGCAATGCACTCTGCAAGTTGGTGATCAGCTTCTCGTGGAGGACCAGTAATGAATAAAAAGTACATTAAGTAAATTAAACTCTTGATGCCTGCAGGTCTGTAACTGCAGAGTTGCCTTCCTGAAATTCATTACAGTTTATAGGAGTTCTGTTAATCAAGAGACTCCTGCAGAAAACATTCTGGGAATTAAAGTTTATTTTATTCCTGTGTTGTTTAGGACAGAGACAAGTGATGTTGCTGCTGGAATCTCTGAATACAGAGCTGGGCTCTGAACCTGGGCCCATTGAATGTGGAAAAACCTAATTTAAGCAGTTAAATGGTCTCGCCCCCCACCCAAATATATATATTACTATGTATAATGGGACTTTATGCTGTTTGTGGGCAACATCTGATCTTTGAACAGGCACCCAGGCTGAAGGGCTCAGTGTCTGTAAGCCAGCCACCCTTGTGTTTCTCGGTGCATGGAGTATCCAGGCTCTCAGCAATGCCTGGGATCTGTCCCATGCTGGATGCCCACGTGTATTTTGTATGTTTAGATTTCTTCCTCTGGAGCACTGAATCTTTGTTACATTCTGTAAACAAGAGAGAGCCTGGCCAAGCAGGTGCCCTTCTTAGTGTCCAGATGTAGAAACGTTCTCCAGCGACATGAACACGCTGCAGAAACCGTGTTTGCTCTCTAAACTTTTTTTTTGCGAGCGGCTGCCAACTGCACGCTTGGATGGGAGCCATTTATTTGTAGCACAGTCAATCTTCCCTTAAAGAAAACCACCAGTGAATTAGCTTTTGCATAGTGTTTCAATCAAAGCATTTGATCCTTGTTTCTGCGAGATAATCCTAAGAACTTCTTATTTGGAGAATAGAAGACCGTGATGGATTTAATTCATAAAGGGAAGCAGCCGTAAGGAATGTAAATGTAAGAGGCTGATAAGGTAGGATTTCCTAGTTGCTATGACAACCCCTGGGTCATGAGCCTGAGAAAATATAAAGTAAGTCCTGGAGCTGTGAAGATGATTATAAAATTTAACTGTCATTCTTCATTTGGAGTTGATGGCAAACATTATTTACTTAAGTTTATCTCCAGGCAGGCGAGGATCCTTTCTTCCTCCCTTAAATCGGAGCCTCGGATCACAAATGAACGTGTTGTGCGCGGCCGACATTATAAGGAGAAGCCACTATTTATTATTCTAACCAGACAATTTGCACGGAATATCCCTGTAGATTCGGTCACTCTCGTGCAGGAGCAGAGCTTTTATCCAGTGTATCCCTGATAAAAGGCTCCCTGACGCCGCTCAGTGCAGGGGGATGTTCCCAGTGGGAGGGTGCCGTGCTCAGGATGGTTCCCCCACCCCAGGGATGCCCTGATCCCTGTTTTCTTACCCTGGAATCCCGTGTTTGGCTTCCACAGGGGAAGGAATGCTCAAACCTGATTATTTGTTGAGCATGTACCCTGTCCTGCTGCCTGGTGGGCTCTTCCCTGCCTGTGGGAGGGAACAGGGAACCACAGCAGCCTCCACATTCCCCTCGTGCATTTCTGGTGCTCTTGGCATCCACTCCCACCTCAGCCACGGCAACTTGGCTTCATCTTCTGTTCTTTGTTGTGGCTGTCCTCCAGTTTCAGACCAGCAGACGAATCCTTTTTCAAGCCATAAGCATTTTGTGGTCTTGAAGGCTGCAGGAGCGGTCCCAGCTGGGTTAGAGTGAAGCATAAAATATCTCTGCGTGAGCTGCTGGCGTTCCTGGGATTAACGCTCCAGGAGTTGGGCATCTGGGGGTGTGGCAGTGGCAGCTGCCAGTCTCCCACTGTCCCAGATACCCAACTGCTGCAGAAAGGTGGATTAGTTCTATAACAGCCTCTCTTAAAGCTCTGCTCCAGATGGAAGCCAGGGAGTTCCTGGCTTTCAGCAGCACCTTCTGTACTGATGGGTTCTCTGCACACTTATAATGGTTTCAGCCATTCCTGGTGTCATATAATTTAGAAAACACATATGTGATGAGCAATTGTGTGTGTACTCCAAGGGATCAGCCGTGCCCCTCAGCAGCAGCCTCTGGCCTTTGAGGGAAGGTGGGAGAAAAAATTCTTACAATTACTTAAAGGATGTTCCAGTTCCAGTATCGGAATGTCTGACTTGAGCACAAAAATCATTCAGCACCTCCCTCTGAACTTTATTTTACTGCGTTTGGAAGACTTTTCTCTCACTGCTCAGTGTACTCGAGGGGATGAAAAGGGAAGTCACTGGATTCAAAGAATCCACGTGCAGCAAATGCCTTTTGAGGCTTTTCACTGGCTGTGGGATTTAGTGTGATGCTATTTTCAAGGCTGCTCTCACAATTTCAGTTGGGAAACTCTTTCACCTTTGCAGCTTTCATCCTGAAATGATGCTGGTGCGGGCGAGCTGGCAGATTGTGGTAAGGATCAGAGTTTGTAGCCATTACTGAAGAGAAGTAGCTCTTGTGCAAATGGAACAGAGCATTATCACTGTACTGGGAAAACCAGAACCTGATCCTTTTCCTGGGATGGGAACTTTGTGAAAGCACTTGTCTAAGTAGAAATCGCAGCAACCCCAAGTTCTAGTGACAGTGCCTGTGTTACCCATGAGCTGCATGACCTCTGTGCACATGAGGGGATGGACTTTGAAACATCTCTTTTGTTCATGACACTGTCTTTGCTCCGTGGGATGTGGCGGTGGCTGTTGGTACCTCCAGGGCAGTGTCCCTGGCACTGGTGTTCAGCTGAGCTCTCCCAGGGCTGCTGTGCTCTGTTTCCAGGTCCTGCTTTGGGAAGTGCCACAGCTGGGAATGGGCTTTGAAAAGCATGAGGCATCCATGTGCAGGAGTCCTCCTCCAAACAGGAGCTGACATTGGGCCCTGCAGGGCCACCTGTGAGCTGCAGAACCCGCTTGGGTGGACACAAGTTGTGATGGCTCTGTAAAGTGGGGAGCTTTGTCCTGAGATAAATTTTTCCTGGTTTGGTAATACAGGCATCTCAGCCAGGGTTGAATCCTTCTGCACACTTTGCATATGCTTAAACATAAAAACAAGTTTTTCCTCTGTGTGTTTTAAAGTGTTTCCAATTGCAGGTGGGAGTCTGTTCCTGTCTTCAGAAGAGAATCCTTCTGGGAGAGTGGGGGTGAGCATATTGAGGTGCTGGACATCATCAAAAAGGCTGGTTCCCAAATCTTCAGTGTCTTCCCATTTTTATTTTTTGGTAGCCAGAGTAGGCTGAGCCTCAGCAGCAGCTGAGCACTGTCTGGGGAACTTGTTCATCCTTGGACCTTTCCTGGGCAGGCATTGGGGTGTGCTTGTGTTTCTCTGTACAGTATTTAGTCATTCAAGGCCACGTTTCAGGAAGGTACATCAAAAGATCTGGTCCAAAAGGCTTCCCCAGGACAGACCACTGTGCTGGAGCTCTGAAGCACAACAGAGGATGAAACATTGGAACAAGGCTGATGAACACAAAAGAGCATTTTTATTTGGTTTCTCATCAGTTCTTCGTAAGCGTTGCAGTGTCTGTACATCGATTGGAGATTTAGCCCTACTGCCCTTGTTATCCCTAGTTTAAGATGTAAAATGCTTTTTTTGCAAGTGTGGAGGCAAAAGGCTTTTGAGTTAATTAAATCTATGAAGAAATGAGCTGTGAGCTGAGCATTGTAGTCAGCCCTTTCCAACCTGAGCCTGGACCCCATGGTGCTGGCCGCTCGCTGTCAGCGTGCCGATGCCTGCCAGCATTCAGGTAGCATCAGATCCCTCTATAAAATGGAGATTTCAAGCAGCTTGCAGGAGGCTGTGCATGTAAACCTAAGCCAGAAATAGCTGCTCTGACAAAGACTGACAGGTACGTGCCATTCTCTTCATCTGGCACATGCTGTCGGCGGTGCCGCTACGGGAGCTGGCAGCAGCCTTGCAGTGGTGGGTGGCAAACAAAGGCTGCTCTCAGAAATATTTTCCACACAAAGTTAGGATTAAAAGCACAGAGCCGATATAAAATACCACTGATAACGATATGGATGAAGGGAGTTGCTGGCAACACACAACTAAACTGAAATCTGTAAAATGAGGCTTTTTCTTTTGTACTGAGTTTTCCAGCATTGCTTTCGCACAGGGTGCGTTGCCTGTGATCTCCTCTGCCTCCTGCAATTGATAGAGCCACTGGGATCAATAATTCATGGACATATGGAACGGTGTTAGCACTGGAGATGAGGTTGCTGGATGACTTGGGAAGATGCTGATGTTGCTGGTCAGCCTCAGCCGAGCGTGGTTGTTACGTGCTCACCTCTGCCCGCAGCCCTTGACTCATTTTTGACTCACCTCCACAGGACTGGGGGTGGAGAGAATCGCAGTCATCTGCCAGATCCCCTTCAAGAGCTCCCACAACTCGATGCAAATGTAGTTATTCCCCTCCCACAGCTCCTTACGCTGCCTTGGGCTGTAACCACGTCGCTCATCAGCACGCCAATGGTGTTGGTCCTGATGGCTCAGCAGAACCCACTCACCGCCCTCCTCCACCAGCAGAGCCAAGCCAAGGGAGGGCTGCTACTATGTTCCCATTTTTGGTGATAGGAGGGATATGGGGTATTTTTACCGAATCTGCTCATCAGCACAACCTGGGTGGGCCAGGGTGGTCTTCACTCTGCCTTACAAGGTGCAAGGTGAACAGCTGCAGCTTCACTTAGGTGCTCTCCCGCTGTCCAGCCTGGCGTGCGCTGACAGATAAAGTTTTCCAGGAGATGGTGGTAGTTATCACAGGCCTCGGAGGCTTTGGTCATCTCCAGGCTGAAGGATGGTTTCTAGGACAGTGTGAGCCCCTTCTCAAGTGGTTCTGTCAGGTAGGAGGAGCTGTCAGGCTGGCTGGAGATGTGGGAGCACTTCTGGCCAAAATGAAGTTGGGCAGCGATGGGTGTGGGTGGAATCCCGTGCTGACATTTCGGATACCTTCAGCATCAGAATGCTGAGATAATTGAAATCAGAGATAATTGCAGAGCAGCCATGGTAAATGTCATGGGTTCTGCTCCTGTAAGAGCTGAAGCTGTGCAGGCAAGTGGGCAAAGAGCACATGAACAATGAAGGTTCTTATGAGTAAGTACAGGAGTTGAAGATCAACCTCTCCTCCCATTGCCAACATCTGTTGCTGCCAAAATGTAACAGTTGTGTTAAATAAGTGGCTTTTCAAGCAAATCCTGTTAAACCTCTTTGTGGGTGTGTACTGTGTTGTAGAAGGTGATGACTGTTTCTTTGCCTTCTTGGGTGGGAGCCCAGGTCAGCACCCCCAGCTATAAAGTGGCTTTTTGGGGTGCTACTGGTTTAGGTTTGGCAGTCTGGAGTAGTTAGAAATGGACAAGGATTGAAAAAAGGCATACTGTGATCTCCCCTGAGAGCTCCACAAGTCCTCCAGGTTGTACTTGGCTCCACTTCCACATGTCTTCCAACTTGATTCCAGTTTTGATCTGGTTTCTTTGCTGCTGAGAAATGGAAAGGTTTGGAGAGGACAGGTCATGTTCTTACTATCAAGTTTCCTTGCTTTGTATTGTCTTCATATATACCAGGTACCATTAAAAATTCCCATTGAAGAGGCCAGTATTACACTGGTAGTGTTGGCAAAGTCGGGGACTGGACTGGCATCCAGCACTCCTATGGTGACAGAACCCATTTTTCAGTGAAATTTTGTTTTTCCCTGTTTGCCCATTGAGTGGGCTCCAGACCCTCAGCAGGACCAAAACCAGAACAGCTGTGGCAGCTTTAGGGGACTGCTGGAAAAGCCTGTTAGGAGGTACAAAGGCTGTGTTTAATTTATGGAAAAGAAGGGAGGGTAACGCATGAGAGTCAGAAATTGGCTGTTCTCTTTGTAAGTGAAAGGTCACGTTACCGAGCACGGCAGGGTGGATTTGTGAAAAACGAGCTCCTGTTTGCGAGGAATTAGAATGAGTAGCTGATTTTTTTTATTTTTTTCCCACTTGTGACCTTTAAAGATGCTGCTCGTAGATTGATAAGCAGGCTGATGCTTTTAGCAACCCGATCCTCCATTTCCCTCTCGCAGAAGGACAATCTGTCAAACGCCATGGGTGTCACTTGCAGAAAACCTTCCTCTCTGTAACCCCCCGGGGGAAGGAGGGATGTGATGGCAGCACCTGAGCTGACAAACAAGGAAAATTCAGCGTTGTCTTCAATGAGTAAAGACCTGCATTTCCTGTGGTCTGGAGCCTCTGGCTAAGGACTTTCCCTACATCCTTTTCCCAGTCAATTCTACTTTCTTCTTTTCCCTGTCCTTGGCAGGGTTGCAGTGCTCCTGCCTGGTGGGACAGTGAGGGTGGTTTGGGAAAGTTGGCTTTGCCCTCTGAGCCAGGAGAGCTGCTTTCCCTCCTCTGCTACTGAGGAGGTGCATTTTGGGGCTGGGAAGCGATGGTTTGGAGAGCCCCGTGTGCATTGCAGGTAGCACACAGTACCTGTGACACATCATCACATCTTACAAGGGTTGTGTTTGGTGACAAAAATAATGACAGCAGAAGATGGGCTGAACTCAGAAAAATCATTTTTCTTAGCGATGGACAGCAGTTCTGTGTGTCCAGGTGTGCCAAAGCATCCTGGGGACGCAGAGGAAGCTCCTGGTGCTGCACAGAGGTCTGGCCTTCTGAGCTTGGCAGCCTCTCTGAGAGGCTTCACCGTGTTTATTTTCTGTTCCTAGAGTGCTGCTGGCACCAAAGTGCTGCGGCTGCAGACACCCTGGGTAGTGCAGCTCCTGTGGCAGCACTCTCCTGGGCTCTGCTGGGTGGGTGACACAGTTGATCTGTGGCTGTCCTGGCAGGAGCAGGATTCTTACCAGGTGGCAATTTGCTGCAGAGAAATCAGTGCTTTTCTGGTGATACTGCCTCCCATTGCCCTTGGTCATCCCTTCCAGTTCAGGCAGAAACTGGAACATGTGGCTTTGGTCCAAACCCTGCTCTAAGTGCTCTGAGCCACGTGAGGGCTGTTAACGTGGATAATTCCACCGTGTCATTTGGTGCCCATTACTGGGGGGTTGTTCGTGCACAAGTAATTCTCTTGCTGCAGTTGTGAGGCTGTCTCTGACCTGTTTCTCTGTTCCAAGAAGATTGTTGTCACTTTGCCTCTGTGATTCTGAGGAGCTCACCCATAAGGTGTTTTTCCTTGCTGTAGTGTGTTGTTCTCCTGTGAGGAACAGCTGACAGGCTGCCCCATGACTGAGCATCCACACTGCCCAAATTGCCCTGAGTTTGGCACATCTGGCCACTACCCTGGCAGGCTGTGGGGTGTTTCTTGACCCTGCTCTCTTTTAAGATGCTCTGACTGCTCGATCCCCAGGGGCAGAAGGTGCCTTCCTGGTTTCACTTGGGCAAAACTTAAGTGCAGGTGCTGAATTCCTTTCTAGGCCCTGTGTAGGGCACGAAAGGTAAAAGGTGCTGCCAAGGCTCAAAGCTCATTCCCTGTGAGGGGAGCCAGCCCAGGGCAGTCTCTGTTCTACAGTGTCCCTTTGTGAGTGCCGCCCTTACATAAGCGCGATGCCGCAGCAGCACGATGGAAATCTCGTCAGGCCGGCCAAGTTCCCTGGTTCTGAGCCAGACATCTGGGATTGGGGTTTTCATGGCATTCTTCAGTAGCATGAGGAGCCTCATAAAGCAGCTTCTCTGGGGTATTGTGCCGAGAGCCGCATTCCCAAGCAATTACAGCCGGGGCTGCAGCAGTAATGAGCCCTCGCTTTGGGAAGGGACAGGAAGACAAAAGGAAAACGTTCAATGGAAGCTGCGAAGCCTTTGAACGTGAATAGCTGTGGGCTTGTTAATTGGGATCACCATTGGGAACATTCCCTGTTCCCTCCGGCTCTGGCAGTGTGACCAGGCTCGGGTCGGGGGAGCGGGGTGGCAGCAAGGGAAGAGGGCTGAGAAGCTGCAGCTCTTTGGGGTTTCACCATTAATGATTTCTGGCGATGGGGATGAGGCGCAATTGAGCCTTTTTTGGACCAGAAAAGTGCTGCAAGTGGTGTTCTCAGCTGAGCGAGTCTCAACGTAGCAAAACACTCGCCTGCTGCTTCAGAAGGTTTTGCTTCTTTAGCACCAGCACCATCCTCAGTAGCTGTGGGGTGGCAGGGGATGGAGGAGCTGCTCTGACTGAGCTTGTTGCTCCCAAAGCTGTGGAACCAGCCCCAGCTGGTCTTTGGGAAGCAGCAGTGGGATAGTGGGTGCAGGCTGGTGCTGGTGACAGGCACCGTGTCACATAGGCAGGTGGCCGTCCTCGTGGCCGAGCTCCCATTTATTTACAAACCTGGGATTTGTATTGGAGTGTTTCAAAGCTTCCTTATTTTGAATGTTTTCTCTAGAGCTTGGTGGGATCCAAATAAGAAGTGAAGTTGGAATAAGAACCACTTTGGCTTCTGCAGTGAGTTATTGCTGAGGCTGCTCAGAGATGGGCTGTTCGTGTCTGTGTGGGCAACTATCAGAGAACATTTTGTTGGTGTTTGTTTAGAAGACAAACAAAAACCCTCTGAGCCCGAGTGAAACACTTGTCCCTGGGATTTTGAGTAAGACAACAGGTATAGTGTGGATGGTGACTCAGTCTGAGGCATGGCACCAGTACAGTGCCTGTAATAACACCGTGTCCTCCTGTCTCCACAAGGCTCTGCCAGTTCAGGGTAGATGATTGCAAACTTGCAGTTTCCCTAGGGAAAACAATTGGTGCAAGGTTCAGAGAACCAATGCTTCCCATCCTGCAGGCCAGCACTCCCAAACTCTGTGGTTGGCAGTGCAAGGACAGATTCCTGGGCTCACTGATGCCAGAGGCAACCGCACGTGGTTCCACTCCGTCGTGCAGTTTGCAGTTGAGAGTGACAAGTTTAATTCCTTGTATTGCATTTCGGATGGAAAGGAAGAGTACGGCAGATGAATTTCCTTCTTTTCTGATTCCCTCCCCCCGTTTGATTGCGCTATTGTTTCTTTGGGCACATTAAAATAGAATTTGACTGGAGTCGTTATCCGCTGTCCCCGCGCTGCCGCGTGTAATCCTCTTGCAGAGCCCTCCGCTTTGTGCAGCGGCGTTTGCTAATGAGCAGAATGTAATTCGTTTTTTTGGAAAATTACATGAAACAGCATACCCATAAAACCTTCAGATTCAAGATGGCTTGTTTTGTTCTCACGAGCAGCCCAAACTCCACAGCCGTTCATCACCCCCGCGGCTGCCGCGGGGTATCCACAAGGAGGATTCAGCCCCAGTTGGAGGAGAACCTGTTGTGCTCCACGATCCATTCCCATGCACACTGCTTAGATCCCTGTGTTCAGGGAATGGGAGCAGGATGAGCTGCTCCAAATTAAGTACAGGCAGTAGGAAAAGGAAATGTTGCAGGTTGAAGTCACCTGCCTCATTGTGGGCGTTGAGCATATGGTGTCTGTGTCAAAGCATTTTTCCACAAAACTTGAGTGTTTTATCTCATCAGCTGAGCTTAATACATTCCATTCACAGGATGGTTATCCCAGGGTAATGATTCCTAGGCACAGCCTGAGGAGGTGAGCTGGGGGAGGAGTGCTGCTCTCAGCGAGGGTGCTGGGGCTCAGGCCTGGGCGAGGTGTTGGTGTCACTTTGGAGGCAGAACCCAGTGAGTGCTTGACTCCAGTGATTGATGACACCCATGCTCCAGAGTAGCTGCCTGCCTGCAAATGTTTACACAGCCCAGGCAGGTTTAGAAAAAAAAAAAATAATCCCCAGCCCAAAAGCACCTTCACTACAGGATCTGCCATGTGGCTCCTCAGCAAAAACCCTTTCAACGTTTATAAACCACTTTTAAAAGCCAGCCTGAACCAGACTGTCATTTCAGTGCCTTGCTAGAAAAATACCCATGAGGAATTGTCCTTCATTTGTAGCTCCAAAATGTGGTGTGTCATCCAGTTTGGTGAGAGCAGCGTTTACTGGAAGGTCACGGTTGCTGGGGCTTAAGGAGGGCTGTTCTGGACAGACTGTGCTCTGAGTTAGAGCAGGTTTTATAAAGTGGTTTTAAATGCAAGTGATTAAGGGGAGGATTTCTCTTGCTCTCAGGTGCAAATGCCGCTCCTGATTAAAAGTCAGCTGCTGAAATCTGAAATTTTCACAACAGCACTGCTGAGTTATTTATTGTGGAGCATTTCCATTGAAAATGAGCCTTGTTTTAAATATCCTACCCTTGATGTGCTGAGTACAAGGGGGCCAGGCTTACAGTTTGTGAAAACTTGGCAAAAACAAGCAGATCTCTTCAAACTGTTGGGGTTTGAGAAGAGAACTGTGAAGAATGTGTCTAATTGAAACTGTTCTTTCAAGAAATGCTAAGCAAATGTCTGGTAGATTTTCAGCTGCTGTTGGCAACATCTGTAAAAGGTCTCATGTCTCCTGTGACATGGCAGCAGGAGGGTTGGAGCCTGCCTGGCTTTGATGGTTGGAGTGTATTTTTATTTGAAATACACTCACTGTGTGTACAGTAGAAAGAAGGGAGGTTGTTGGTGTGTGATGGGCTGGTTCCACCTGCGGCACTGCTCAGTGCCAGCTTCGTGCTGGGTGCCTGAGCACCTGGGCAGTCACCAGCCCTGTGCTGCCCAGCTGCTCCCTCGTGGGCATGAGAGAGCAGCTTTGTCCAAAACTGCAGCAAAAACATGGTGTACCCGATTTTTTGGGTGCTCCCTGTATTGCCCAGGAGGACAGGGAAGAGCAGTGGAGAGTTGGGGTGTGAGCAGTGACCCCCCCAGCCCCACATCCCTCCCATGTGCCCACACTGGGCTCCTCAGAATGTCCCAGGGAGCTGCTGTGCAGCACTGTGGGTGACACTGAGGGGTGGTGGCAGCTTGGCACATTGAGGAACTTTGTCACTGGTCACTGCAGTCCATCTAATCCTGGCTAAAAGAGGTAAAGCTGCCGTGGGGCCAGGCGTGGTGAGAGCCTGCAGGGCTTTGAGGTGCTTTGTAATCCTGGGCACATCGAGAAGGAGAGGCTTTATTTAATTCTAATAATGGCAGAGATAATGTTGGCTTTGTGATAGTCCCAGGCACAGCTGTTCTGCAATATCCACGGCGGTGCATGCTGTGAATGGCTAGCAAGGTATCGAGCCCCCAGGATGTTTTCCTTGCTTTTCAGTGCCTGGATGGATTGCATTGGTTTATTGGAAGAGCGCTGACTTTGTGCTTGCAGTAATTAATTCCCTTTTCCGGGCTGGGGGAAGGTTGGCTATAATTTCCTGCATTCTTTTATCATAAGGCCAAAGGAGAAGCTCAGAATAGCGAGCAGAGAGGAACACTGCATACATGCATTTTAAATTTAGTTTCAAGCAGTTAAGAAGACGGATTTTTGGTGGGGTGGCGTCTCTATATTTGCAGTTTTCAAACAAGGTGACCTGGAGGATTGGTGCTGGATGTGGTGTCCATTTCCAAAATCCCTGGCTGTACTGCTCACTCCACCTGTAAATCCATATTCCCTTCTCCTTCAGGGCACTGCAATGGGCTGGAGATCAGGAGTTTGTTTCCCTGCTGGTAGTTCTGACAGTGCCTGTGGACAGGAGGAGGGTTGTTGGGGGGCAGTACAGGTGTGTGCTGACCAAAATTCATTTGTATCTGAGCTTGGAAACATGGCAGAGGAGCAGCACAAAGTGTGTCCTCCTGCTGTCCCCTCTGCCTGACCTGATCCTAAGGACATCCCAGTGCAGGCTGGGCAAGGGCTTCCCACGGGCATGAGAGAGCATAAGAGATGGAAAATACTTGCTGAATAAGAAGGGCTAAGAAGATTGGGGAAGAATGTGTTTCTTGTGTATCTTAACTGATTTTGGGGATCTTTCCATAAGCTGGCAAGCACTGCGTGGCTCTCTCATGTCTGGTTGTCACCTTTACTGTGTGGCCATTGCTGTTCCCAGCACCTGTCCCATTGAAATGGGTGTCCACAGACAGGCAGGGAGGGCTGGAGGGCTGGGGTGGGAATTGTGGGGTTCTGGGCAGACCCTGAGGGTACCCCGTGTGCAGGTCACAGAGGGAGCTGTGGACACTCCCGTGGCTGCTCCGGACGGTCCCTGGGTGCCCTCAGTGCCAGCAGCACCACACAGCCCGTGCCAGGAGTGCCTCGGGGGGCTCTGGGAATGGGGCCAGGCCGGGTTTGGGCACTGCTGGGTGGCTGCAGCCCTTCCCGGTGCCCTGGGCTCCCCAGAGCCTTTCCCCGTGCCCTGGGCTCCCCAGAGCCTTTCCCCGTGCCCTGGGCTCCCCAAAGCCTTTCCCCATGCCCTGGGCTCCCCAGAGCCCTGTGCTCCCGTTGCCTTGCCAACACTGTGCAGGAGATGTCGGAGCACAGCCGCGATGCCGGGGGCTCAGGGAGAGGAGGAGGAGGAGGAGGAAGAGAGGGAGGAGGAGAGAACCGAGAACCTCACCGCCCAAAAACAGCCCTTGCACCACGGCGGGGAGGGAGAATTAATAACACTTGCAGAGGCATTCAGCGTTCACTCCTTGCTACTTTTGAGATTGTACAACAGCATAATTTTTTAATGACGGGTAATGATGAAGCATCAATTTCGAATCTGTTTTTCTGACTGGTGCCTGAAGCTGCAGCGTCAGGCTCGGCACAGGGAACCGGGTGCCCGGANCTGTGCTCCCGTTGCCTTGCCAACACTGTGCAGGAGATGTCGGAGCACAGCCGCGATGCCGGGGGCTCAGGGAGAGGAGGAGGAGGAAGAGAGGGAGGAGGAGAGAACCGAGAACCTCACCGCCCAAAAACAGCCCTTGCACCACGGCGGGGAGGGAGAATTAATAACACTTGCAGAGGCATTCAGCGTTCACTCCTTGCTACTTTTGAGATTGTACAACAGCATAATTTTTTAATGACGGGTAATGATGAAGCATCAATTTCGAATCTGTTTTTCTGACTGGTGCCTGAAGCTGCAGCGTCAGGCTCGGCACAGGGAACCGGGTGCCCGGATCCCGATGGATGGGGCCGGTGCCTGCTGATGTTTGTGGATATCAAGGAGGAGCAGTAAATTGAAAATTGCCTCTAAATGGGCTCAGTTTGACTGTTTTAATGCTTCTCGGGAGAACGCAGGAAATGTAGAGATTTTAAAATAGAAGCAGCACGGCGGTGCCTGGTGCTGTGCGTTGCTGGTGTTTGTCTTTCTTTACAGTTCACATCCCTTTGGTGGCGGCTCAGAGGCGCCTCACCTGAAAGCAGGAATGAAATGCCATTTATCTCAGCCTTCCAACCTGCAGAACGCTGTGCTACAGGGCTGTGGGGACAGGTGGGAGTCTGCTGGGCAGCCCAGTGCCCCACGGTGCTGTGACAGGGACACTGTCCCCAGGGAGGAGCAATGGCTCTGTCCTGCCCCACCATAAATTCCCTTGGTCACAGCTTTGGTGTTACCTTGGGCTCCGTTCTACCTGGCATTGCTCATCCCACCCCTGCCTTTGGGGCTCTCCAGGACACCCTTCCCAAACATTGGAGCACGATGGCTACACACCACCCATCCTGCCACATATGGGAACGTGGCAGAAAATGAACATTTCAGCCCAAAAGATAAAAATATGTAATGGGAAGGCTTTTCTTGCTGCAGCTCTCCCTCGGAGCAGACGCTTCAAAGGCAGCAGCGAATGGAAGTCACTCTCTGGAGCTGTCTCGTTCTTTCTCGAGGCAGTGTTTTGATAAATGTTGATGAGTTTCACTGTAAAACTAAATGACATTTATAGCACGATGTATGCTTTACCCATTGCTTAATTATACCTAATGGTGTTGGATGGAAAAGGCATTTACCATTTTACTTTTGTTTAAAATGACAATCTAAACCTCAGAGCCTGTGGGGTTTTGTAGAACGATGACGATTTAATTAAGAACTAAATACAATCTAATTTTAAAAGGCAATTGCAACTTTAAGAAATAAGTGATAAAATTTACAAAGAGCTTGCTGGGAGAGGAGTGCTGGGCTCCGTGTGCCTGCTGTGGGATGGGGTGGGCATCTGAGGGGCTTTGGGCACAGATTTGAGGAAGGTGGGATGAGGACCATATCCAGGCTTGTTTTCTCTCTCATCATTACTGTATTTTTTTGGTCATATTCTTTACAGTCCTGTTGCTGCACCTGCAGAGGCAGTGAGAGGCATTGGGCTAATGTAGTTTATAAACCCAAGGGTTTATTTTCGTGTGCACAACACGGTTTCTCTTCCCTTCCTCCCAGCTCTGCCTTTGTCCTGGCAGCCAGCAAAGAAAACAGAGCCTCTATTGAAAACAAGGCGTGAGGAATGAGCGTGGATCAGGCAAGCTGCATCTTTAAAAATAAACACTGGAGCAGAGCTTTGTGCCTTCCACTCAGCTGGCAAAGCACTGACAGCAGGCAGGAATGTGTTCAGGAGCATCTGCCCTTTCTCTTCTTTTCATGGGTTTAGTCAAAACAAATCCCATAGATGAAGGGAAAAAAATACCAAAATGCATTTTATTTCCCCAAGCCCGGATGAGCCACCAGGCAGAGGCTGAAGGGGGACGTGCAGGATCTGCAATGAGGAGATTAATGTTTAAAGATATTAGCACTGGCCCTATACTAACATTTATAAATCCGACGGGTGGCAGATTGAGGGCTGATTCCACGTTTTTCTTCCTCCCCTGTAAAATAATAAATATGGTAAAATAGCTCTCAGAGCTGCCTTTATCGTGGGGATGAATCAGGACAGTTGGTGTAGCAAGAGACTTAAAACTTACAAATATGTTGCCCTTTAGGTGAGCATTCATCATAATGTCTGATCTGGGATCTAGACTAAAGGCTTCTCTTATACCTTTTTATCCTTTCTGGGAAGTAGAAATTGGAAGAAGTCCTGGCTTTGATCTTAGCGTTGCTGCTGAGATTCTTTCACCTGTTTTGTGGGGGAGTGTCTGTCTGGTGGGGGGTCTATTGTTCTTTGAGAAAAGATCTTGTCTGCTGTCTCTGAAAAAAAAAATCAAAATGGGGGGGGGACATACTTGAAAAAAAAGGAAGTGAAGGGAAAGACCCCTAAAGACAGTGCCCTTCTTCATGGCATGGAGTCCCTGCAGGTGCTGGGTGGGAGCAGGCCAGGATACCTCAAAAAAACCACATTATTCCCTCGTATTCTTTGTCAGTCCTTTGCTTTGAGGACATTTTCTACAGGTTTGTGCATTTGTTATTAATTTTGCCATTTATTTCCTGCTTATTTCATTGGTGAGCTAAAGATTTCAGACTTAAATATGCAGGCAGTTGAAAGGAGGTCCTTTTTATAGGGAAGAGACCAGGCTGATGTTGATCAGAATTCATTGTGGGTGCTTTATGGAAATACAGATTTCTTGGGTTTAAAAGAGATTATTAAGCTGCACGTTGTGACAGATGCTACTGACAGTAAAAAATAGAAAGGATGTGAAAAAGTCTGCAAGAAATGGGTTACAGGTATGGATATAAGACATATCTGCTCATTAGAGTAAAACGAAACCCATCATCTGACTTGAAACAGGATTCCTTGTTACT
This sequence comes from Peucedramus taeniatus, assembly GCA_013400575.1. Classification (NCBI taxonomy): domain Eukaryota; kingdom Metazoa; phylum Chordata; class Aves; order Passeriformes; family Fringillidae; genus Peucedramus; species Peucedramus taeniatus. Next base: position 442,425 of record WBNO01011734.1, read on the forward strand.
GGGAACCCTGTCGCTCTGACTAATGGGAATCGGTGTCCTGGGGTGCACCTGGGCAGGTGCAGCCAGATCCAGAAATTGAGGGTGTGCCAGAGCAGACCTTACTGGCGATGGCATCATCCCTGAGGGCTTGGAGGGCACGGAGGGTGTCTGAGCTGAGGGGCTGGAATGGTGGGAGGGCTCCCTGCTGCCGGACAGTGCCGTGGAATGGACCTTCCCCCCGCTGTGTCCCTGTCCAGCCCCAGTGACACCCCCGGGAGCAGGGATCTGTGCCGAGGGGAGGGTGGCACAGAGCAGATGGGGAGCTCCCTGCACAGCTCCACGTGCCAGCTCGGGCTGTGAGCAGTGCCCTGCTCGGCGCGAGGCAGGTGGCAGCTGCCGGCCACCGCAGGGCGAAAACAGAGGTGACAAGGATGGTGACAAACCTGCAAACGTGTACATTCTCTCCTCCTGTGCTCAGGTTTTGGCAGGGGCTGCTGCAGCTTTACCCCCGTGGCAGAGACAGAAAGGAGTGTGAGGCAGCAGGTGTTGTTCTGGTCAGGGAAATGCACAGAACATGCTCTTTGATTGTGAAAACTGAATATTTGATCTGTGCTTCCTCCTCTTATGCTCCTCATCAGGGTTTAGCTCCCCATGGAGCAAGTCAAGGCAGGGAAAGGAAATTCCACCTGTTTTTGAAACTCAGGTTAAATCAAGGTCTCCTTCCTTGGATCTGGGCTGTGGGTGTCCTTGGTAGTGATGTAGCTGGAAGATAAATGCAGATAAGGAATTCTGTATTAGGGCTCCATTAATAATAAACGTGTGTTGATGCTAACTGAGTGTTATTTAAACACACTGAATAGAGGCAGCAGCCTGCTGGGACCGTCTCGTGTTGTCAAACCTTCTCCCTTGCTGATGCTGCTGCCAAGCAGTGCTGGGGCATGGCACTGGTGGATTTTAGGTGGTGTCCTTGGTGGGTGTTGGCTGCCAGTGGTGGCTGAGTGTCAGGGGGAACACAAGGGAAGGGTGGCTGACTCTTTCTGCTGAGGGGCCCCTCACAGCTTTGCCCTTTCCTGCCCTTTTGGTCTTCCTCGCTTCTTCTTCCCTCAGTGTCCCCCAAGAGCCCCCTCTGAGTCCTCAGCAGCCTCTCCTTCTCAGATCCTCCCACAGAAGATCTTCTGTCTCCCTGGTGCAGCCGAGGAGCCGCTCGCACCGGGGTCCTTGGGGGACTTGGATAAACCTCTGACCTTATGGGAGAAGGACAGTCTTTAGTAAGTGACCTTTTACTGTCTAGGCAATGGACCCTCAACTGCTGCTTCTGTTTCTTAGAAGCATATTAGAAATGTGGAATAAAAACCTGAGATGTGCAGAGCAGCAGGCTCGTGCTGCCATTCCGAATTCTCCCTCTCCGGGGCCGTTTGTCCCCTCTGGTCAGTGACAGAGCAGATGGATATTGATCCTCAGTGTCCGCCAGCAGTAACCTTTGAAGGGACAGGCGACGTATGGCCAGGGAGTTTGATCTATCAATATCTGGGTAATAGAAAGACAAGGGTGACATCTAATCCCAGCACAGGTGACAGATCATAAATCTGCGCAGACGGGGCGATTGGCGGCAACAGGAGTGTGAGGGGAGGGCAGGGTGAAGGAGCTGATCAGTCTGAAACATGCTTTGGCCACAGCCACAGAGGTTTTCTTGGCAGAAAAAAAAGAATTTTGTCCTTAAGATCCAAAGAAATACTTTAATTTGGGCATAACACAGGATTTTTGTTCCTGTACCATTGTGGTTTCAGCCAGCAGAAAGAATTCCCTGATGCCATTGCATCACATAGATATTCACTATGTTTAAAGTCAGTGCAGCCTCCAGTGTAATTTCAGAGCTATTGTCATCTTTTATTCTTACTCTTTAAGCCAGAAAAGCCATAAAGGTGGCAATGGCATTTTTTTTCTCCGCAAATTTAATATCTGTGCACAACTCGCTTGAATTTGCCGTATATTTCTCTGAAGTGGCTGTTTCACAGCGTAAACTTGCTCCTCACAATAAGTAATTTTTAGCACCATCTTGCACGTTCCCTCCGAGTGTGGAGAGTAATTCAGGGGAAGTGTGACTGCGGGGAGAGGAGCGGGCGCTGCGGAGAGGCGCCGAAAGCGCTCGCTCGCGAAAATCTGTGCTGAGAAGGAGGGGAAAGAGGTCCCTGGGACTGCTGGGGCTGAGCTCAGCCTGTGACAAGGATGAGATCCTGGCGGCAGGAGCAGCTCTGTCCCTGCAGACAGCGCCAGGGAGACTCAAGGAAATCAACATTTTGGGAACGGTTTCTGTGAATGCTAATTGCTCCCACTCCTCCTTTTTCCCCTCCTAAATGGAAACTGGGGCTTTGAGCATCGCCGGGGGATCCCAAACCTGGCACTGCAAAGTTGTCTGTTGGCAGTGCCCTTCCTCAGAGCAGTTCTCTTAAACCTGGCTGCGGCATAAAGAAAGGATAACACGCATTAAATCTGAAAGTAAAAATCCAAATACCAGGTGAGTGTTACTGTATCAATTTCTTGTAGTCTCTGCCTCAGAAGGGGACATGGAGCTGCCATACCCCATTCCCATCATCAATGAGCAAGCTTTGCCCAGTTTGGCTCAGCTGCACCCTGCTGGAAAGTCTCTGTTCCTCTTGTGCTCAGCAAGGAATTTTCATGGGCAAGACTCTCCAGTGCTGAATTGCAGCTGACAGACCTGCACAGAACTAACTCAAAAAGACTCACTTTCTAGAACTCTATTTGTTTGCCACCATCACTTTTTTTGAAGTACTCTTTGCCTGGGAATTGGAGTTGCTGTGTCTGTTTCTGGCCATGGAGAAGATGCTGAAGAGGGAATAAGAGCCACTTGAATGCAGGAAAATCTCAGAGAGGCTTGACTCAGGGTCACAAAACTGGTAATTACATCTTATTAGAAGAGAAAGTTGCTGTTGCAAAAGGTTAGTTGTGAATCTTGGTGGAAAACAAGATTTTCCTCTGGGGTGAGGGCCACACTGGCAGAAGAGTTGCTCGGAGGTGTCACGTGTGGCTCCAGGCTCTGGGCATTGTAGGGTTTCCCTTTGGGACTGTGCAGGAGTGGAAGGAGCAGCAGCTGCCTCCTCTCCTGCCCTCCCTGCAGCCCAGCCTGTCACAGTGTCCTTTCTGTGAGAGGGTGAGAGCACCTCTGCCTTGGTGGGCTTTGAGCACCCAGGAGGAGTCCAGGCTGGCTTTGGAGGGGCTGTGGGAGTGCTGCATTCTGCCCCAGCCTGTGCCCCTCTGCTGCAGCCCTGCCCTGCTGCACTGAGTGCCACACGTGTGTCCCTGTGCTTCGTGGGCAGCCTGGTCTCCAGCTGCTGCCCATGAAAAGATGCCATGAAATTAACTCCCATTGGCAGCAATTGCCTTTCCCTGCCAGCACAATCAGTGTGGATTGTCTGTTCTTTTCCAAAGTTCAAGTGTGACAACTGCAGCTTTTTAAAACAGTCTCTCAAGACTTGGAGATGCGCAGAGCTCCAGTGGCTTGTCCCAGCACTGCCTGGCAGTTCTCTTCTCCCTCCTAGAAGCAGATCTGCAGGCTAGTTAAATAACCTTTGGGTCCCCTGCTTTTTCCTGTATCCAATCCATGACCAAGAGCCTCTGGTTCTGGTTCTCCTCCTGAAAAGCAGATTGTGATATTTATGTTAGAGATGAAGCTCTCAGTGATGGATGAGAGAGCAGGGGAGCTGCTCAGCTCAGGGAGGAGAAGGAACACAAAGGAGACAAAGCTTCTGGGGAGGTGGATGCTCAGTATTTGTAAACCCACTTGTCTCTGCTCTAACCACCACGTTCCTTTTAGGTACTTGAAACTGATAGATGAATGTTGACATTCAAATTGTGTTAATTCTGGGGATGGAGCTTTGTGTCGCTTTTTTCCTTGAGCACGTGGACAGTTTGTGTATCTGTGTGAGTTGCTTCTTCTGACTCAATCTATTAAGAGGAATTTTGTTTAGGTTTACGGGCTTACACAGTTCAGGTGTAATGAAAACCCCTTTTCCTTGGAAAGCACTTGTGTCTGGATCCTGCAGACTGAGCCAGCAGTGCTGCAGCTCACGCTGGGGCACCTGTGGTTAGAAATTCCACAGAAATTGAAAAACCATGCTCCCCAGCACGTATTTTTAATCTTTCCTCTTCCCTCCCTGACACTTCCCTCTAGCCCAGTGTCCTACAAGCGGAGAAAGAATTGATTTTAAATGTGACCGCTGAATATGAGCCAAGGTCCCTGGGCTGTGTCCAGCTGAGGGGGACTTGTTTGAAACACAATTTACTCGTCTGTGTCTGTCTGCAGCCCTAAGAGGAGAGACTGCAGTGGTCTAAGGCAGGAAGACAAGTGCAAAAATTAATTGTACAGGTTGCAGCCAAAGCGTCCCTCAAGCATTGTGTCCCCCTCCTCACCCCTCCTTCCAGTAAGTATAAAACAAGGTGTCATTTTTCACCTTCAAAGGAGACTCAGTAAATGAGGCTGGAGAATTGCTTTGGGTAATGAAGGAAGCACACATTGCATTTTCCCTCCTCCTGGCACTGCAGACACCCATTTGGGTGTTTCCCTTGCTTGTTAACACCGGTGCATGTGTTAGACAGGAGATCACCCCAGAGACCCCCTCCCAGGAAGTGGTTTCCCTTCTGTTCCTTTTCCACTCCTTGTGGAGCAATCCCTTGTATGCCTAGTCAAGATTTTAAGGCTCTGAGTCCAGTCCTGGAGTCCGTCTGTCCTGGTGTCTGTCCATCATATGCTGAGATGAGGATTTGTCCCTTGTGTTGGAGTCCCAACAGGAAGCTTTGGTCTGATACATGGACACTGTGCTGTCATAGTCCCTTCACGTGGGATAGATGAAAATCTGTCCCATATCCTTCTGTTGGGGGCTTTCTGTTGGATCTGTTTGTGCTGTGCCCCTCCAGAGCATTGCCAGGGATTTAACATTGGTTCTCAACAGTAATTTTCCTTTGCTTTTCTTAGCTCCTGAAATTCCCTGTTGAGTCCATAAATTTCTTCTGCCCTCCCCAGCCTGTCCTTTTCTGTTCCAAAATATTGTCATGCTCAGTGTGTACTTTAATGCTCCTCAAAATCCATATACACTGACAGTAAATATTTACTGAGAAACTTGCCGAGGTGTTGACAATGAGGATGGGTCTGAAGCGTTCTTGCTTTGTGTTACATTTTTATTTAATTTAGAGTTTGTAATTGCTGCTGCTGGTGGAAATAGCTTTCCTGGGAGCAGATGGGGATGGATGCCCCAGAATGTGGAGGGGTGCACGCCTTGGCTGGGGTGCAGCACGTTGGGGTCAGCAGAGCAGACGCGGCCGATCAGACGCCTTTGATGGAGAAGAAAGAGGCAAAGCCCAGGAGGCTGTGGCTGCTGCGAGCTGTGGAGGGGCTCAGCGTGTCCTTATGTGCTCCCTGCCCGTCATGAACCCACATAAAAGCCTCGTTCAGAGGGATCTGGTGCCAGCCCAGACCGAGGTGCTGGACTCTGCAGCCATCCATCGGCAGGTTTAATGCAGCAGCATCCCGGTGTGAGAAGCTTCAGTGGCTTGAACTTCAAATAATTTATTTCTAAATTACTTCTACTGTAATTCTTATTAATTCAAATAGTCTTCTAAGCTGATGTAAAATTCAGTAAACGCAAGGAACAGTTTAATGAATTGAAAATAGGATTGAGTCTTTTAAAGTAAATGTAAAAAAATATGCTGGCAATAATTGCTTAGATGGAAATCGAATCTTAATAGCTTTGTTAATGATTTGTAGGGAATATTGCATTTATGAGAACATATCAAGCTGATCCTTGTGCAAGAACCTTGTTTTGAATGGGTTTGATAAAATTATTCCCCAGAAGCAGTTAGTAATGTTTAATATTTTTGCTTGAACCACTTTTGAGATGTTTGATTTCATTGATGCCAGGGCCTGCCTGTGGCTGTGCAGGGCTGCTCCAGCAGCATGTGGCACAGGCAGGGCAGGGCTCTGCTGTGATGGCCTTTGGGGTCTGCACAGTGTTTGGGATTTGAGAGCAGAATCATTGAGGCTGAAAAGCCCTCTGAGGTTATCTAATCCAGCCATTTACCTCTGTCCCCAAGGTTCAAGAACATCACAATAAGGGTGCTGATAGCGTGGTAGGGTGGCTGAATGCTCATCTTCTGATCAGAGGGCTTTGAGCAGGACCAGCTTGATCCTGATCCACTGGATCTGGAGCAGGAGCCGGGCAGATGTCTGGGACAGGCTCTTTGCCCCTCTTGAGTGGGGCTGGGGGTCTGTGCACCAATATGGGTGTTACTGTTTGGTAGTAAATCTTCTTGTTGCTCCTCAAAGTTCATCAGTCTGGAGAATCTATCTAGAATTTATACTGAGAGGGCAGAAAAATGTGCCCAAACTTCAGCTTTCTGCCCATCAGGCGTGGAGAGGAGTCTGATGGTTTATCAATCTTTCTCTCTCCAAATGATGCACCTTTTTGTCAAACATTTGTTTCCAAGGGATGTCAAATTATAAAGGCAAGCTGGAAAAAAAGATAAATGAAGAAATTGTGGGGTGAGAGAAAAACTGGGGTTTAAATATGATCCCCAGATTTCCTCTGTGCAAACTTTATCCTAGTCCTGCATTTTTGGGTTTCTCATGGCTAAGGCAGCTGTGGAGCAGCAGAGGAGTCTCTGACCACCCAGCCTGTGGCCAACTGGGTACCCTGGCTTCATTTGGAGCATTGCCAATCAGAGTCTCAGTATTTCTCCCACTTTGATTCCCAGTAGTTATGGAAAAATTGCCATGCAAGGCACAGTTCCCCCTGGCATCCCCCGTGTCCTTTGGCGTTCGAGGCGCTGTCTCAGCGTGAGGGTGCTGCTGTGCTTCCATTCATTAGGAGGAGACTTTTCAGGGTCATGACCTGTAAATGATTACAAGGCTCCCACAGCATAATTGCACGGGATCTTTTTTTTTTCCCTGCCTCTGGACATTAATAGCACCTGCTGATTACACAGAGTAACAACTGATTCCCTGAAGTCTGTCTGCTCCATTCAAAGGATAAGTGCTTCTTACAGAGAGTTGTTCCTTCAAGGTAATTTAACAAGATTTATCTGTTGGGAGAGGAAGGGAATTTTTGGTGTTTCTGTGTGGGGCAGTAGTCCTTCTTCCTCTTTACCCATCACAGAGCTCCTTTCTCATTGCTCCTTTACCAGCTGGTTGGGGGCCCAGAGTCAATGGCTCACTGGCTGATGTTCCTCCATTGGTGGTGTGGAGCTTTTCATTCCCAAATGAAACTCACTGGTGTCATCTCTGACCTTGAGTCCTGCCTTTGCTCTGTCCTGCAGGTGAGGGTCAGAACTTGGTGACGGAGGATGTGACCGTGGTGGAGGGGGACGTGGCCACCATCAGCTGCCGCGTCAAGAACAGCGATGACTCGGTGATCCAGCTCCTGAACCCCAACAGGCAGACCATCTATTTCAGAGATTTCAGGCGTAAGTTTATGGTTCCTCATTTGGTCATGACTCCCCCTGTGCCTCACTTGGGCTCAGGACATGGCATTTGCTGAGATCTCTCCTGTTTGTGCAATGCTGGGCGCTTGCAGTTCTGTGGAGGTAGGTGAGATAGGCAATCATAATCTTCCCCTTAATGGAAAACTTCACAGTCCCTTCTAAAAGTCAGAGCATCTTACTTTGCAATGGGAATTGATTGTTGTAATTCAGGGTGAATTGCAATTGAATGCCAAATATTTAGCTGACACAAACAAATTGAACAGGGCGACACCGAGACAGCACAGTGTTCTCAGGAGTAATCTCTTCAGATCAAAGACTGAAAATTTCAGGACAATCTGTGCTGCTTTATACCCAAACTGAAATCTCTCATCACTTGCATGTCCAGTGGATAAGTCTGTCTGTCTTGTGGTGACAGTGCCACAGCAGCTGCAGTGAGACACTTTAAGTGGTCTGTGTTAGTGTGTCACTGTGGGGACACAGCTGTACTCTCTGCCCAGGCAGCAACAGGACAGGAAACAAACTTTAAATTCTGCTTTTCCCAATTCCTTCCTCATTTAGGCTGCCCCCGAGTGCCTGCAGTTGGTGCTGGGGCTGTGTATACACCATAAGCATTTTACCTACACATCCCTAAGTCACCTGGTAATAAAACCATATCCAAAGATTTGACACTGTGCCTGGTGATTGGCTCAGTGTTGATTATTTGAAATTATCTGAGAACCAAAAGGTTTAATAGGTCCAGCTTCAAGGTAGGAAGCAAGATGGAAGCTATTCAGCAGCCCAGGGGTGCTCACCTAGATGTGCTGCTGTCTGTGGGGATCTTTGGGATTGTGGTGTGGGGGGAAGGGGACTTTGCCTCTCTCTGTGCAGTCACCCAGGCTGTGCTTGCCCCACAGCACTGAAGGACAGCAGGTTCCAGCTGGTGAACTTCTCCAACAGCGAGCTCCGAGTGTCCCTGACCAACGTGTCCATCTCTGATGAAGGGAGGTACTTCTGCCAGCTCTACACCGACCCTCCCCAGGAGATCTACACCACGATCACGGTGCTCGGTAAGGAGCCCTGCGCTCCCTGCACACCCAGGGTCAGTGGGATGGGCTTCTGTGCAGCACTGGGAGAGCTCCAGCCTCCTGGAGGGGGATTTGAAGCAAGGATTTGAACCCTGGGTGCTGATGGCCAGGCACGTGGAGCGAGGTGCTGCTGGCAGTGACAGCAGCTGCTCTGTTTGAGCGGTTCCTGCCGATTAGCAGCAGCTTTTAAGGCTCTATTAATGGCAGAACCTGAGTCAGGGAGGGTGACTTAATGTAAGATCTCACTTGCTGATTAGTTTAAATCTTCCTTCTTTTGCTTAATGAGATTTGGGTCTTAGGTTTTTATACGTTGTTAAGTGATGTTTATAAGCAGTTTTACTCTTGCTATTACAGTTATCAACACCTTCAAAGTTTCCATGCACTTTCCAGCGCTCACAGGCACGGGAAGCTCTTCCAGCTCCTGCCTCTAATCGTGCACAAGCAAAAACAGTTCACTGGATTTGATTTCACTGCTGGCAATGCTGAGAAGGTGTTTGAAATGAGAATACTCATTTCATTCACCTGTAAGCCAGCACCAGATGTCTTTCAAGTGGGAGACATAATGCAGGTTTTTGTTGGGTTTTTTAAAGCATGAATCATGCTTTAGAACTGAGGGAAAAGTCAGTTTTCTTGCCTTGTACTTCAGTTGTTTTTGAGAAGCCTTTGTGGCATGGCCAGTGTGTGTGCTGCCTTCCCCCCACATCCATAAAGGAGGTGGTTTCTTGTCACCTTCATCATGTACTCAGGTCAAACCTCAGCTCAGGAAGCAGGCAAGGATGAGGGAGGTTTATTAGTAGAAGATGAAGGAGGGGTCTTAGTACTTGCACGGAGAGATTGGGCACTGCTATGTCAGGGATGGCTTGTCTTGCCTGTCTTTTCTATTATTGGCTCTCTAATTAGGGGAACTAATGAGCCAGGGTGGAGGAGTGGTACTCTGTGTTGGCATTGGCTGGTCCTCCCAGGAACTTGTTCCCCACCAAAAATCTCATGGCCATCACCCAGCCTTTGATAGATCTGAAGTTGTATCAAAGACTGATTTTGCTGGCCTGCCTCTAGTGCTGCCAGCTTGGGAGAGCAGAGGGAGGTGCTGAGGTGTCCCCCTTTGCAGCTGGCATTCAGGGGGAGCTGCACGTTTGCTTCGGCACTTTCATGTCTTCTGTGACACAATATGTAGATTTATTCATGCTTAATTGGAACATGTGAAAGTCTCAAATATGTAGCTCATTCTGTTCTTTTTAGAGAGAAGCCACAAGTGACTAATTAGTCCATTTGATCATCTGGATGGTATTTATACATATTTGTTCTTCATTAGCTTTAAGACCTGTGAGTCACATCTGAACTATGCAGTTGCTTAATCACATTGATCAGAGCAAAGTTGAGTTTCCTTTGGAAGTTCTGGGATTTTCTGAAGCCGTGACTCTGACATAAGAGCTCTCGCTGTTCACTTTTTCCTGGATTTTGCCTTGCTGCTGATGCTTTCATGGGAAAGAGATTCCCTTGTTCCCTTGTCTTAATTTTAAAGCTCATTTGTCCCGTTTCTGGGCTGTGCTGCAGTGGTTGTTGCCCATGAAGTTACAGCCTGTTTCTCAATATTAGTGGATGATTTTTCATGGGGTACAATGTTCCAGCTTTGTGTTTTGGGAGGCTCCTGATCTAGGAAAGATGTGTGCTTGGGCAGAGCAGCAGATCTCCACCCCAAAGGATGTGGCACTTGTGGCTGGGTGTAGAGCCAGCTCCCTCCTCTCTCTGGGATGGTTTTGGGGTGGTTTGTGGGGGTGTGATGGGGGGCAGGGCTGTTCCCAAGGGATGGTGTTCCACTCCAGGCTTGTATTCAGTGGCTTCTCGAGCGTCTTAAATGAGGTTGATGTTTGCTGGCCTGCTTCCATGCTCACGGCTGAGCCTTGGAGCTGAACAGCAGGAGAGAAAAATTGCCGTGGAGGTTAGAGGCTTGGTAAGTAATGCAGTGCCAAGTGTCAGCTTTTGTGTTTCCTCTCCTTGTCAGAGAAGTCAGGAAATGTGCACAGAGTCAAGCTGGATTTTTAAATAGCAGCACACACCCGAGTGGCGCAGGAGGCTGCGGCTCTCCCTGGAACCGTGCCTGCTTGGGAGAGGGAACAGAAAGTTACAACCCTGATAAGTAATAATTTGTGAGACTGCGGTGATTATTAGGTGGAGAGTGAAAGTGCTCACTCCAATTACTGCAAAACCACCTATCAAAGGGTTTGATTGATTGAAAGATCAAATAAATGCTGGTTGCTTGTTTCCTTCAGTAGATTTTACAGGTTTTCCTCAAGGTTTTGTCCTGTGTTAGTGATCAAAAGATGTTTTTTTCATCTGTTTTGTCTTGTGTTTCCCGTTCCAGTCCCACCACGCAACTTGGTAATTGATATCGAGAAGGAAACCGCCGTGGAGGGAGAGGAGATCGAGCTGAACTGCACGGCCATGGCCAGCAGACCAGCCACCACCATCAGATGGTTCAAAGGCAACAAGGAGCTAACGGGTAGATGTGTCCTCTCAGTCCCTTGCTTTGTTCAGGGAGCTGAAGTGATTTATGTAACGCTGGGTGTTTGTTCTCTGCTGCCAGTTTAAGGGGGAAAAAAAAGTAAAAAAAGTAGAGCGAGCTTCTTTGAGCGCCAGCTGAGGAACAAAGGACTGTGTGGGCAGACAGATTATTCCCTAACGCAGGGGGCTGAACTCCATTTGGTCCTCTGCCTACCTGCCAGCCTCGAGTGCTGGGTTCTGGAGTCCTGCTGTAACTGCAGGTGACCTTGAGGAGCCCAGAGCTGTGCTCTGAATTCATTTCTGCATGGCTTGTGTAGCTTTCTGCCCTGTCTTAGGTACGAGAGGGATCGTCTACGCTTTGGGCTGTAAAGATTTGCAATTCACCTTCACGTCTAGCTCCCTTGTTTGTAGAGCATTTTCCCTGTGTTCAGTTGAATATTCATCTAAGATGGGTTTCTCTGACTCTCTGAAGTCTGGTGGCTCCCAGTACTTGCACATTCAAGTCACTGACTCTGATTGCATGTGACATGCTGTTAGTTTAAGTCTGCATGTAGATGTGAGCTTGGTTGACAACACCTTTGTGCTTTACCCAGTCTGAGACACTGACGGACTCTCTGCAGAAGTCCAGACTCATTACTTCAAACACACCCCCCTGCAAGGACAGGATAAAATCCTCTCTTTAAGCCCAACACTTCAGAGCATTTGAGCAGGCCACATGCTGGGAGGATGCTGATACAGGTGGGATGCAAACCTGCTGCCTGGCGAAGTGGTGCCCCGCTGAGTCCCAGCGCCGTGGTGTGCAGGGAGTTAACAATCCCGTTCTGCTTCCCTTCCCCATACCAGTGGGCAGCAGGACAAAGTGTTTGTCCCTTTCTGCCTGACCTGTGCAGCTTCTTGATTGAGTTTTCTTGTGTTAGCAGTTGAATCCCAGCTTTGAGTTCTCTGGGAAGAATGCTGAGCTTCATGTAAAACCACCTCACCCTGCTCAGTTGTCAGATATTTTTTTTTTTAACAGAGTAGAGACTGAAACATTTGGCTGTGAGTTTGTGAATCACAGGAAGTGTGGCTTTGCCCATGGGAAAGCTTTTCCTCCAAATATCAAGGGGTGTCTGCATGTGTCACCTGTTTCACTCTCATTTATTATACAGCAATATTTGGTGTCTGGAAGAGCTCTGCTACAGAAGTTACTCTTAGCAATTTTGCCTGTGAATTCTTAAATAAAGAGGCACAGATCAGAGTGGAACTGCGCTGTCAGCGGGCGCTTGCTGAGTTCCTGGAAAAATCCTTTTTCTCCTGTCTTGTCTCGTTTTGTCTTGTCTTCCTGCTCGTTTCCATCACGGCATCCCTCAGGCAGCCAGTCCCGAGCTGGGCTCCCCTCCCTCAAACAGAGCACTGCCGAATGCTCCTGCCTACCCATACTACTTCTAATTCATCTAATCTGTTAAATCACTTCTGTGGCTAATTGTTGATTCAGGAGTGGGAGGGGATTTGTAGCTCATTGATTTAAGAGTTTGGGGATTTGGGGATGGTGTTAATCGCTGCAGTAACATCGCATGGACTTCACTTGGCTGGAACCTGGCGGAGAGGAGGACAGGATGGGTGTCCAAAGGGACACATGGACAGGAGGGAGGTGGCCTGGCTGCAGGGGTGCTGCACCCTGTCCTCACTCCCCTCTCGCTGTTCCCTGCCCCAGGCAAGTCGGAGGTGGAGCGGTGGTCCGACATGTACACGGTGACCAGCCAGCTCCTGCTGAAGGTGGGGCGCGAGGACGACGGCGTCCCTGTCATCTGCCTGGTGGATCACCCCGCCGTCAAAGACCTGCAGACACAACGTTACCTGGAAGTCATGTGTGAGTAGCAGAGCCTTTCATTCTCTTAATACCTAAAATCGTGTGCTTGGGAGTTCAGGAACCATTCTCAAAATGTCAGCATTCCAACGTCGATGAGGATTATGTCCTGTTACATAGAAATCATAAACACAGTGTAAAGTAACACTTCATGGGTGAAGCCATGACTTTCCCAGCCCTCTGTGATACCATAAATACTTACCTTTTGTTCTCTGATGAAAAAACTCTCTGTACATAGAATTTGTATCGAAGGTTTCTGGCTGGGCTTTTTAATTGTCAGATTAAATCTGAGTATTTTTCTTCTAGCAACCTACTTATCTCTGAAAAGTGCTTCTCCCCCTTCATAGGAACTGGCCACCGTGGCGAGTTCACTGGCAAAAACTGGGTATTGTGCAAGAGAAACCCAGTGTTGTGCACTGTGAACATACAGCATCGACTGGATTTGTACATCAGAGTGTGGAGTTCTCTGGAATCTCTGGTAGCAGCACTGATTGAAGCCAGCCTATTTCCTGTTCTGCTCCTGACATGTTCATTGTTAATAATGCATCTCACTTCCCTTAGGAGCTGCTCCACTGTACATGACAGCAGCAAGCAGGTACCTGGAAATAGCTGTGGTCCCAAATGCACCGGGTGGAAATTCTGGAGCTGTGTACATGCATCCCTATGTTCTGAAACATCTCCCTAAAGCAAAGTGGGATGGTCCCTACAGCGAGGCCATGTGCTTGGAAAACCAGGCCCTGAGACAATTCAAAGTCCTTGTTTTTGTAGGGTCCCTTCAACTACATCGCATTTAAAGGAGGAGAGGAAGTTTTGTATTAATTTATTTCATCTGCTTCATTATGTAGTTTCATTATGAACATCTTGGTTACAATTCTCGTATCTCTGAAACTAGCGGGAAGTAATGTTCCTGTAATGAGGAAAACAGGAATGATCAGATACTGCCTAAATTGACAGATACGAGATTCCTTGCAACTGTGCTAATGTGTAATTCATTTATGCAAACTTAATGTCCATTAACATTTCTTGTAGAGCTCCATTAGCTTTAATAATACATTAGCACCTTTGTGAGGCGTGATCAAATACTTAACGGGGAAGAGCAAAAAATGCCATCAACCCTGTTGTGTGAGGGGATTGGAACTCACTGGGCTGGAAGGGCGTTGGACAACCTTGAGCTTCCTTTCAGAGTTCTCTCTGGAATCCTGGTGATTTGGTGGAGTTAGGAGAGGGCCACTGTTTTGGTGGGAAAAAAAGCAAGTATTTTTTCTCTCCTTCCTCAAATAAATCCCATCTTGGCCACTTTGGTTTGCAGCTTCAGGGGTTGCCCATGCAATGAGGGCAAAGCACCCCTGAAGCACAATTCTTTGTTCAGCTCCTGCACTGGAGGCCCTGCTGCATCCTGTGCACAGGTTTCTGCCCTTATTGCTGATTTTTGTGTCGACTTGGGCTGTTCCAGAGCTGTTTGTGGGAATGAGGCACGGAGGGAAGGGAGGGAACAGGGATGAGCAGGAGAAGGGAGTTCAGACTGATTTGGTTTTATGTTCTGAGTTAAACTCGGAGCTTGTTAAAAGTAATTATGTTCCAATGTGGGGACTTGACCCCGTTAGCCCAGTCTGTTCCTTGAGTGGGCAGCAGCAGATGGCCAGAGAGGAGCCCCAGCCCAAGAACTTGTCCTGGATTATGACCTTGTGGCTCCAGGACTTGATGGGCTGGAGCATGGCCAGACACCTGCATTTCATACCTGCTGCAGGGCTTTAGCTTAAAGAAAAGGCAGTTTCAGAGCAAACTCTGAGCCTTGAGCTTCTGCTGTCTGGCAATGATGATGTTTGGGCAGGAGGAAGAGCCTCTTGTCCTTGCACACAGGTGTCTCCATCAGTGCTCCCACGGAGCTCTGCCCTGGGGGGAGCTGGGGCTCCTGCAATGACACCTTCTCAGTTGATTTTGGATGTGGAATGTGCAGCAGAGGATGCTTCTCCAGCTCCTGTCCATGATGTGTCCTTGCTGGCACCCAGCTACCAGGTCTCTGCTGCAGTGACACTCAGAATTCCTTGCTCATCCCGTGTGGATGTAGCTGCTTTCCCTGCAGCAGGTCAGTTACCTGGGCTGTGTGTTCCACTCTCTGCTCTGACGTCCTCTCCCCACAAATCCTGCCTGCTCCCCTCACGGGCACAGTGGATCCGCCCCTTCAGAACATCAGCAGGGTACAAGAAAATGTTTTTCTCAGCAGATGTCGTATTTCTCTGCACTTAATGTATCCAACTGGAGCATGAAATGTGTTGGGGAAGGACAGGAGGATGATGGATGGAGCCTGCTCGAATAATGAGGTATTTTTTGTCTGACTAAATTTCAGAGTAGGGAGATATTTTTTCCAAGATGCAACTCAAAAGTTGTAGGGTTTGTTTTCCAAGAAAAAAGCAGCAAACAACAATGCTGGGTGTTAACTTGCCCTATTCATGTAGTAAGCCATTTGTTGCATATCTGCCCTGGCACAAAGTGGTCGTGGTGAAGTTTGAGGTGAATGCCTTCACATGGTTGTAGGGTGTGTTACTGAAAAGAAATCTCTGTGAACAAGCAGTGTAACATGTGTGAAACCCTCCCCTAGCACTCCTCAAAAGCAAAGCAGGGCTGGACCCGAGAGCACTCACAGTGGCCACAGCACTTCCATGCCTGAGGAACATCCTCAGCCCTGGCAGCCACAGTCCGTGGCACTGGAGTGGAAATGTCCCCAGGTCTGCTGCAGTCACTCTTTCTGTGGATCCCTCAGTGAGCGATGGGAGACCAGGGCGTTGGGTGTAATTTTAGAAAGGAAATGAAGCAACAAAATGCATTAAAATATCGTTAAGGAACTGAATGGAACCAGATATTCTGGGAGACGTGCGAGTTGAGCCCTTGTGGTGCGTTTGCTGCTCTCATTACGTGACACTGGAAATGAGCGTCAGACCTGGATTTTAGCCTTTTCTCTGGGCTGGCTTTTTGTCCTTTTCTGAAGTTATAATTACCTGCGCATTCATTTTTGTAATACCTACACGTGTACCTTTAAAGCCTGCCCCAGTGGAGTCTTGTTGCAGCCTCTGCTGTTGCGATAGGAGAACTTTTTGTGCCCAATTATGTTTAAAATCAGCCACATACGTTTGCTGCCGCATCTCCAGTAATCCTTACATTTCCGTCCAGTACAAATATTAATTGCGTAGTTTGCAGTGAAGTTATTAACATCAATGTAATTTATCATCTGGAGATCGCTAAAAGCGAATAAATGAGTTGTTTTGTTCAGCGAGGTGTTGACCCCTTCAGAAACTTTGATTTAAAGCTGTTTTTTTCTTTTAGTGAATATGAAAAGCACCACAATCAGCCGAGTGTTCAGTTATTTGATTTTCTGGGGCATTAGCCACTCTTGTTTGTGACATTTCCCAGTTGGGTGCTCGTTTGTGAGCTCATTAATAAGGTTTTCTCGGAGGAATGTTGTTGGGAGCACTGAGCGTGTGGGGCGACCGGGGCTCTGCCATTTGCAGGCATTAAGCAGCAGAGTGTGCTTAAATATTAAAAGAGAAGTGTTTATCCCCAAAATGCCTGTCGGGTTCTGGCATTCCTTTTCCCGCAACAAGCGAAATGATTAAATTGCTTTCGTTAAGGGTGAATTTTGCAGAGTCGTGTTTGGGGTTGACAGGCTCTTCCAGACAAGCTGTGATCTGCCAGTCCTGCTCATTCCTTATTTTAGACACGGGATCTATTTATTGAATAGATTTCTGTATTTTGGCTGAAAATCAGCAGTGCAGCCTCTCGTCCTTGTCAGAGGTGAGGAGCAGGCAGGGGATTGCCAGGCTGGGCTGGCTTTGACGCAGAGTGCATTCCTGATGAGCAGCCCCACTGGATTTTGGAATAAAGGTGGCTGTTGTTTACACCTGAGGATCAGTGTTAACTTTACTGACTCCTTTTAATACTGAAAAACACATTTTTCCTGCTCTTCCCTGAGTGAGATCAGAGACTCCCACAAGTCAGTTTTTTGAGCAGCTCTCTTTGGCACAGAAGAGAGCAGGGATGAGGAGCTGGATGAAGCAATGCCCTCCTGACGGGAGATGTGTTAAGCATTATCTGGGAAATGCTGAGGCTGGATTTACCTACAGTGGGCAGGAACACGGCTTGGCCTGCAGATCCTGCTCCCAGGGATGCCATCTGGCGTCAGGTTTGCCAAGAGGTACGTCAGCAACTCATGCAGGGATCAGAAAACGGATTTTAAACCTGGACCCGGCCCCTCCTTGGCTGGCAGGGGCCAGGGCCTGCTCGGCTGAAGCCCTGGCAGAGTCCACGTTGCCAGCTTCTCTGCCGGCTGGGGTCTGGTGCTGCCAAAAGCACCACGTGCTGGTTTCCCAGAGCTTGGGAAGAAGCCTTTTGGCTGTTTCCAGCCTCACAGGGAGTGTGTCCTCTGGGCAGGGTGGGCTGGGTTTGTCACCAAGGGTGGTCAGCGAGGGTCTCGCAGCCCTGGAGCATTGCAGCACCCTGGGTGCACGAGGAGCTGTGCTTGCCAAATCTGCCTGGTGAGGGCTGTGGGGCACTGAGCTCGCCTGCCTTCGAGGTCGTGGGCTGGCCTGATGAAAGGAAATGGGTGGAAATAATAGGCTTAGGCTTTTGTAAGGCCCCGAACTCGGTGTAATGTTTTATCTCGGCTGATTAATGACATCTAAGCATTATCGATGAAGTGCATGTTTAAATGGATTAAGAAATCACTAACTGGCAGATCTCAAAGGATAGTCATTAGGGAATAATCAGCAGTGCTGGTATTTTTAGAGGGAATGCAGGGGCCTGGGTGCTTGGCCTGATGCTGTTCAGTTGAAGCATTTGAAGTTCTTAAAAAGTCACCGTTAATAATCTTTGCTGATGGCACAAAAATGGGGTGAGCAGCTAAAAAAGGAAGAACTGGGACAAATGCAGAATAACTGGAGTGGTTTGGTAAGTTCCCAAGCACAGAGCTTGAGAGCTGTGAAAGTCAATGGGTGCAGGCTTCAGTGGCCTGTGGCATCCTGAGGGGAGGTGAGGGTTTTGGGGTGCATGGTCCCTCTGGGGGCTGCAGCCCCTGGTGCACGGGCACGCACCGTGCCTATTGTGAGAGAAATTTCATCAAATGCAGAATGGCTTTGTAATAAGTTTTTCAAATTGGCTGCTGCTACAGTGTAACCTTTAGACGACTGGTATTTAACCTTGTATATCACTCTGAGCTTTTGAATGAATTTAGCTTAATAAAGGTGCCTTATTAAATTACGAGGCTGTTTTTTTTTTAAGCCGCTAGAAAGAGGCGTAGTAGGAAATAGCTGTGGGTTGTTGGGTCTAATTGGCTGCCATAGAGCATGCAGGGCCTCGGGTGCACAGATGCAAGTGTTTATTTTTATGTAACAACCCAGTGGTGTGGTGTTATGCAGTTCCAAGTTGAGGATTTTGGGGTACTGGAATGCATGTGGGAGTGAAAACTGCCACTTCTTGCCTGGTGTCCTGTGTGAGGTGGTCATCACCCCACATTACAGAGCTCCAGAAATCACTGCTGGAACGTGTCCCGTGTGCCAGGGCGGTGGCAGACAGCTGGAGCAGGCCGTGGAGCCATCAGTGCTCTGTCCATGTGCTGCTAAATGTCACAGGAGCCGGGCTCGGGGTCCCACAGCGCCCGGCATTTCACAAACCTGCACGCGGAGTCCATAATCTGCAGGAAATACACTGACTTGGTGTGAGGCAGCGTGTGAGCACTGGAAGTAGAATTTAAGATTGTCTAAAGGCACGTCCTTAAACAAAGGGAAGAAGACACCACTGCCCCTCCAGATTCTTGAGTGAAATTTTCTTCCCATGCCATGAGCCTAATGCCAGCCGGTTCTCTGGAGTGTCCAGCCATCCCTCTGCCTCCTTCAGGCTCAGGTACATTTTCCTAAGTGCCCTCTGTAACTCCCAGCGTGCTGACAAGTCCTTTGCTGGGGTAACTCCATTGGGAAGCTCTTGGCTTCAGCAGTGTTGACACATGTGCTGATAAGCCCAGATTCCTGTAGCAGTGCCTGGATCCAAATGGGACGGGTCCACTTCACTGCCACTGTTGGTTTAATGAAGCTCATGGGGCTGGGAAGTGGCAGGGGAAGGGCTCACCCAGCTTGGTGAGAGCTCATGGAGCTGGCAGTTTGTTCTCAGTACAGTGAGCCTGGGTGTATTCCTCCTGATTTCCATAAGTAATTGTCATTAGTAAACAGCTCATTAGAAATACTAAACTCACCTAATGGAAGGGGGGATGCAGCGGAAGAGGCAAACAGCAAAAGGAGGTGTTTCAGTCCCTGTGTGCTGAGTAAACTGAGCTGGGGAGGTTTCCTTCTCCTTCCACAGCATGGATATAGCACCATCCACGTTCCTGGCACGGGCTGGTGGTGCTGCTGCAAAGCACATCAGAAATGGGGAGCAGATGGCTGTGGGGGTGGGAGATGTGGACGGGAGCGGTGAGCACAGTGCCGAGGATGTGGCAGGTGATTTATTTGCTGCATAACACCAGGCTGAACCTGTCCTCCCGTGCTCCTTGTGCACAGCTATTGCCACTCCAGGGCTGGAGGGCGTTTCCAGGCACACCGAAGCTACCCCATTTCCTGTGGGACTGGGACTTGTCCCCTCAGCTGGTGACACCCTGAAGCACTGCAGCAGCCCCCAGCCCACAAGGACACCCCAGTTGCAGAGCTGCAGGAAGCATCTGTAACAGGGATTAGTTGATGAAATGTTGTGGTAGAGTCATCTCGGGAGAGGATTTACTTGTGTAGCTTATTCCATTACTGAAAATTATGAGAGTTTAAATTGGTTAAATCCTGACACACAGGTTTTTTTTTCCTAATCTCTATTATTCCATAGGAGGCATGTTAATGAGTTAAACACAGTTAATAAAATGCAGCCAGCCAATATTTTGGGTAGCAGTTACTCTCAAAGGAAATAGAAACATTTAAATGGTTTCAACCTTTATGCATACTGATTTTTTTTCCTTCCTTTGTTCCTTACAGTTGAGTAAATTCCTGAAAAATATCTATGGCTTAATGGCACTTGTAGCCTTGAATTGATTTCCTGCACTGATAATGTTTTAGCTACAGCTCAGATTGCGTTTTTAATCTCTGTTTCAGTCATGGGAGGTAATGAATTTTTTAATTGTGGACTCTAGGTTTGTGGTTTGGCTCTTTTTTTCCTGCAGGGTCTTACTAAAGTGTTGTTGAGTTGGCTCCCTAACTATCCATGCTTTAATTCTCTGTTTATTGTAGGATTTAGAGGAGCTTCGTCTGGACGAAATGCAGCCTCCTGTTGTTTACACAGAGGCAGCAGTGGCTGTGGCTCTGTTTGTGTCTCTAACGAGCATCTCTTGTCCAGCCCAGCGTGTTAGCACTCATGGACTGCGGGGGCTGTGGTGCAGGAATCGCTGATACCCCACAGAACCCTTTTATCCCGGGCGCCACGCGTCTCTCCAGCTTCCCCTCAGCACCAAGGCAAATGAGTTCCTTTTAGCTGGAGCGAGCTCAGGGACGAGCTGTGCAGCAAGAGGCCCTTCCTGGGCCGCGCGGTGCCGCGGTGGGGCTCGCGGTGCCACCAGCTCCACCCGCTCCTGCTGCCGGCACCGCGGGGACGCGGCAGGGCGCGAGCCGGGGCTCACAGAGCCGTGTTTTGTGTCCTGCAGATAAGCCTCAAGTGCGGGTTTCTCAGAATTACCCCTTGCAAGGCCTGACGAGAGAAGGGGAGCCGCTGGAGCTGACGTGCACAGCCTTTGGAAAGCCACAGTAAGTTGGACCCTTCCCCGGGTTGGCCGGTGGTGACGGGACGTTGCGTGGCCACTGTTCCTCTTGCCGTTCTCTGCTGCGAAGACAATGTCCCAGAGTGAAGGAGAGAGATGCTTCCTGCACCCAGACATCTGCTGGATTTGCATTTATTCCTGTGCACCTAATGGCCAAGGGATTTCCACTGGAAGAGCTCCTAGGAGAGCTCTTCTTGGCCACCGTGCAGCAGCCTTTGGGTGCAGAAGGGCAAGGCTCCCAGCTTGGACACCTCTTCCCACAGGGACTGGCTTGGGTGGCATTTATCTGCAATTAATCTTGGGTTTGGTTAATCTGCAAAGCAGAGTTGGGGCTGCAGTTGTGGCTCTGGGAGGTGCTGGTGTGTGGATGCCAGCCTGGCACCACAGCACTGAGCCCTTGGGGAAGTGGGATGGATCCCCAGGTAAGGCAGTCCATCCTTCTGCTCGTACTGACTGTGTGATGGTTTTCCTCCCCCTTGGTGCCCCGTGTGGTTTTTATAGAATACCAGTTTTATTCTCTCTCCTCTTCTTGCCAAGCCCTTGAGGCTTTCTTAGGCAGTTGAAGAAATTTATGCATCAGGAAAATCCTGGCAAGGGAGGGTAGATTTTCTCACACCTTCATTGCTGTTCTAATTTAAGTTTTGTCGGCTTTATTTTTTTTTTCAAAATACTTTCTCTTCCACTTGGATTTATGGCTGTCAAGTATTTACTATCCTTCTTTATTTTCGTCATGTCCATAAGATTTCTGCAAACA
This sequence comes from Peucedramus taeniatus, assembly GCA_013400575.1. Classification (NCBI taxonomy): domain Eukaryota; kingdom Metazoa; phylum Chordata; class Aves; order Passeriformes; family Fringillidae; genus Peucedramus; species Peucedramus taeniatus. Next base: position 463,838 of record WBNO01011734.1, read on the forward strand.
TCCCTGAGATCTGTCAGTGCCTCCTTGGCAGTGTGCCCAGAGCTGGGGCGTGGGGAGCTGGACCCGGTCCAGCTCGGCGTTGTGGGCAGGGCAGGCACCCAACGCCGAGGAGGCTCAGGCTGCCCTCATCCTCCCTGGTAGCCTACATCCCCTTCCTCAGTATTTTCTTGATTCCCATAGTACTTGCTTGATTCCCACTTCCCAGTTTGTTCTGTTCGGCACAAGGCCAATCCCATCCCTGTGCATCAGAGGCTGGCACGTCCCTGCTGAATTCCGTTTAGTAGCTATTCCCTGCTCAGAGCCTGCCAAGCCCCTTTGCATTCCTGCTCCCCTGGGTACCTGCAGTGCCTCCCATTTGCTATCAGCTGGGAATCTAATGAACAGGCTTCTCTACATTTTTTCCTTGCAGGCTATGAGTAAGACATTCCCATGTTAAATAGGACAGACACATCTCCCTGGCAGCTTGCCGCTGCACGTTTCGTGGTGCTGGTGATGTGCTGGGAATTGGCTTCTCTAGGTCACTTCACCTGGGTCTCCCGAAGCTAAGAAAATACACAGTAAAATAATGATCTGGGTTTGGCTCCATCTTTTTAAGAAAAAGAGGTTTCATGAAATCTTTTACAGAGGTTTTAGATGAAGGGGGAGGTTTCTCTGGTTAAGCAAAGTAATTTCTCTGCAAAATATGGCAACATAAATATTGGGGGAAGGAAGCTCAGAGGGAAAAAAGACCAGAGAGGAGAAATTTCTATTTGGTATTAATACAGATATTTTGTTAGATTAGACACAACCCCCTAAAACTATGACAGAAGTGGAACTCCCTCAGTGCACGGCACAGCCCCTGCTGAGGTCACCAGGTCCCTGGCAGCTTGTGGAAGGGTTCAAACTTGACAAAACCTTACTTGTTCTGCTGTCCAGCTCTGCCCTCAGAGCACCCCGTGGATGAACACTGAGTCTGTAGCCTCAGAGCTTTCAGGTTTGCTGAGTAAGCGAATGATTAACCACTAATGAACTTTCTTCCTGCTTGCATTAGTGTTTTCAGAAAATTTAAGCTCTGGATACAGTTTCCTGTTGGGTTTAAATAAATTTAAATTGAGGAAGCCCGACAGCATCTGGGCTTGAGTAGTGCAAAAAAGTATGTGTTGTTTCTTTACAGTTTTTCTTGGTTTGGGCTTTCTGTCTGTGGATGAACTTTTGAAGATGCCATCTTGACCATAGGAAAATAGTAATGTGACTGTTTCTTTTTCTCCCTCCTCTGTAGGCCTACGGACATGAGGTGGTTAAGAGTAGATGATGAGATGCCTCAACACGTTGTAGTGTCTGGTTCAAACCTTCTCATTAGTAACCTAAACAAAACAGATAATGGTACATACCGCTGTGAGGCTTCCAACGCGGTGGGGAAATCACATGCGGATTACATGCTGTTTGTATACGGTACGTGAGAAAACCACCGTTCTTCTAGACTCGTTTACACATAATTGCAACATGCCCTGCTCGGAAAGCTGTGACAGAACTTAACATTTGCTCAATGCCAGATTTGCAGGCAGCTCCTGACGCCCCAACGCTGTGCTGGGCTGGGGTAGGGGCTGGGAAGGCACTGGGTGCTGCTGGGGCTCTCGGTGTGCGCTTCGGGCACAGAGCCTGTCCCAGCTCTGGGGAGCTCCCACCCCCTGCTGCCAGGTGAAGCCTAAGGAAAAGCCAGAGCAAGGGCTTGGGGAGAACCGTGCAGTTCTCCTTGGACTTCTCAATGATTTCTTGTCCTTCTGGTAACGCCTCCTCCAGTGGCCTGAGCAACGGTCCGAGGGGTTCTGAGCCTTTCACTAGCAAGTTAATCAGCCAGCATCCCCAGATAATTACAAACCAGTAAACAAACTGGAGGAATGAGGTGCCTTCAGCCTGTCTGTGTGGCTGGGCAGACACTAAAACATGCCTCAGCATCTTTTAAAGCGCTGTTAAGTACCTGCTTTAATTCTTCCTTTCCTCTGCATTACTTTGGCACTGCTGTGAACCTCATGTTCCTGCCATGAGGTGTTGCATGGAATGGAGATTCAGGAGGCACTTGCAGAGCGATCCCCCAGTTTAATGATGAGCTGTTCCTTGGGCTGAATATTTAAACTTCCTCTGATAAGGGCGGTTGTGTGGTGGCTGGGCTGAGTTCCTGGTGGGTTTTGGTCTTTTCTGACCTGAACGATGCTACGGTTCCACTCAGATGGGACAAAAACTTGGTTTGAAGTTTGTTCCATGCAACAGCCACCTGAAGCTCTGCAGTCTGAGCTCTCTGGTAGTTGCTCTGATCCAGTCAAAGAGTGGAGAACCTCCCATACCTCTCCAAACGCCACCTCTGCAGGAGTGGTTTTAAGCCCAGTCTTAGAAACTCGCCTAAGAGTCAAGGTAGTGACAGCTTTGGGCTTATACAAAACTCATGTACCCCATCATATAGCTAGTTTTTCTAGTGCCTCTCGCTCCACAAGACTCCAGTTTACAAAATGAAGTCAGATACGCATTTATGATTGGTAATTTGCATGCTCACAATACAAAAAACCCACTTGTTTACATCAGTGTTGAAAGAAACAACCAATGCTGCAGAGAGCAAAGCAGTTGCAATAGGACACAGGCGGTTCCTCACAACATGGAAACCATGAAAGCTGCTGCCATAAAGCAGCTGTGGGGCAGGTGTAGTTCTGTGTACCCATCCTGGGCCAAAGCAGGGCTGGGGGACCTCCCCAGCATTACTGACCTGAGGTTTAGAGCTCGTGGGGAATCTCACATAATTACTCTGCATTTTGGATGTGAGTGAGAATAGACAGCGCAGGATTTCCTTGGGGTGGCTTCCTCTTGGGATTAAATCCCCAGGAGGAGACCCAAGATAGCATTATTTGGAAGGAGATGCAGGTTCCCAGGGGATGGAGACACTGGGTTCCAGCTTAGGCATCTGCCAGATGTGTTGTTCATGTAGAGGAGGGCTGCTTGTGGGCAGAGAAGAGTTTTACACACCCCATCATCTCCAGTTCCTGCACGTTTGGGACCATCCTGCTAGGCTGTGCCACTCTGGACAGCACAAGGAATGCTTTTAACCCTTGACTTAAAAGGGAGAAGTGTAGAGTGGGGAGGGAGTGGTTGGGCTGTGGCCATCAGATGAAGCCTCCTGGTACAGAGCCCAGCTGGAGCTGCTGCTGATGGGAGGTTGAGCATGGGGGTCTCACCCTGCTCAGTGGTGGAGCACTTACACCTCTGGCCTGTGGCTTCTTTCACCACCAGCAGCAGCACTGGGGTCTGTCTGTGCAGCCATGTCTCTGTGGGCACAGCAGGAGCCTTGGTGGCAGGCTGTGCCTCGCTGTCCCCACCAGCTGTGGCTGCTCACGGTGCAGAGCTCCCCAGGCCACGTTAGGGCGGGAGCTGGGGGCTGCAGACACAGAGCAGGGCCTGGCACAGCCCCGGGAGAGGCAGCACTCAGGCAGTCCCATTCCAAAGGACATCTCTGCAGGTCAAGGCTTTGATGTGGCTTCAGCAGCTGAGCTGTGCCCAGCACCTTCCCAGCTGCCCACGTGGGATGGGGATGTATAATCACACTGACACACACTGGACACATGCTCATTTCTAAAATTCATTTTATGCTTTTTGTCCCCATGGGCGTGGGCAGATACATTGCTAGAAACTTCCAGCTCCATTAGCACTCCAGCTTTTTTTTTTTTTTTGCTCTTATGCAGGAAGAGCCCACAGCACAGCTAGTCCCAGGCTGGTCAGTGTGAGTCTGGGGGCTCTTCCCCACTGCTCCCAGGAGATGTGTGGGTCAGGAGTGAGAGAGAAGCACAGGGGCTGAGATCCTTGGGGTGTAGAGGAAAGACAGTGACTGCTCATAGCACAGCAAACTATGAGGTGATGTTCCTTAACTCTTGGGAAGTTGGATGGAATATAATAATGGTGCAGTATATAATTAAAGTTCAGATATCTTAATTAGGGGATCCAAGGGAGCTTGCTCAGAGATAAAAGAGTAGCAGATGTGTTAGTGAGGAACAGCTGACGTGCTACGGAGGAAACCTAAAATCAAAAGCCCATGAAAGGTTTCATGCTCTATTATTGCCGAATGAATCCGTAGTTCAAAGTCTTTCTGACTACTTAGTGCATTCAGTTTGATCATCTGGGCATTGATACATATTTTTTCTTTTACATCTTCTCATATCTACCTTCTCCTGCCCGATAGTTTTGATAAGGATGTGTCCCTGTGTGTAACATCAATCCCATGACGAGCAGCAGGGTTTGAATCTCAACAGGTCCAGTCCATCTGAGAAATGGTCACAGAGAGAAACATCTCATTAACGATGCCCTAGTAGCAAAAACAAGAGTGTGCAACTGAAATTGTCAGAAAAATATTGACTTTTTTTTTTAATTAAAAGATCTTGGTGAAATTCCTCATACCTGGAAATTGGTATTCAGCAATGATGGTGTCGTTTCTCTGTATCCCTTACCATCTTTGAAGTAGTTTTTAACATCTTGCTGCCGTGTTTATAGAGGAAGAGCAGTGAGGTTCACGGCCCTGGGAAGGCAGTGAGATCTGTTCATGTGCTGTTAATGTTCAGGCTGTGAAGCACAGCAGGGCCCCTCACACAGCCCTCCCACCTGGGTTTGCAAATGTATCCATAGACAACCACCAAAGCACCACTGTGTCTCTCCTTGTATGTGCAAACTGGTCTTTTTGTTGTGGAAAGCGTGCAGTTTATTTTCCTTATGCCTCTCCCATTCCATTTCTCTCTCTCATTGACTAATTGATGCTGGGTTTTATTTATTTTTTTTAGCACTGTAGAAGGCAGAAAGGGGGGGAGAGGTTGGGGCCAGGTTCTCCAGCCTGGGTAAGCGTGGGCGGAGGATCTGGCCCCAGTGTCCCTGCTGGGCTCCCCCCTGGGATTTAGCCAAGGAAGGGCCCCCAACCCCCTGCTGCTTCTTAGCATCCTTGTTTTCCTCTGATCACGATTGACCGCTGTTGTGTTCTGCTTGTTTTTTTCTTAATTTGCTTTTTTATTATTTTCCTTTTTATATTTTATCCAGATCCCCCCACAACTATCCCTCCTCCCACAACAACCACCACCACTACCACCACCATCCCTACCACCATCACAGGTATGGTACCTTCATAACCATTGGAAATGTCCTGAATGTTTATTGTCTTTTATGTATATAAGCAGAGCATGAAGCCTGGGGAAAAACAACAAACCAATCACTTGCAGTATTTTTTTTTTCTCAAATACACCCACCCACAGCACGAGCCCTGGTCCAGCAGCTCGACGTGTCAGACAGTCCTTGCTGTGGGTGTGGGTGTTCCTGAAACATGGGAGTTGTCATGGCAGGAAGAGTGATTAATTCAGTTACTGGTGGCCAGCATTGGGTACTTCAAACGCAGGATGCCAACAGCCTTAGAGCTCCCCTAGCACAGGCAGTCCTTTCAGCCTCCATCCCATCAGTACCAATTTCTGAGCAATTTATGGAAAGTTTGGTCATCGGCAGTTCAATTCACCTGATGTGACTCAAGATGCTTTTTCTTGTGCCGAGATGTTGGTCTTCCTCTGTGATGAGCTTCTCCCTCACTCTCCCAGAAAGGGAATTCCAGCAGTCATTTTTGTTGTGAATGCCATCCATAGGCCCCTTCTTGAGGAGCTGCCTTTCAGCTTGTGAGATTTTCCATGTCTTTCGAGAAAAGATGAATAAAAACAACCAGCAAGATCATGACACCTCTCTCTGACACATCCTCATACCTCCTCACAGACCTGACTCATCAGGAAAACCCTTCTGATTTATTTGTAACCATTCGCATTGTCATTTCTCTGACCTTTCCTCTTCCAACCGCTGCTTTTGCTTTTGCTTGCTGCTTTTTGTGGGTTTTGGTTTGGTTTTTTTTTTTATTTTTATTTTTTGAGGCGGAGGTGACAAACGGCAGGTGAGGATGGACCATTGAATAGCTAATGGCACAATGTTTACTGTTGCTGTAAACCACCCCTTGTGTAAATGCCTTCACGTTTTATTTGCTTTTATGACGCTGCTCAGCTGACTCTCACCACCCTGCCCAGGGCGTTTTGTGGCTTCTTTTCCTTTCGAGGTTTTTGCACACGGACACGCCGGCGAAGCCTCTCTCCCACCGTGCCTTACCGTGGCCACCATCGCCCTGCCAGCCCTCGCCGCGCTCCTCTTCCTCCCTGCAGGTGCTTACCGGTAACCCCAGCTCCAGGCTCCCAGCCTGGGCTGCTCGGGATCGCTCTCCCTGTTTCCCGTGGTTTTGATTTTCTAGACTTAACCCGCTTTCGTTTCAGAGGAGGTTTGAAGCTTTCTCAAAGCCTCCCTGAGGGCTGTTGGCAGAGAAGCTCGGCCGTGTGTCCCACAGGCTGTACCTGGACGTGCTCACAGGTTTCTTTCTTTGATGGTAATTGCTCGTGCTTTCAGTGAATTTTGGAAGGCTAAAAGGAACAATGTGTCTTGATGCTTGGATAACCCCTTCAGTTAATCTTGGTGCCTGCAAACCTTAATGACTGTCCTTTTTCTGGATTGTTATCAGCCTGTCATTTTAGGGATTGCCCCAGCACTGCCTTCCAAAGCCTGTGCTGTCCTCGCTTGTCCTCACGTGCTGTGTCAGGTTCCACAGCAGTGCTTGGTTCTTCCCAATAAACAGCAGTTTGGTTGTTTGCTGTCCTGCTGCAAGTGTTGCAGCTTGTCTGTGGATGCTCAGTAGCCTTTGGGCTTTCCTTCACATAACTTTCCAGTTTTTTTATATTAAAAATAAGTAGGGGGGGGAGGTGGTTCTTGCAGTCAGAAATGGCCGTGTCATCAGCCTGGCAGAGGACCTTTGGGGTAAGGAGCATGTGGCTGTCCAGCATTGTTCTCTCACCTTGGTTTGCAGTGGTGGAGGATCTCAGACTCTGGTAGCAGAACCCAGTGGGTCTCCATTGCCTTCTTGATGCTGTTCTGTGTTGGCTTTGAACTGCTGAGGATGCTGGAAAAGTTATGATGTGATATTGCTCCCTGATTCCAGCAGTTCCTGCTTGTGATTTGTCAGAAGATTCACTAATGCTGATAAGAGAAATTATTATTTTCTTCCCTGGCACTGAGTCTTCTTGACATGTCTTACCATCCTCTGCCCATGAGTTCAGTGTGCTTTTCCCACCCAAAGCAGTTGAGGCTTCTCCTCCCTCTGTCTTGCAGAGATGTGCATGAGTGTCCTCCTGGGTCAGTGCTCAGGAGCACGGAGCCACACCAACTTCTGCCCTTCAGTAGTTAAGAGACTTTGTGGCTGCAAAAAATTAGGTCAAATTAACATAATCTCTAGAATTACATAGCAGAGTAGTGTTGGAGCACTTTTCAAAGCCTTGAGAGACACCTGATACCTTAATTCCCATCCTCACCCAAATGCTCCAGTGTTCTTCCCATTTGACAGAGGGGAGGTGGGAGCCAACAGGGTGTTCTCTGAGCTGCTGGCAATCCAGGCATCTGGAGCCAGCCCAGTGGAATCCAATCCTTAGGATGAGGTGGGTTTGAAATCTGTTTTGTTTTGCTTCCCCCCCCCCTACTTTTAGTATAACCCTGACGTAGTTCATGTCCCCTGGAACCATGGAGTAGTTCTGAAAAACAACTGTCTTGCTTTAATTGAATAAAACATGGGGAGAGAGGCTGCACTGAAGCACTTTCTAGCAGGTGACCCTAGAAAATTCTGCCCTTGGAGTTGTCCTTTTGATTTATTGGTTCAGGGGGTTTCTGGGGGAGCTCTTGGAAAGCTGACCTGATGCTTTCTCCAGCGAAGGACAAGCTGAGCAGTGAAGTTTCCAGACATCACGACCTTTAGAGCTTTCCCTCTGTCACTTTAGTGTAGGTGCTTGAAAAGATTTCCTGCGTGACAGCTTGATCTTTTCCACGTATCCTCCAGCAGCATTGATATTCCAGCCATCCTTTGGTGTTTCAGCCGTTATCACTGCCGAGCCCTTTTTTATCAGTTAAATTGTCCTTGTGGCTTTCTTCATTAAGATGTACAATACGATACAGCAGAGCAAACAGCATCATTTGAATTACACTGGAGTCACTCCTGGAAGTGCTGGGCTTGGGCAGCTGTTGTTTCCTGGGAAATAAGGGTCCTTAATCACAGCCCAGCCCTCATCTCGGGTTCTCCTGCCTGTCCCAGCCTCCTCGCTGCTGCCCAGGCCGCTGGCACACTCACCTTCCAGGAGCCACAGCATCACTCATGGCTGCACATTGGCATTTCCCTGGCTTTCTCCACAGGTGGAATTGCACAGGTGTCTTGGCAGCAGTTTTGGTGAAGAGCTGGGGGTGCAGGTTGCCAGTGTTGCCAGCCCTGCAGAGGATGCTGCTGGCCCTGCAAAGGCACTGCTCTCCGTCCTTTGCAGCAGCATCAGCAGCAGGCTTGGGGCTCCCAATGTCCCCCTTGGAATGCCCATTTAGGGCATATTTTAAATCCCACTGATCCCTTGGAGTAGCAGGTGTGTGGGTTGTGTGTATTTCAGGAGGCTGTAACATTGCAGGCAGTGGTTTTCACTTGGGAATTCCCAGAGGTGCTCCAGCCCCTTCAGTGCATGCATGTGGAAAGCACCAAGCCCATCCTGTGGAAACAGCTCTGAGTTCTTTCCTGAGGCTCAGAATTTGTATAAGCAGGAGCAAGCTCTCTTTGGCTTGAAGGTGTGCAGGAGCCATTGAGCCCCAAAGCAGGAGCTGAGAATTGATGCTGAGTTGGAGTATCAGCTCTTGAGCAGGGGCACATGGTGGTGGAACTCTCCTGTCACCCATGGGGCAGGCACTGTCTCCTGAGAAGCACACCTTTGTGTCATCCCAGGTGCTTTAAAAATAATAGCACATGGAAATGTGAACTCTGTGAGCAAAAATAGTGTTGCAGGTTTTCAGAGCATTTCACATGCCAAAAAACTTCCTCAAAACAAGAAAAATTATTTCATCCTCAGTAGGAGTTTGTCCTTTCCTAATTACAGCCGGTGGTGTGAAAAGCTGCAGTTGCTGGGGGGTTATTCAAGCAGTAATCCCAGTGGCTGGTGGGCAGGAAGAATGCAGTCCCAGTCATCCTCTTCTCTTGCAGTGGGTTTGTGGGAGGTGAAGAGGCAGCATGGGGATGACTAAAGCACTGCATCCTGGCAGGATGGTGACATCAGCTGGGGTACGGCCACTCTGCCTCTGACTGCTGCAGGTGCTGACATGGAATTTTATTGTAAAAACACATTTGCTCCCCAGTCAGCTCAGAGTGGTCAGCTTCAGCTTGGCTGGACTCTCTTACAGTCTCTGGCTTTGCTGGGGATGTGGAGATGCCCACGCTGGAGCAGCCAGGGCTCCTGGTTTGCTCTCGGCATTCCCAGTCTGGTGTTGAGTTGTGACATCTTCAGGTGCTTGATGCCACTGTGCAGGGACGCAGCCCAGGGATTTGTTCCCCCAAATTATTTATTATTTAACTTCTGCTTTCTGTTGAAGGTTCTGCCTGTCCCTGGTAAAATGTCAAGTTAATTTAAAGATGATTCTGCGCCTTTCTGACATTTTCATCCAGAATGTGTCTGCATTAAAGGGGCTAAAGGCAGAGCTGACAGGCCTGGGACAGGAAATAAAATGAAATAAAATTCAGTCTTTCAGTCCCGTGTCCAGCCAGTAGCAGGCAGAACTGTCATACATGGCCCTACTTTTGGTGACACAGCATAAGCAGTGCACAAACCATCATCTTGCTGAGCAGAAGCGTAGGTTGTGTGCAAGCTTGGGCTTGAAATCAAACCCAAATCCTCCCAAATCTGTATGGAGAAACAATTAAAAGCATGGCTGGAGCCACTGTGCTAATTTCAGACTATTTTTGTTCTGGTCACACACAACATCCATACAGATTGTGATGATTTTTGTGAAACATCTGGTCTGCTAATCAAGCTGTCCCCAGGGCCCATTGCAGCACAGGGCACTCAGTGCCAACCTGGAGCACTGTACAGAGCAGATGAGGGGGCTCAGGAATGCAAAGGACATCCCCATCCATCCTTGGAGGAGTGTGTGGTGAGGGAGAGGATGGATGTGCCATTGCACTCTGGTGTTTGAGCCCAGTCACCCCTCAGCTTGGGCATTGCTGTGGGATGTGACATCTGTGCTGGTGTCCCGCAGAAGTTTGATCCAGGGGAGTGCCAGGAAGGGTTTTATAGGCCTTTTCATCAGCCCCAAGGACCTGAACTGAAGCAGGGATCTGTTTAGAGTGCTGCATGCTGTTGTTCCTTCAGGCTGCTGCGAAGGCAGCAACGTGCAGGAGTTCACACTCGCCCCGGTCAGTGCATGTGAAGTAGTCTGGAAAATCGGGAAGAATAAGAGCTCCACGTGTCAGGGATCAGATTGGCTTTTGGTTTCAGTTCAGAAAGCAATTTAAAAAGCAATATATTGAATGGATATCTATACTTTCTAAAGCCTCTTTAAATTTAAAAGGCCACAGCGTGTTTTGCTGTTATTTTGTGGATGTGCTGCTCTAATTCTGTGTGTGCTCCTCAGCCCCAGCACCGAGCACCTCTGCGAGGCTGCAGCACTGCGGCTGCAGCATTCAACCAGGGGAATTTAATTTTGCTGCTGGGGTTTTAATATTCCTCCATCGTGCTTGTTCTGTTTGAGGCTGTGGACTAATTACGGCCAAGTTGAAAGGGCCTGGTCTGTCACACTCTGCAAACAGTTTGAAGTTGGAGAGAATCCATTTGAGAAAACGAGGAGGCTCAGTGGTGGAGCTCATAACTCTGAGAAATGTTGCCCAGCTGCCTCCATGCAGTAATTTTATAAATACATGTGTGTATATGTGTGTGTGCTCTTGCATAGCTGCCTAATGAGGTGGTGAGTGCCTAGATCTTGGGTGTCACCTGAGTTGTCCTAGCTGGCAGATATTTATTTCTTATGGCCAGTGCTACACAGAAGTCCCAATAAAGTGAAATTTGCAGCTTTGTAGAGGCCAATGGTTACTCCTTCTGTAACTATAAACCAGGCCTCTGAGGAGCTTTTGTGCATGAAGATTTTGGAAGGCCTTGACATTGTTCTACTTTTCCTGATTGGCATTGGGAAGAGGAGCCTTGATATTAAGGTAGAAAATCCCACGCTGAGTTGAGTCTGTTTGGTTATGTGATTTCTACATCCTCTTGGCTTTGCTGCACCTGGTAAACCAGCCCATTCTTCATCACCAGCTTTCCATGTTAAATGATAGCTATCAGCCTTGGGTGATTGTGTAGCATGTTGACGGCTTGGGACCAGAATGGTGCTTTTTTGGGATGGCAGAGCCTTTCCTTGGCTTTGGTCAACATTAGTTAAGTCAGGAATATATCAAAGACTTCTTGCTGGTCAGCATTTGAGGAGAATAGATGGTTTTTGTTGTAGGACACGGGGCAGAAGGCTGATTCCTGGGGTGCTGTGTGCCTGCTCTGACATGGAAATTTGGCTGTTCTTGAAAGCAAAGCAGAAGCTGGTGGCACAAACCCAGGATTCAGAAAAGCACCTTCGAAGTTAGCCAGTCCAGCCTAAAGTTACAGGTTGTGTGAGCAGCATCATTGCAGGGCTGGGATGTTCCCTCCCCGCTGAGGAGTGGCAGTGGGGGGGTCAGGACACACACACAGATTTAGAGGAATGCACTGATGTGGTACCAAAGCACCAGTGACTGTTTTGTCTCCTCTGCCACGTGGTGATGTAGGAACACGCCAGTGTCGGCGCGTTCGTGTCACTCCCTGCGGAACACTGGCGTGTACAGTCCTTCTTCCCAAAGAAGACTGGCACTGGACAGGACTCCCCAAAAGCTCACTCTAAACTTTAACCGGTCTGTGTTTCCTATTGCAACCATCCAAACCATTTGCTAATCATAACTTTGTCATTCCAGCTGCAGCCAACATGTTGTTTGACGTGGATATTTGTTCGCACTTACAACCGCTTGAGAACTTTATTTTGTGTAACCTGTTGGTCTCTGTCCCCGGACGGGGAAGCGAGATGCACTGTCCAGTTTGCACTGTTACTTTGACTAATAATCTCTTCCAGCACATCAATACAAGTTTGCTTCCAGCAGATTCTCTATTTATTGTAAAAGCTGACATAACTTTTTTTATTTCAGGAAGACAGTAAATTGAGACTATTTATAGATGCCAAGATGCTATCTCAGGAATTAATACTCAATTTACAACCCCTTCTAAACAATGGCTTTCCCCCCACCTCCACCACCATTTCCCCTTCCACCATTTGCTTGGTTAAAACAAATGGGGATTGCTACCCAAAACCAAAGCAAAGCCCTGCTCTTGGTCTCCTCGAGGCTTTGGAAGGTTTCCCCAGAGCTCCCACAGGAGAACAAGGGCTGGCCTCCTTGAGGGTGCCTTAGATTTGGTTGCCAAGATGAGAACAGCCTACATTGGCAGTGGAAACAGGCTAATGATGGCTTGATAATCTGTTATGCAAATCTTGGTGCAGTTTGTTAAACTGCAGGGTTTATTTGTTTTGCTTCCATAATTAAAGCATGTAGACCTTGTATCTGTAAGTATTGTGTATTCCTTGTATGATTCTTGTCTTTGCTGCTGCTTCAGGAATTCAGCCCTGGGCTGTCCTCAGCTAAATTGCCAAGAAACAGGTCCTTTTTTTTCCACTGCTGCCCCATCCCCGGGTTGTCTGCCAGCATGTCACCGCGGGGAAACGCCGCTGAGAATTGTCTGTCCTTGCTGCAAAACCCAAGCTCCGGCTGCTGTGCGGGACACGCGGTGCAGCGCTGCTCACCCCACGGTGTTACTCACTCAAACACTGCCTGCCTCCAGCTGGGCCCTTGGCTCCAGGGATTTATTCAGTGACACGCTCTGGGGAGCCAGCCCGCTCCAGCCGCTGAGCCCTGCCACACACTACCTACCTCAGATGGAAAGTAAACGGCCTCCCACTCCTAGATAAGCCAGTAAATTGGGTAACGTGGTTAAATTTGGTTTAGACCTGTTGGTGTGGAGGAAATAACTGTCAGTAAAAGCCTTCAGATTTGGTCAGTCTTCTAAAACTGCCTGTTGCAAACTCCTGGAAGAGACAAAGCATCTCTCCATTGGCAAAGCAGTGCCCCCAAAGAAATCTCCAGTGGGATGTAGTCCTTATGGAGTAGAGTCAGCTTCAGACTAACCAGCAAAAAGGCATCCAGGATATTTTAATTACGCATAGCTGTTCAACCAGGTACCTGCTGCAGCAGAGGGACTGGTAATGTTTGTCCACAGTTGCCAGTTCTAGAACATCTTTTATGCTGAAAAAAATGGTTCATTATGCAGGTGGTGGCTGGGAAGCTGGAGGAGAGGCAGGAGCAGACTGTTTCCTGGCCATGGGTGCTCTGATGAGGCAGTGTTTGAGTGTGTAACAGCGACGTGCCGAGCCTCAGCTCTTCATCCTGCTCTGGAGCTTCTGTTTTGTCCCCACCAACCAAACTGTTGGTGTCAGTGTTCTCTCCTGTCTCCTGTTCCCCTGACTTTGCAACCACCAGTAATTGTTCTGGCAAGGACCTGGAAAAAAAAAAAAATTTACTGTTTTCCTCAGGCTCATAGCTTTTGAACTGGAGGCATGTCTTCTAAACAGTGCAACTCACTTCAAATGCTTTTTGCCTTTCATTTTATTATTGCTTGTCACGCAATGTTCTTTGAAAGCTTGCTCATTTATTATCTGTTCCATTTTTTCCATTTTCCCTTTTTTTGCATGCTGTTCCTCCTGTTTCTTCCCTTCCTCCAATCCTCTGTTCCCGTGTGTAGACACAACGGCGACGACAGAACCGGCAGTTCACGGTTGGTATCACATTCCTGTTTATCTTATTTCTCAGCACTGCTGAGTGGCAAGACAAGCCTGGGAAGGGGAAGCCAAAAAGGGAACTGGAGTCTTCAAGGGAAAACTGTGTTTCAGGTGGATTCATCTCATAAATACAACATGGGTTCTAAGGCTGGAAAGTCTGTCTGCTCTTGTCATTTCTGCTGTGAGCTCCCCAGCTGATCATCCTGGTGCCAGGCAAGCACAAGCCCCATGGAAGTGGCATCCAGGTTCAAGCAATGCCAATTGTTTCTCCACCCATTGACTGAGAGACTCACTTCACACATGAAAAAGGATTTTTTTTTTTTTTCCTTTTTTTAATTTTTTTTTTTTAGATTTTTGAGCATTTTTCTTGCATTTTGAGTTAGTTTTTAAGACAGGGCATCCAGCAGGTCTGCTGGCATAGGGCAGCACTGGGGATTCTGGGATGCTCCACAGAGGAGCGCTCGCCTCCAAGGTCGGCAGGGAAGTTTGCGTTATTACACTGCAGAAGGAGATTGGGAAAACAAATAGCAACACTTTCCTCTCAGCATAGCAGTCTAGCAAAGTAACCCTTCTCGTCTGCTCGAGGCAGTCTAGCTAACAGCTTGACAGCTTCCTGAGCTTCCTCCATTCCCCGGCGAGCCTACGTACACGCTGCAGGCTGGAAGTTGAGCATCCCATTTTTTTGGCACAAGCTTACTTTTCAGCTGAAGAACCAAAACCTCTGACAGTTTTTAATTACAGCTAATCCATGTTGGACTTTGCTGTTCTAGTTTCTTTTAACTCTGATAAATTGACTGACTTTTTACTGAGAGAAAGCCCTAGCACAGAGCACCTCGTTCTCCTGCCTGCTCCCCTTGAGGCATTGCTTGGGCAAGGTCAGAGGCAGGACTGAGTGAAGCAATCATTCAGTAGCAATGTGCCATATCAAGTGGAGGGGCTTGCACTTCTAATCCCAAATAATTTACCTACCTGGATGCATCTTCCCACTTGGCATAAAGATCAGGAATCTTTGGGTACACTTGTGTTTTGTCTGTTTGACGATCTCCCTGTGTGTGTTAAAGGTAAAGAGCCAGTGTTGCTGATTTTTTAGCTACATGTTTGTGGCTTGATGTTGATCCCTAAATTTGAAAAAGATCAGGTAGCCCTGGTGATGGCACAACTCCTAACATCCTTTCTAGGTGTTTCTGCATCAGGAAAGGCTCGGTGTAGGCATGTATTAGACTCTGCAATGAGGACAAGCTGGGCAGATGCTCAGTGGTGAACCCTTGCCCCAGTTTATAAAGCAATTCCTGATGCCTTTCCTTCTTTTTCTTTGTTCTGAGGAAGCCATAAAAAGCCTGTTTGTAACTCGAGGGCTTCCCCTCTCCGTGGGGAGGATCACTGCCAGGGAGTGGCCAGCTGAAATGACAACCCATCCCAGTCAAACGAGCTGCCACAAACTTTCCTGCCTTAAAACCAGCCAGTTTGTTCCGAATTCCCCCGTGCTTGCCCTTGTGGGGTGCTTTTCCCGTGAAGACTCTGGATTTCTTTCCAAGCTTGTGTTGCTGGAGTGTGTATGGAGTATACCAGGTGTTTCTGTATGTTGGCCATTTGTTCTTTCCAATGTCCGATGGGAGTGAGCATGTCTGTGAATGACTAGAAATGCATGGGCATGAATACAGCCAAATGGATTTTCTCCAAAAACAATTTTAAAATGAATTGGGGAAAGAAAAAAGAAAATAAACCAACCAAAAAAAAAAAAAATAAACCAAAAAAAAACAAAAACAAAAACCAACCCAAAAAAGAGCTTGCTAGCAAAGAAAATGGAATGTAAGGCCAGTGTGGAGCCAGCACAATGCTTCAATCGGGGAAAGAGGGTTTTGAGCCATTTAAAGTTTTGGAGTGTATCCTAGAGGACTGGGGGGAAGGAGTCCTGTGTGTGTGTGCATGACCCAGCAGTAGCCAAGGCCCTGCCATTCCCGTTTCCTCACGGAATGGAGTTGACGGCAGCGATGCATGAGTGACCTAACGCACGAATGTTGTTAACTCTTTTGTTGAAAAATTAGAGCTTAACTGTGATTTTTCTGATGCACTTTCTCCTTTCTCTGCACTGTTCATTGCCAGAGCTCCAATAACAGCATGGTCATGGCCGGCAGGAAGGCTTGTGCTTCCGCTGCAACCCACGAAGCTGGGGTTTCCCAGCTTCAGCCCTCCTCCCTCTCGGTGTGCCCCCGTGGGGTCAGGGTGCCCGTGGGGCTGAAATCACAGGTCCCACTGTTTGAGCTGGAATACAGGCAGAACTCGGCGGAGCCGGGAGTGTAACAACCTGGAGTGTCTGCACCACTCAGTCTGGGGACAAAGCGCTTTTACTGCCATGCCCTTTCAATTTTTCTCCCTGCCCCTCTCCCCACCATAATCAACGTGCCAGTTTTTAATGTCCTGGCCCCTGTTGCCCCTTGGTGGCCAGAGAGCTCAGCCCTCACAAGGTGCTGGCCTTTGTGGAGCCCCTCAGGTGAGATGCCCAGCTCATGTTTGCCCCCTACACAAGCAGGACATCTCGAAGCAGCCATGACCTTGGACACAACGGCTTTGTGTCCAGTTTTTTCCAAATTCTGCCCTTACCCTCTTGTAAGCAGAGAGCTTTAAATGCTCAGAGTGATTCCTCAGGATGTGGGTGCTGCCCACACAGGGCATTGTGCTTGAGGCCCTGTGCATCCATCTTGTCTGCCCAGCAATGGGGGGCTCAGGGCTGCTCCCCACTCCCCTGGCAAGGCAAGAACCAGGCAGTGCTGCCTCAGCACAGGGAGAATTTCTGCTCATTCTCATGGAAAGGTAGGATTTTGAGCTATTTGGAAAAGCCTCTTCTGAAGCTGGCAAAGCAGGAAGCCTGGAGTGAAGGTTAAAATAAGGAAAACACCCCAGTGACAAATGAAGAGTGATAAGAAAATACTTGGCCCATAATGCAGCAGGTAAATTATTTTACAGGCTGGAAATCCTTCCCTGAAGGCCCGTGTGAGTTTTTAATTGTGGCCTTTGCAGGTTTGGTACAAGAATAGGTAACACTACTGTGTTACACTCTTGTTCTTTTTTCTGATAGTGCTCAGTCCCTGAAAATGAGTTTTACTTGGCTGAAGCCAAAGCCCAGCTACACCAGAGCACCAGTCACACGTACACCTGGCCAGGTGCTGCAGAAAAGGGCTTTCTGCATTGCCATCACCAAGCAGCTCTGCCGGTCCAACTGCCTCCTTCCCTCTTGGAAATGCCCTACTTAAAAGTGCAGCTAATAGTGAATCCGTTCCTCAATCTATTTCACAGCTCCCCTCCTTGGGGCGGTTGAATAAAACATCACAGCGCTGTCTGCGCGCACTGCGGGGTCTGCGCAGCGCCGCCGCGCGCGGCATGAAACGGAATCCCTAATTGCTTATTTAGAGCCTGAGATGGGAGAGAAATTGGCTTTTCCTTAAAATCTGGATGTAGCGTGGGAGCCCACAGAAACCTAAATATACCCGGGGTGCCTGGTCCTCGTGTGAGCACCTTGTTGAGCTGCAGGACGCGCTCACCGTGCCGGCTCTGCCTGCCGAGGATTTATCATTTCCAGGGAAATGGGGCAGAGTGAAAAGTTCCCTTTCATTTCTCTGACAGGAGTAGTGGCAGACTTTGAGTTCATCTCCTCAGAAGTGAAAAGAAGGGGCTTTAGTAGCCAGTATGAAAGTTTAATGAGAAAAATCAAGAAGCAATTTACCACCTATTTAAATGCCTCACAACAGGTTTTAACACCGTCCAGTGGCATTTGTGAGTGTCCCAGGTGCAGGGAGAAACAGAATTGTGGAATTGTTGCAAATTTTAATCTGAAAAGGATTTTTTTTTTTTTGCTTCATAAAAAATGCAACATTGCCCTTTTTCATCAGTGAGAAAATGTTGTTCCTTTAAAGGGAACTCTCTACAGAAGCAATTTTGGAGAGAGAAAAGTTGAAGGGCTCCTCTGCCAAGTGCAGCTTTGCATGGCCAAAGGTTCTATGAATCAACTGTTGTATTTATAGATCATTTATAGGAAAAAGGCTCCTGAAAATCTGAAAAGGACTGCCTGAAACCCAAGAGTGGCACACAAGCAAATTTCCTGCTATTAATCTAAATGGCTTCCCACTTCAGGAGGTAATACCAACATAGCTTCCTGGTGATTTGATGCATTTAAAAACCAGTCACTGAAAATGAGTTTCATTTTTAAAGAGCAGTGTATATATAAAAACATACATATTGCTGCTCTGCAGTGGGGCCAAGTCTGCACATTGACCATACTGCACTCACAGCTTGCCTGTTGAACAGACAGTCAGCTCTGGTAGCAGTCCATGAGCTCACGATTCCAGGTTCCCCACTGCCCAGGGATGTGGGATCTCTTCATGGGAATTTTTTTTTTTCTTTGCTTATGCATTTGCTTTTAGTGGCCAGCAGCAGGAGTGAGTCCTGGAAGTCGCAGCCCACAGGGTAACATTGCCCCACCCCACATTTCAGTAAGTCTGGGTGGCCTCCCGGCGCTGGTTTGCCCTGTCACTGGTGCTGAGATGTCCACCCCTGGGGATGCTCTGCCTGCAGACCCCAGCACTTCCTCAGACTCCCAAACCAAGCAGCACTAATGCCCTCACAGACAGCTCTGGCTGCCTGTGGTGGCCACGACCACGTGCCTCCCTGATTGCTTTATAGCTTTGAGGACAGATGCTTTTCCCACAAGTCCATCACATTTGGGCAAATGAAAAAAAGCCGGTTTGTCCAATAGTTTGGCAGAGGACACAGCCCACAGCCTGCAAACAGGCCATGACATGCACTGCGCAATATTCATATTCTCTCATTGGTAAATGTCCTGACTTGTCACCATGACCAAAACTAATTGGATTGGGTGCAAAATTGGAGGCAAGTTTTCCATTGCTCTCTGTATGCAGGGCCGAAATCAGCCTGGACTAAATTGGGAGATTGTCCCCGTGACAGCCGAAAGGCAGAGTCTGGGGGCTCTGCATGCTGTTATGAGTGGTCTCAACACCATGTTTCGTGTGCCAACAGTGTAGAGCGAGGAGCGTTTCTGTCTGTAATAAAGGCCACGATTGCACTGGTGTCACACGATGGCTCTGCCCGCGCCGGCAGACGGTGGCAAGTGACTGACGCATTCTCTTTTTTCCCCCCTCAAGAAATTCATCCTCAGTTCTTAAGTGTGTTGTTTTTTGTCGCTTGAGAAACGCAGAGAAAAACGAGTCTGTTTTTACTTGTAAGGCTTTACTCAGTTGCCCAATTCGGCCGAGGAGCTGGACTATGGGGATCTCTCAGGTAAGGGCTAGTCCGTAGGTAACCCGCTGCTCTCCTTCACTAGACACTGGTTCCACTCTGAGTTCTGCATCTTGGCCATGTTGCATTGTGCAGTTGCTATGGCTCAGCCATTCCCCCCACGCTCTTGCAGCTTGGAAGTGTGCTCCTTTCTGTTGGGGTTCTCCTCCCTGGTTTTTTGTTGTTTTGTTTTGGTTTTTTTTTTGGCACCCATTTCTGTGTGGCATCCTCGGACATGGGGCAGGAGGTGCAGGGCACCGAGGCCAACCATTGTGGTTCCCTCCTGGCTGGGATTTTTTGAATGCTGAACTGGAGACCGGTTGAGTTGAATCTTTGTAAAACACTTGACTCTGCCGTGTTGTGTGAAACCCCCCTTAAAACAGGTGGCCAGCACTAACCCTTGGCTGCTCGGGGATTCCTCATCATACCAACATCAGATTGGCAGTAAAAAGGAGGTGGTTGTTTCATCAGTGAGGCCAAACCAAGTAAATGGTTCAAGCCTCTTTTTATCCACACTGGACTGAAAGGGACCTATATGCATCCTCATGGCTGGTCCTTGCTAATTAGTGCTGATTGAGATTAAAGCATAACAGCATCTTCAGTGGATGCAGTTGGGTGCATTCAGAGCAGAGCCTGTACCAGTGATACAAACCTAAATCTTTGGTTTTCATGTTTTTTTATAGAAATGCACCTACAGTTTTTTTACCTCTCCTTGCAGAGCATCCCTGCAGACTCCTGGTACCTGCCAGGCTCTGTGGCTGTGTGGAGCTGCTCCAGTGCAGGGTGCACAGTCCTGGCCATAGGGCAGGAGCAGCCACTTGTCCCTCTGGGGAGAGCCCAGTGCTGTTCCTCTCAAGGGTTTGGCATGGAGCAAAAAAAGTATCCCAAAAAACCCTGAGTCTTCATCTTATTCCATCAAATGGTTCCCTCTCACACAATCAAACTGGGAACATCTCATCCCATAAGCCACTACAGATGTGCTGTGGCCAAGAGGTCAGAAATGATGGATTCATTCTGGATGTTTTCTTACATTGAGCAATGCTAACAATTATTATTGCAGGCCTGGGACTGATCCCATAGGTAAGATGCACCAGGGCTCTGGTGAACATCCCTGAGTGGATGGGGAAAATTGTTTTGCTCTAGTAAGTTCTTTTACTTTTTAAAGTTCTATTTTTTAAGGAAAAATACACTTTCTGGTGAATGAAGAGAAGAACCTGAAAAAATTCCTCAAAGGAATTGGCCAGAATGGGTGTTTGCTCCCCAGCCTGTGCTGCCCAGAGGGGTTCACACCTTTTCTGGAGCACACAGCTCTGTGTAGTCCTTTTTCTGAGCCTGGAATGGAAGCTGAAATTTCCCTAACCTTTACAGAATGCAGCTCAGGCAGAGCCACTGCCCACAGCGAGCACCTATCGTGTGCTGCCAAGCAGCCTTTTTGGAGCATCTGGTTTGGCTACTGATTTTTTCCCCTAAGAATTTCAAAATTTTGCTTGTTGCTCTTTAGGTTACTCCTGCCTGCCCTAAGGGGGATCATTCCTGGTCAGGTGTGGTCAGGATCATACTGGGTCAGGTATGGGGGAGGCACTAGAGAGAGCCCCAGGCCCTTCTCTGCTACAGAGTGGCCTCTGCCCCATAGCCCCTGTTCAGAGTGCCGGGAGACTGAAACCAGGTCACATTTTTGGCCGAGGGTCAGCACATGGGGGCTCTCAGATGGGTGGTCCAGGTGAGTGCTGGAGCTGAGCTCTCCATCGGGAACGCTGCCCTCCGCTCCAGCCGGAGCAGGCGCTGGGAGCCCTGGGCACCACCCTGAGGGATGCAGGGCATGGGCCCACCCCCACGGGGGACCGAGGCGTGGCGGGCGTGGGGGCTGCTGCCGTGTTTGCTCAGTGTGCTGTTCCTTCCAGGTACATCTGTCCCGCCCACAGCTTCAACCGAGGCTCTGCCGACTGTGCAATTAAGTAATGCATCCCTTGCCTTCCGCCCAGGTAGCCTGAGTCCAGAGCCATCCTCGCTCTTCCCGGCCGAGCTCTGTGTGTCCGTGCCTCTCGCAATCCTCCTCTTGTTCCTCACATCCTGAGCCCTTAGGGTACGGAGAGGGCTGGCCTGGCACCTCTCAGTTCCTCATTCCAGCCTGGCACAGACCGGCAGGCAGGGTTCCTGCAGCAGCGGGAATCGCGAGGGCAGACCTGAGCGCGTGTGTGTGGTGCACTCCTGTGCGTGCAGGTGCACACACACAGACACTGCCCTGGGCTCCAGGCACGGCGCTCCAGGGACCCACCCTGACACTCCCTGAGCTCTCCTGGCTCTGCTCCAGAGCATCAGCACCTCCTGTGAAACAGGGAATGGTTCCCTGACCAAAAATGATCTGCACCTTTGCAGATGGGGTGCTGGTGGAATGATGGCCATCGGCTGCGAGCGGGGCTCCCTTCTCCAGAGAGGAGTCTGTGGAAGCAGCCGTGCAGCTCTGAGCTCTGCCAGGGTGAGCACATTTATTCAAACAAAGCGCGTTATTTTTTATGAAGCGATCTTGAAATGGGTCGCTGAGGGGGAGCTTATTGATTGAAGAAGGATGAACTCCTCAAATTTCTCTGGTTTAAATTAGACCAAATTCAATTACGATACGACAGGCAGGTTAACGCTGCTCTTTAACGGCCTCTCAATAAATTTGAGGAGGGGTAGCCTACTCCATGCCATGCTGTGGGGATGAATAACATTATTGCTCATCCTGTCAAGGACAGGCAGTGATTTCTGTCCTCCCATGTCGTGGCTAAGTGCTTTATAGTGTTCATGGAGTAACAGCAGCCTGTTCTTCCACCAGCACCCCCTGCCAAGTCCAACCTCTAGTGCTGCTCCATCATTTCAAAAACTTTATTCCACAAAAGAATTGACCCCAGATTCATTTGGGAGGTGTCAGTGCACCTACCTGCAGGGAAAAGGAATAATTGGCTCACCAGGTTTTCAGGAGTGCTCAAGTGACTTAAGGCCATTAAGCACCCAAATCATGACCTGTGGGATCTTCAGGCATACTGATGTGATAATCATTTAATAAACTAAACTGTAATCAGATTTAGAAGAGATCACTGGTTTAGGAATCCTTCAAAGCCATTGGCGTAGGTTTCCTTTCCCCTGCCGTGATGCAGATGTTATCTGCACATCTGGGAAGCTCAGGAGCTTCAGTGAGGTTGGTGTGTATAAGCTTGCTCCTGCCCACAAGTTCAGCCCACACTGTCCAATGTCAGGAGCTTGACATTAATTTTCACCCAGAAATAGAAGGTAAATTTTTGTGCAAGTGCAGCAATAAATCCCATTAATGTCTAAACTACGTTTTCATAAAAATCTCCCTCCACTCTCTGCTTTTACAGCAGAAATGCATGTAGAGGAAGGTCAGGCCTGTCCAGAGATACCCCAATTGCAGTTGGGCTACAGAATGTGAAGCTAGAGGGAGGTGAGGAGGAAGGACAGGAGTCAGGAGCATCACACAGCAGGGGTTCCTGGACCTTTCCACATCACAGCAGGACAGGCTGCCTCTCCCAGTGCTGCCTTTGCTCCACGCCTCCGGCACTGAGCCGAGGGAGAGCCGTAAGCGGCTGGGGAGGGTGCTGGAGCACGCAGGGAAGGAGCTGTTTGCAGCAGCAGCAATGTCAGGAGCCCTGCCAGCGGCAGTGGAGAGGTGGGGCTGGCTCATCCCAGCTGCAGGAGGTCCCTGGAAGGAGCCGCTGCCTCCGGGCGCTCGAGGATGCTCGTGGGTGCAGAGGGCTCCCGTCACCAAGGTGAGCCCAAAGCCGCCGCTTGAGCCTCGCGGGACCCGCTGCTGAGAGCGTGGGGAGCACTGAAGGTAAATGTAGAGTGGTTTGACCCAAATAGGTCTGAAGCTGTTAGTGTGGGTAGAAAGGAGATTTAAAATACAGGCAGCCTGGACCAACGCAGTCTTGCTTTTACTCTTGAGATGCTGCTGCTGACGAAAAGAGTGGAATATTCATAGATACATCTATATTTAAAGGCTCATTAAAATGGAATTGAGTGGAACCTTTTCATTGAGAAGTTGGGAGCAGGAAAGTCTTCCCTCTGCAAAACCTCAGTGTAAGCGCTGACCCGGACTGTCAGAGTGCTGCTCTTACCATCACCAACGTTTTTCTTGAGAGCCCACAGAAAGCTGATTTTAGCACTTACATTGGCAGAAATGTTAGAAACCTGGAGATCATTAATACATTCACTTTTTAAGAGAAGCCCTCATAGCTGAGAACCTGCAGGTGTGAACTGCAGATCATGATTATCAATACTTAGATGGACAATCCCCAGCTCAGCATCTGCTCCGTACTGCTCCTAACCTTTGGAATTAGTTCCTTAGTTCTATGATGAGTAGGAACCAGTCCCAAACCCCTTTCTCTCCTGTCTGTGTGCTGTTTGCTGAGCCGCACTTTTTGTTTAAAGGAAAACTTCAAGGTTGCCATTCCAGCAGTGTAATCACTATTTTGTTGATTACACGAGCAGTTGGTAAAAATAAACAGCAAAAATAAATTTCAAGCTACCCAAGTCTCTTCCTGGCCACCCTAGAAGATGCTCTGGAGCACTGCTGCTGCTGTTCAGTGATCTGCACCGTGGGCAGACAGACCAGTGCTGCATCCCATGAAACCCTGGCATCCTCTGTAGTGGGGCACAGCCATGCCAATCCCTTGGGGGAGCAGCACAGCACTTGGAAAGACAAACTGATTTTTTTTCCTGCATGAGTTCAGCTCTGGCATGTGGATTGTACCATTACCGCTGCAGTTTTCCTTTAAGGTGCTTTGGTGCCAAGCAAAGCATCGACCCAAAAACGGTTCAGCCAAGGTGCATCATAGCTGCAGAGTAGCCCTGAGGAGGCATGTTGGTGACAACATGCTGTGATGTCTGTTCCTTCCCTGCCCTTCCCTCCTTCCTTCTGCCCCACCCACAAAAATTCACAAGCAAACCCAAAACAAAACCCTAATAGGAAGATTCCTGATGGTTCGCTGGAGAGGCCAGGATCCAGCTTGCTCCAATATATATTAACATCCTAATGGGAAAGCTCTGCATGTATACATTTACTGCGCCCTGACAAGAGGGAATTAAATGTCAGAAGGATTTGTAGCATCTGTAATTGAATTGGTGCTGAGAAAAGCAAATCTTGAGGAAGAATAACATATTAGGATTAGCAAATAATGTGGCATTTTGTCAGTTCCTGCCATCTCAACTGTTCCCTCTTCAGCAATAAAGTTGTGATTTCTGGTTTAATCAGAGATAGGAGGCGGGAATAGCTTGGGTGAATTGGAGACAGCATTTAAAGCAGATTCTGGTTGTTAAGGTCAAGTCTCTCCTTGGCTTTGGGGAATTATTCCTTGTTCTATAGACCTGACACTTTGTTAATTACCAAAGAAATAGCGAGGGACAGGATGTGGAGGGGCTGTTCCCGCGCTGGTGGCACACAGACAGGTTTGCTGGGAGCAGTGTCGGAATCGCTGGCGGTGGATTTGGGCTTTGCTGTGCCTGCAGGCAGAGCTCTTGGTGCTGGGGCATGCTGCTGGAGCATGCGGGGTTTGATGAGGTGCTGGAGGCAAGGAGAGGAGGTGCTGCAGGAGGAATGTTTTAGGCCGTGTGTAAGCCTGAAGATGTATTTAGCCACGTGTATAACAGCGTGAACTTGGGGCTGGCACCTCGTAGGAGTCTTCCTTAAGAGGAACAATTGAGAAGAATGGCCCTGCACATCTCAGCAGAGGAACTCAACAAACTCAGCTGAGCAAACCTGGCAAGGCTTTAGGCCAAAGTCCCTTCTCAGGAGAACCCTCGCTCCCTGCTCTTGGCACAATGCCAGGCAAAGGGAAGACAAGAGGGACGTGTCAGGCACGGGGCTCTGGCACAGCCCCGTCTCCGCGGCGGTGGGACGGTGAGGAGGCTGCTGCCGCCAGCACGAACACACGGCTTCGTCTTTCCAGAACCTTAATTTATGATGATGAAGAAAAAATGCCTCTTGATGCAAAATCCTGCTGGAAGCACATTACAGAGCCGTAACTCAGCATGTTTATGCCCCTCAGCTGTTCCAGATGCCAACAAGGCACTCATCCGCCCAGGCTGGGCTGCTGCTGGCTGCTCCGAACGCATCCGAGCGGAACTGGGCAAAAGTTTCTAAAAAAACAAGAAAAAAATTGAGCGAAGCGTGCCTAAAGCAGCTGCTCCAGCAGATGAGCCAGTTTAGTTGCTTTGCAGAGAGCAGGTTCACGGAGGCCAGATTAACCGAGCTGGAGCGGCAGTGGGAAGGCTGTGTCAGAGTGGGAGCTCTCAGCATGCCCAGTGTGACTGGTTTTCCCCAGCTGCCACCCTGGGCAAGCAGCAGATCTGTGCCTGGGCACGGGATCAGCTCAGCACCCCCTGAGTGTCCATGGGCACCTTTCCCTCAGCATGCAGGGATATTCAGCGGCTCACCACCGAGCAGATGCTGGGAAGTGATCACAGCATGATCTGTTCCCGTTGGAGATGAGACAGAAGGTCCCCCTTTGCTGTGCTTTTGGTTTGCAGGGGAATAATCTTTTTTGGCTGCAGTTTTTACTTTATCAGCCAAGCTGCTGGAAGGGTCTTCAAAGTGTCCCTCACCACATCCCAGCTCATCCCAGCATCTCCCTGCCCGCACTGCTCCTGCTCTCAGAGGTTACTCGAAGGGGCTTTTTTTCTTAAATTGTTTTAATTAAAAGGCGCTTTATGGTGCTCTTGGTCCCCAGTTATTTACTTTGGTCCCTCAGTCCTTAATCTTGGAGCAGAATTGGAAATATCGATAGAAAGCGTAAATCCCAGCTGCTGCTCGAAAGCTTTGTATCAGGTCTCAGCTCAAAAGAGCCCCATTACCTTTAGCTGTCACGGATCTGTACGCTTGATCGATAAACTTCAAATATTATTAGAGGTGGAGGCTTCAGAGATTTGCTCTGTTCTTTGGAGGGAGACGGAGATAAATCTTTCTTAAAAATTGACTTGCATTTGCTCTCTCAGTCGTCCTGGCAAAACGCATTTCTCCGAGGTGTCCAGGCAGGCGCAGGCAGGGCAGATTTATGGGCCATGTGCTTCTTGTAGTGAAAGATTTAAATGGTAAATCCTTCACATATGACTTCACAAATCATGTAAAGTTAAAAGATTTTTACCGTTTCTGTTGCTGCTGTGCTTAAATTGTAAGGTATGGCCAGTAAATCATTTTAATAGAGGTGTCGCGCTTGACTCACTAAAAAAAAGAGACAATGGTTTAGCTTCTATTCCAAAATGTTAATGTATTAATCAGCGGGAGAATAATTGTTTTTTACTGCATTATAAATCTCAGTTGCCATTAGGATTGCAGCGAGGGTTGATGTAGCTGCGTTCTTAAATTAAAATTGTTTACACTGCTATACATTCATTTTACATGGCCATAGCTCATCCGGGGTTCATTCCGGAGCTGTTCCTCCGCCACATCAGTCATCCCTCTCCCAGGTGACGGCATCCCGAGGGAGAGGCGCTTCTGAAAGGAAACTAATTGTGTGGTGAGGAGTTAAATAAACGCAGTAAAGCAGTCGGAGGCACTGTACAGTTACTGCTTACTGTTGGCCTCGGACTGGGTGTTAGCTTTTGGGTCAGGAGTGCTGTGTCCTTGTGGGTTGCATTGAATAGTAAAGGTGGTGGTTCATGGTGGAACCCAGTTCATTCGGGGCAGAGGATGGTTGTAAACACATTTTCCATGCTGGGTGGGTTGGGTTTTGGGCAAGGAGTGTTTTGGGAAGTTGAAATGTTTTCAACAGGGCACTCGTTAATGACGTTTCTCAGAGCTAATGATTAATATTCCCCATACTGTACTGCTCTTCTCCGTGCCCCATCCACCAGGAAGACTGAGATTTGGGAAGCACTATAAGGAAATTTCCCAAAATAAATCCCCACCAACTCCATGTGCCCTTCCTCCCCTTTCCCAGCTGTCTCCCACGTGCGTAGTCATAGTGCTGCTGCTTTTAGCGGAAAACACCTCGCGAGTCGAGCCGCCAGATCAGTTCGGCTCCGGACAAAGCTCCTCTGCCCGAACTCATCTGTCTAGTTAGCTCCGTGCTTCACCCCTGCTCCTCTGGAGAGCCTGAGGGCAGCTCTTCCCATCCTGAGAGCAGCTGCAGCCAGAGCCTGCCAAGAGCATCGTAATAAGTCCCCAATTCTTATTCCTCTTCTGATCTCAACAGATTCCCGCGCAGGTGAGGAAGGGGCCATACGGAGTGTGGACCATGCTGTGGTTGGTGGCGTTGTGGCCGTCGTCGTCTTTGCGATGCTTTGCCTGCTCATCATTTTAGGGCGATATTTTGCCAGACATAAAGGTAAGACAGAGACCAAAGCTGGAGGATGAAAGGCCAGGCTCACGTGTTTCCTCAGTCACAGTGTTGTCATGTCTGATGGGACAGACCCCCCCCAGTTTCTCTCCCAGCGGCACTTTTCTTTCCTTTGTTGATCGCTCCCTCAGCACCACACCAAGACCCCCAAGGAGTCACGCAGCCTCCACTTCCCTTGCAGGTACATACTTCACTCATGAAGCCAAAGGAGCAGATGATGCGGCCGACGCAGACACAGCCATCATCAACGCAGAGGGGGGACAAAACAACTCCGAGGAAAAGAAAGAGTACTTCATCTAGAGCAGCCTTGGTTCCCATGAGGTGTCCAACTGTGGACGGTTACTACTGGCCCTATTTAAACGCTACAAAGACAGTGATCTTGGAAGTTGCAACCAGCTTGTGTCTTTTTTTTTTAAGGAAAAAAAAGCAAATGGGTGGAGAGCGGTGAGGCCGGGAAGGTCTGGGATTTGCTGTGTAAAAATATTCCTCGTAAAGTACACTCTGCTGTTTGACACCTCAGTTCGTTTGGGTTTTCTTTTTTTGGCCAAGTCCAGCTTGGATTTAGTTTAGTGAAGTCATTTGCAGAAGATTCTGTGCCTTGTTTAATTTCTGTTCGTTCGGGTCGGGGGGAGGCTGGGAAGAAGAGGGGCTTCTGTGCGTTAGTTCCCTTCGGGTTTCTGTGGCTCTTCGTTTCCCCTTTCCTGTTTCTGGAGTTGCCAGCTGGGACCCCGTGGAGTAGGTGCGTTTCTCTGAAGGTGTTTCCCCTTTTTTCTCTTCACCGGTTTCCGTTCAGAACTCGAGCTCATCGGAGGAGAACCAGCACATTTTAGATGCGTAGTTTGCAGTTCAGTGTGCCCATGTCCCGTTCCCCTGTTGCCGTCAGGGCTCAGATAACACCCCCCAAGCCCCCTTTTGTGGCTGTTTCAGGTGCTTTCGATGGTGGCGGCTGGGAAATGGGCTGGAGCTCGGCAGAGGCACTGCTCAGCCATGGGGATGCAGGAGCAGGGTCCTTGCTGGGCAGGCAGAACCCTCCTGGATGCGGGGGCTTCTCCTCATCCTCTCCCCACTTGGCAGCCATAGGGGCAGCAGGTAAAGCCCCTCTGACATGTGAGCCCAGACCTGGAGAGCAGCTGGATGAACAAAACTGCCTTTTTTTTCTACCTGCTGAGTAAAACGTGGGAATTCGTGTTGAAACGAGCATGCTAATGACCACTAAAGCCATAGGTGCACAGGAGACTGGCTCAATTGGAATTGTAAGCGACAGGTAGCAAACTGCAGCGGGAAGACGGCATAAAGTTATGTATGCTGACTTTTTTTTGGTGAGTAATCATGGATTTCGAGCGATACTTTTTTATTATGTTTATGTGGCAAATGTATCTGATTTATTTAAGGAAAGCATTAATCTTAGTGTCAGGTTCGGGGATTTTTTTACGGGTTTCGGGGGAGGGCCATTTTCGTGCGTTTGTTTTTTAATTGCTGTTTTTTGGCAGAACCATTACAAAGTGGGATTCCTTTGGGAACGGGGCGGCCTGGCGCAGCAGGGCGGGCCCGTTCCCCAGCAGTATTCCGTCTTTCCCCTCTTCACGAGCAGAACCTCGCGGAACACCCCTTTTTCCGAGCAGCTTTTGTCGAGCGCAGCTCTTTCCTGAGCCCTCAGCACCATTGCCAAACCCCATCGCGGTGAGAAGCAGCCAGGTAGGAGCCGGGGGCTCCGTGGCCCGGCGGCGGCGGCACGGGACGGGCATCCTGGCCTTGAGCAGCCCATATTTGTTTGGAAGTGTACCGTAGTGCAGTGTTACCGATGTAACTTTGACTTACAATGTTGACATGTCTCAGGTTCATGTGTTTGATTGGTGTTTTCCGTCTCAGGTAGATTGCAAAATTTCGGCCCCACGCATTGGAATAATAAAGAAATACACGCATAAAAACAGGAGAAAAAACAGGAAATTATTAATTTTAGTTGTATATCGGTTTATGTATTTTTTCTTCAGTATACAGTGCACTGTTGAAATGTATTGTTGAGTATTACTTTGTACAGCTTTAGATCATTAGGACTTTGAAGCGTGAAGAAAGAACAACCTTGTTTAAAGGAGGATCACAAATGAAGAACGCAGAACTGATGATAAACAACCTTGTTCTTTATTTACCCGGCCTTTTTATTTTTTCCCCTTAGGCCAGTTCTGTTTTAAGGTGTCCATGGAAGATGTTACAGTGTAAGAAAATACATATCCATCTGTTCCCATTCACATTTTGTATTGGTTCATGTATCCCATTTTTACAAAGGAAAAGAAGTACTATAAAATATCTGTCTTCTTAATAAAAAAAAGTTAATGTTACAAAACTTAGATCTTGTTCTGCACTCTTTATCCCAACTGTTACAGAGTCCACTATCAGAGCTCCACCAGCAACATGGGAAGGAGGAGCTGGGCCCAAGCAGGTCACACTCAGCACTAGGACAAAAGGAGTTAAACCTGATGTATTGAACCTGCATATAATATGGAACAGATTTCATAAGTTTCTTGTTTATAATCGCTAAATTATTCTCTTTGAGGAGTAATGCCTTGGAGAAAATTGATCTGACGCTGGTATTCCAATCTTCCCAAGCTGAGGTAGGTCAGTACACAAGTTCTTAATAGCAGACAAATATTTAAATCCTCCCTTGGAAGGTGAGTGTTGAAATACATGACCTCCTTCACCCCATTCTTGTCTCCCATTCAGTCCTGGTGCTGCCGGATTTCCTGGCATCTGTCCATAAGACACTTGGCATTTCCAAGTTGTGGCACACGATGTCTGTTTGTCTCCAGACCCCCAGCTCCAGCAGCCAGCACTGCTGGGAAGGATCCGTTTGGCTCTGCTCAGCCTCGGGCAGCACACTCCTCCTCCTGCCTTCCCTCCACCACAGCCCCCCAAATCAGTCTGCGAGGCAGCTGCAGCACTGAAATTAGAATCATTAATCTTTTATGTTTTGCACAAAGGATGAGGAGAAAGACAATTGCTTTTTGAGGAGATCACACCGAGAACAACCGTGCAGAAGCAGCGTGCATGGCCCTGGAGGGGCCACGTGGACCGGGGTGTGTGTGCCAGACCAAGGCCACTGTCCAGCTCTTGAGCACTTGGGGCATCTTGTGGTTATGTCACAAATAACGTTTTTCTGAGAGAAATCGTGACACCGAGGGAAAAACCGCTGGGCAGAGCCAAAAAAGCAGCTCGCTCTTTTCTTACCTGAAATGAGCAGAGCAGCTTTGATGGTTTCCATGGCTATTGCAATTATTTCAGTGCAGAAGAGGTTTGTGGCTGATGCCAGCTCACGATGGTTTTCTCCTCAAGCCAGCACTAATTGTGTCTCACACTTGTGGTGTCTGTAATTCATCCTCTCAGGGGTCCACGTCTTTCAGGGTTTTAAGGTTATTTAGTGGTGCTTTTCTTCCCATTGAACCTAAACACTCTGGTGCTTTGCTTTTCTGGCCCTACACAGCCATTACAAGGAGGCGGCAGGAAACTACCTGTAGCATGCAGGATCAGGTACCTGAAACCCTTTGCGTTAACTTCTCAGATACTGAGATACGAAGAACTTGGATGGGGAAAACTGGAATTGAGCAACAAGATTTAGTGACCCCTATATCTTGTGTCC
Organism: Peucedramus taeniatus; assembly: GCA_013400575.1. Classification (NCBI taxonomy): domain Eukaryota; kingdom Metazoa; phylum Chordata; class Aves; order Passeriformes; family Fringillidae; genus Peucedramus; species Peucedramus taeniatus. The sequence goes on from WBNO01011734.1 coordinate 494,855, forward strand.
AGCTGCAGAAACATCCTCCCCATACATGACCCCACAGCTGCTGAGCCTGGTTCATTACACAGAGGACTTTATGAAAATGAAGAAAATCATTATTACTTCAAATAAGAATGTAGTCTTTGTCCTGAATTTCACATTTTCATAAATTGCAGAAGTCATTTGGTCCTAATTGCAAAATTATTTTATTAGGTCAGTAATACAGTTCTTAATTTTCTTCCCTTTTTAACCAAATACAGGGAGGAATTGTTTTAACTGGGTATCTGAGTCTGACTTGTGTAATTACAGCCTGTTTTGCCAGGCTGAAGTGGCTGAAAGCCTTATGCCACATAAGTAATTAGCAATAAATGATACTTAAACTCACATCAGGTAAGGTGTACCTGGATCCTGGGCTGGGTGATTGAAATACACGGGAGCAGGGACGAGGCATGAGCTGGCAGCATCGATCCGTGCTGGCCAGTCAGTTCTCATCAGAGGGTCCTGACAAGGGGCTAATAGCTTTTTCTGAAGATCCAATCCCATTTTCTAGGCAGCGGCTGGTGCTGTGCCACCTGGGATAACACCTGCTCCAGGTGGCATCGATCGGGCGGGGACACGTGTGACACCCCAGCGCTGTGTCCCAGCAGCTTTATCTGGTTGTGTCATTTCAGTGAAGGGAAAACCCAAATTCCATCTAACCCCAACCTGGCTGAAAAATTTACATCTGAATTAGTGTAACCAGGAAAAGAATTGCAGTCTACTGACCACTGAGGGTTTAAACTGGGCTTGTCCTGTTTCCAGAGTCAGCCGTGGAGGTGATCCCTGCAGCACTTGGAGGTCTCTCCTGGAAACCTGTGCACATGGTGAGCAGGGCAGGGGCTTGGCAGGGTCCTGTGGGGAAAGGCAGGGAAGGGGATTCTGCAGAGCTCTGCACACGCTGCAGCTGGGCTGCAAACCAAGGAGCTCCTTGGTCTGTTTCAGTTAAATAAACAGGCTTTGCGTAAACAAACAGGTTTCAGGAAGAAAAATAAACTTGAGACAAACTAACAAACACTATGTGAAAAAATAAACTTTAGTTGAATAAGCAAACTTCAGTGCAGTAAAGCGCTTGAGTTAAATAAACTCTGTTCAGGTCCAGCTGTGCAGCGAGGAGAAGGATGAGAGCTCAGCAATCCTGCCCAGCACAGGCTCTCCTGGAGAGCTGCTGTGACTGGGGACATCATCAGTGCCTCACAGGATGTCTCCCTGTCCCGTGTCAGGTCAGTTCCATGCTCACCCCTCCAGGCTAATCCTGTCCCCTTGCCCTGTCCCCTGGGGGTGATGGACTGACATCCCTGGGGGTGATGGACTGACATCCCTGGGGGTGATGGACTGACAGCCCCAGGGGTGATGGACTGACAGCCCCGCTCTGCTCGGGACTCCTCGGTGCCTCACACCTCGGTGCCGGTGTTGGCTGCAGAGCTTTCCATCTGTTTTCCCTGTCAGCCCGGGCTGAGCTGCATTCATATCAGCTCTAACCCGTGTGCCTCTGCCTATCTGCCCACAGCCGTGTTCTCCCGCGCCGGCTCCTTATCCTGTTCTGCAGGATAGCAGCAGCCCTGTAAGTCACAGACCTGGAGTGATGTGGGCAGCATAGGAATAATGCCTACAGATGGAACAGGGGTGCAGAATGTAGATAGGAAAGGGTAGGGAGAGATGCTATCAACAGTCCCTCAGCTCTGCAATCCAAGGTGAGCAGGGTTCCAGCACTGGGCAGCCTCAGTGTGGTTTGGGGGATACCGTGCACCACAGAAGGTGGGGAAACTGAGTCCTTTGGAAGATTCAAGGGATTCAGCAGCCCTGGGATGTTTCATTTCTGTCTTAGGACACAGCTGTGAGCCAGATCCATGTCTGCCTCTGGACTTCACTCCCTGTGGTGGCTGGCAGAGTTGCTCTAAGCTGTTCTATGCCCTGTCCCCAGAGAAATCCTGGAAATCCTATTTTCCTGCTTTGTGTCCCTTTGTGCTGACCCAAGTCCTCAGGTGCTGGCTCTCAGCATCCTTTGGGGTGAGTGGGATCCCCTCCTCTCCCTCAACAACCTGCCCAAGAGGGGGAATCCCTCGCTGCAGTGGCACCTGTGCAGGGTGGGGGGTGCTTGGTGCCGTGTCATACCTGGGCTGCTGAGCCCCAGTGCCCCAGGTTAAGCATGTGCCACAGCAGCAGCATTGCTCCCGGGATTCCTGCAGCTCCCTCGCCTGCCGGAGCGGGCACGCACGGAGCGAGCGAGCGGGAGATGTGAAGGCTGCCAGGAGTAAAGGGAATATTTGATCAGACGCCCTCCTCTCGCCTCTGTTCTCGGCTCTCAGCCTCCCTCGGGGACGGCACCTCGCTGCCTCCAAGCACCACAGCTGCGACAGGTTGGCAGCAGCTCCTCAAAGTGGGGCCTGCATGGGAATCTCAATGAGATGGAGAAGGTAATCTTCAGCCTGTGACTCCCCATGTTCTTTTCTGCACCCTGCACCTTTGTTCCCTGCTCCATTCCAGCTCCTCTCCACTGTTTTCTGTGCCCATGGTCAGCTGTCCTCTGTACCTGGTCCCTGTGTCTGTTCCCAGGATGGGAGGTGCTGCCCCGGGTCCTGCACTGGGGCACAGCTTGCTCAGACATTGTCCTTCCTCAGACATGCCCCTTGTCCATGCTCTGCTCTGGGCATTCATGTTTCTTCCACATAACCTGCCCCAAGCCAGGGGAACGCGGTGCCCAGAGCATCCTCCAGTGGTGACTGGGACCTGCTGGGAGCCAGGCTTCTTCCCACATGCACCAGCCTGGCAGCCCTTCCCTGCAGCCCCGAGCCTTCCTTCCCCCTCTGCTCCTGTCCGCAATCAGCCCGATTATCCCTGGTAATTGTCCCTTCTCCGGGTAATGCTGCTGAGCAGGGACAGGGAGCGTGGCACTGTTTTTCTGTGACTAAGAAAAGGTGTGTGCGTGGCCTTGATTGCAAATGAAAAATTAAGGCCCCGTGTCTCGCATTCATTCCTACTTGATTACACACCAGTACATAAACAAATCTTCACCCAGTTGCCTGAGGGGTGTCAATGATCCACCTTTGCTTCGCTCGCCTCTCCTCCAGCAAATCTATAACGCATTTAATCTTTGCCACTCACTCTCCTCAGATTTTAAATGTCTAATTTGCTGCCAAGAGCGGCTCCAATTCTCACTGTGCTGCCGCCTTTACTGCCTGGTGTTTGCCTGATTGCTTGGCTGCTCAGCTGGAGCATCAGGGTGCTCCTGGCCCTGGGGAGGGGACCCACTGCAGGGCACAGGGGCAGCAGCCCTGCCCTGAGCTGTGCCCTGGCCCCCAGGGCTCGTGCCAGAGTTAGCAGGCTGCTCTAGAGCAAACCCCACACTCCACAGGTTTGCAAGCTGAGGAAGGGGAAATGAAATCTGCAGTGGCCTGGCAAGGTCCAGGTTCAGGAGCTGGGTCACGGGAGAGTTTGGCAGACAGTTTTCAGTGAGGCAAAGGGAAATGAGGAACAGGGAGCAGGGTTTGCTGAGGTTCTTGGACCCTTTGTGTGTTCAGTGGAAATCCTGGGAGCATTCTCCTGCTGAGACTGGCAGGGTCACAAGCAGATTGTGCCAAGTGTCCCCATCAAGGTCCCCAAGCTCTGGAGGAGCTGCCATCACCTACCACCACTAATGTGCTCCCATAGTCTGGCCCTGCCTGTTGGTGTGGCAGGATGGAAGGTAAGAGAACAGAGATAGTGCTGAAGGCAATCTCACCCCTAAGGACCTGCAGCTGTACCAATTACCAAGATAGGCCACAGCTATGTCCAATTAAGGTCTGCCCTTAATAGGTCACAGCTGTAGCCAATAAGGATGGGGGTTATAAGAATGGGTTAGCCCCTGGAGAAGGTTTGGAGTTTACTGACTGTGCTGTGAGGAGGAAGGGTCAGGAGGTCGTGAGGAACAGTAAGGGTTAGGTGGCTGTGCCAGGGACAGGAAGGAATCAGCTGGCCATGGAGAAAGAAAGAAGGAGTCAGCATGGTGAGGAGCTGCCTGTCAGGGATCATCTGCAAGGTATGAAAGCTTTACAAGATGATAATGATGTGTTGGGTCTGTGTGGACTGGTCACAGTGTCCAGCACTGGGGGTGCTGCTGGGGGCTCTCTGGGACTGGGGACAGAGGCTGCCAGCCCATGGACAGGGTGAGGCAGAGCCACGTTCTGCCTCTACTCATCTCCTCAGGGCTCTGTGTGAGCTGCACTCCTGAGGTGAATCTGCTTGGAGCAAAACCAGTTCAGATTATCAAACTCCCTATAAATCTTGCAGCACATCTCCTTGTGTCTGGGTGTGTGTATATGTGCTGCTTTCTTTTTATTTAATGCTCTATTGAGGTCTGAGGCTTTTCCTTCCACCGGCTTTTATCTAGTCATGACTCCTACAATATTTAATCTCTATCAGAAACTGTAAGCCCTGTATTTATTTTATGGGTCAGTTGTTCATCCTTTTCCCTTGATGTTCTCACTGGCAGTAGAGAGTGTGGAAGGTGGAAAAAGAGAGAAAAGGGGAGGGGGGGGGGAAAGAAAGCCCTGCTTGTTTCTGCCTGTCAACATTTGTCCAAATGACAGGCCGACAAATCAGAGCTCTGAAGGCTAATGGCAGGCAGAGAAATCTGGCAGAGAGCAAACGGGTGCATGAAAGGGGTGGTGGAAATTTCCATCCCCAGGCAGAGCACAGCCCTGTCTCAGGCAGGCTGTGTGCCCCTCTCTGCTGGCCCTGGCTGGGCTATCACAGGAGCTGGAATTCCTGCATTGCACTGAGGCCAGCGCCAGGGTCCTGCACGGGTGGGGGCTGCAGGTGGCACCCAGAGCATCCACAGTGCCCATGTGTGACTGAAAGGTGGCACACCTGCCAGTCTCATTGTCACTTTGCTATCTAGAAAGTCTTTGCTCATATTTGAGATGAGTAAAAGATTAGAGTTACAGGGGAGGGACAACACCAAAGGTTAAGGCGATCCCCTGAATTTACTGTATTTGCTGCAGAGATATAAATTGGGAGGAGGTTAGTGCTGCCTGGGCATCCCAAATCAGCTTTAAAGATCCACCTGCAGCCTCCAGTCCTCCTCGGGGTGCAAGGAAGGAGCAGCATCCTTCCATGGAGTCCTGGCTTCTCCAGGGTAGGAGCTGCTGCCAGGGCGGGGCCAGGGAAAAAGAGATGATCTGTTACCTGGGGTAGAGAAGGGTGTGCCAGCTTGTTGACCCTGCCTGGGTGAAGGGCAATGAATATTTCACATCACCAGTGCTATCTGCAGTGTGGGCAGACAAAGACTCTCTTTCTTCTTCCCCTCCATTCCTCTCAGGTTTTGGTTCCCTTTCCTTTCACTTGGGATGGTTAAAGCTGAGCTCTCATGTCAGCTGTCATCCTTCAGTGTCTTTGTGCTTGACCTGTGCTGAGAAATGGGTGGGTGCCTACAGAAAGTGTCAGGTTGGGAAGTGGCATCTCCCAGTCTGTTGTTTTACTGGTTTTCATCAAAGGGCTTGGAGCTGGGGCTGGTGGTGCTGGGAGGGGGTGCAGGGGCTTCCTTGGTGCTCCTCACTCATCATTAGCACCAGTGGTGGGGGGCACAAGGTCCTGTCCCAGCTGCTGCCTCCCCTCCCCTGTGCAGCTTTGGCAGCTCCCTCCTGGCGTTCCCAGTGTTGTGGGCAGGCTGCCTCTGGGCTGGACTGTACAGACAGGGAGGATGAGCAGAGCCCTGGAGATGCATCCTGAGCTCTGCTCTGAACATCCTCCAAAGCTGGGAGTGGCTGGCCCTGTGCTCTTCATTTCTGTGTAAGAGATGCAGGGTGGCATTGCACGAGCTGGAAGAACACTCCAAGTGTTGTCTGGAGACAACTGGCCCAGATACGGCACAGAGACAACATTTAAAACCTCATTTAAGTGAACACAATGAGAGGGCTCTTGGGTAGAAGGAGAATTAATTAATCTCATTCCTACGTAGATACTTTTAATTAAATGGAAGTGCATGGTCTTTATTTAAAAAAAAAAAGACATGGAGAAGAGCTGGTGCCTTTGTGAGAGCCTGTGAGAGGAGGATGGGGAGCAAGATTATTCTTTTTTTGAGTGTTTTCAAGAGGAGTGAGCATCAGATCAGGAGAGGTCTGTATTGTCAGAGTGTGCACTGAACATTTTCTTTCATCTGGGAGGGTGGCAAATGCATTTTCCTTGTCAGCTGCTTCAGAAGGTTGCTTCCTGCAGACTTGTCCTTGCTGGGTGGCTCCATACAGGGATGGGACCCCCATGTGGCTCTTGGCACGGCCCTGTCTTCAAATGGGCTGGCTCTGGGTGTGCTCCTGTTCCCTGCTTGCCTTCTCTGCATCTCACTCTGTGTCCTCTCCCCCCGGTGATCCCCACCCTGCTCAGTTGCCCCCACTCACCCACGAAAGCTCTGTGCCTTCAGGAGGCAGGGATGGCTGTGGAGAGCTGGCAGCCCTGGGGAGGTTTGGGCAGCAGGGCTGGCTGTGCTCACAGCTCAGGCCATGCTGTGCTGCAGCTGAGGCTGGCAGGGAAGCCAGGAGGGATCCAGGGGAGAGGAGTGAAATTCAGTCAGAGAAGTGCAAGGTCTCTGGTGCTGGCCAGGTGTTTGCCTCACTCTGCCTCAGAGCACTGACTGCTGCTCAGCTCTTACAGGAGGGGAGGCAATGGGATTTCTCTTGGATTCAGGAAGCCAACATGGCCAGGGACCTCCTGGCTGCTTTGCCACACCAGCATCTGCCAAACTTGCTGCTTGTGAGCCTCTCACTAAGAGCAGATGCTGCCACTCAAACACAGGCACATGGTTCCACCTTCCAAAGTGTAATTTAATTTTCCTAGCTGGAATGCTCTAGCCTGCAGACCTACAGCTCCCCACCCATGTTACAACTCCAGCAGGTTGGGCTGCCCTCCACAGGACCCCATCACACCCCCAGCTGCAGCAGCCCCTCAGTGTCTCCAGGAGATGCTATCAGAGCAGGGTGAGAGCCTTGTCTCTGCTGCAGTGAGGGAGATGTGGCTCATTCCCCTCCCTGTGTGCCGAGGGTGAAAACCAGTCCCAGACTGGGAACTGGCTGACTCCTTCCCAGGGGCTGCAAATGCATCCTCTGGCTTGGTCTGTGGCTCTATCCCCATCAGCCAGGCAGGTGGGTTTGGGGGTGGGTCCAAGGTATATTTTCCAAGGCTTTGTGCCAGCTCTTTGCTATCCTTGGCTCACACTGTGCTGCTGTTATTCCAAATAGGATGATGAAGCCACTGTCAAGGGAACAGACACCAGCAAAAACTGTGTCTCCCCAGATTTAGTATTTGCATGAGCTTCACAGCTCATCTGAATGTTTGCTGGTAACAAATGACACAGGGTCAGAGCAGAGCATTGAGTCTGGGTGTCACAGAGATGGAAGCAGCATGGAAGCCTGCCCAGAGCAGAGTGGGATGCTCACAGCTATGATGGAAACCTGCCTTATCTATTATCACATTTCCTCAGGCACCCATCAGAGGGCTCAAAGGGCTGTATTTTCTAACCTGAAGCTGGTCAGAGCACACTGCAACTTCCCTGAGGGTGCGGTGTGATCTCAGTGGAGAAAGGGGCTTGTTCTTTCTGTGGAGCTGCTGGAATGGATCAGCCCTACCAAAGAGGTGCTGCTCACCTGCTGTGACGTGGAGCACAAGTATTAGAGGACACTGACAATTGTCTGGTTGGTGGAGCACAGTCTGGAGCTCAGATCCAGAGATTTGAGTTGTTCCTGTTGTGCACTGCTGCCTGTTCCCTTCTCCATGTCCTTGGCACCCAATAAAGAGTTGGTGCAGGTGTGAGGGGTTGGTGCTGCAGGAGCTGCCTGTCTCAGCTTTCAGCAGCCAGGGTCTGTCCTGCCTCAGGACACCCACACAGGCCTGCAGGCTCACCCCATGCAATTCCCTGCTCCTTGCCGTGGGTGTAGCAGCACCTTGAACTGAGGAATGGGCCCTGGACCTGCCTGGGGGTGCCCTGCCAGGGTGCAAGGCAGTTTGTTGTTGTTTGGTTGGGTGCTGCAGTTTTGTTCCCGGTTTTAGGGACTCGCCACAACAAACACTGAGCTTAAGGAATGTACTTGGCTTTTCCCCAGTAAAAATAGTGTTGCTTTATTATCCTGTCATGTTTTGGTGAAAGGTGGGAACACAGGTCTCTGCGGTCGCCCGCGGAGTGACAGGATGCTAATGAATTGAGAAATGGCTGCGGACGGCGCTGCCCGCATCACATCTTCATTAGCATCCTTCTCCCAGAGACTGCTGTGATTAACACTGTCACCACAGACGGGACAGGAATGAATAACAACGGCCCCTCTTCCACAGCCACTGTGCCTTGTGCTCAGCAGTGGAGCAGGGACCCCAGGAGAACTTCCAGCTGCACTTTGGAGTTTGGATCCTGCCCCGATTTCTTTACCTGGGTTTGTTAAGCAGCTGCTGTTGCTCTGTCTGCAGCTGGAATGTCCTTTATGGCTTGGGTTAGAGGGTGGGGAAAGCAGTGACTGCTGTGCTGGGAAAAACTCAGGCACTGGGAGCTGCTTTGTTCATCCCACGAGGGTCTCATCAAACATCTGCAGTCCCCCAGCTGTGAGCTCGGGCCCAGGAGGAGCTGCCTGGGCTCTAGGAAGGTTATTGCAAAGGCACAGATTTGTTGGAGAGTTTGTATCTGGGGGCTGGCAGGGGGGAAATGCTGCTCCCCAAGCCAGCCTTGTCCTGCTGGCTTCCCAGCAGCACCCCAGCCCAGCAGTAAGGCACTGCAGCTTGTGAGAGAAGGCAGCTCTGCCATCCCTCACACCTCCTGCTTATCCAGCAGCCACCATGTCCCACTGCAGGCTCAGCAGAGGGACCTCGAACAGGTCTCTCATTTCCACCAGGAGCTTTTACAGGCTGGCTGAGTCCAGCCCTCTGAGCTGCTGTACAGGCTGTGTGTACATGTGGGGAGCCATTCAAGAGGCCAGGGGAGTGGAGTCACTTTTCATGTGCCACCACCTGCTCCTTTGAAGTGCCCTGAGTAGGGAAGGAGGCTGAAGCTGTATAAAACTGAGAAACTTGTAGAGGTCAAAAGAATAAATTATAGTATTTTTGAGGTTTTGGTGGGTTGTTTATCTCCCCTGTTTTCAAGTCAATCTAATCAAATGCGGATTTGCCACAATCACAGCTCATGCTAACCTTCACCTGGAGGGTATTAATATGCATGACGCTTGTTAAGTGTTTGCTTAATTTTTATTTATGGAAACTAGACTCTGTGAAGTGTAGCTGAGCTGGCTGGAGAGCACGTGTGCAGGGTGTGCTGGGGTGGGGAAGCAGCAAGGGGGGGGAGGCTGGGGGTGCTGGCCAGGAGGGTTGGTCCTGCAGCCCCTCAGTCCGTGGTCAGCAGGTCAGTGCTGATCTCTCAGCAGACTGAGGAGCTGGCAGGGGGAGCTCACTCATCACCAGAAATGCTTGACCCCAGCCCTGGCTGCCTGTTTAATGCTCTGAACCTTGTGTGCCATTTTTCTCATCTCTTGAAGATGTGCTCACAGGTCACTTAGCAGCAATAGTGTTGTGTCCTGGAAGAGAGACGAGGAAAAGGAGTCTCAGTGGTGGGGGATTTTCCTGCAAATAGCTTATTTTTAGCCTGGCTTTTGGGAAGTCAAAAGGGAAGGAAAGGACAGGATGTATTTTTAGCATCTATTCTTGCCAGAGCTGATCTGAGGTCTGCAGGCTGAAGGGCACGTTCCTGCAAGGCCCAATTCCTCAGTGTGCTCCATGCAGTGAGCATCACATCTGTTCTGGCAGCACCACGCTCCCTGTGGCCATGTCTTGGGAAGAGTCCATGGGGACAGCACAGGCTGAGGTGTCACCAGAGGCCACTGTTGTGTTTGCAGGTTCCCCAGCAGTGCACGGAGAGGCTCCTCTGAAGTCTCATCCAAAGGACAAAAGGATGATCAGGGCTCAGTTCCACCACAGCGCTGTCAGCCTTGGGCTCAAGAGAGGTGTTTGGGGGTCAGGGTGGCCAGAGGCCACGTGGGGGATCTGGGGAGATGTTTGAATAATCAGTGAACTGAAAGGGGACTGAGCCTGCGAGGGATCAGGTGATTGAAAATGGATGAAAGGTTCTGCTGCCCCATCCTTTAAATCAAAAAGATCTTCCCAAAGCCTGCCCCAGCGCATCTCAGCCAGCCCTTGGCACGTGAAGGGATTGATCCAAACTGTAATGGGCTCCCTCTCTGCCCTGCCTGTGCAGCGAGTCTATAAATAATCATTTACCATTGCCCTCTGATCCGTGGGCTTTATTGAAATCTGCAGCATTGGATGTTTTTACAGCGACCTGGGTGTGTTCCGACAGTCAATCCTAATCTCGGCATTGATTATAGCATCAATATTTGCTCGGGTTGTTGTTGTGATCCCTCCGGAGCAGGCGGTGGGTGGTGGCCCTGCCTGGTGCATCCCTCCTTTCCCAGGGCCGGCCCCTCCATCCCGCACAATAGCAGCTGATGGCAACGCTCTGCGAGCAGCCAGCTCCAGAAACAGCCCGCCAGCCGTCTCCTGGAAACCCTTAACGCATCCTTAATATGGGTATTTATGTATCTGAATTAAAAAAGAAAGGAAAAAAGCCTTAACCTTGGGGAGGGGGGAGCTCGGGGATGGCAGAAAGGTTGCAGTGATTAAAGAAAGCTCGGAGCATTCGAGCAATATTAAATCTGACGGGCATAATGACGACTGAGATCTGATAGAACAGAGAGAAGGCTGGAAAGAAAGGGCTGGTATTTTTCCCTGATGTAACATAATGGTCACATTTTTCTTTCACAATGGTTTTTCTGAGATAAAGAACAAATTATACTGATTTGATTGCTACTTAGAAATACTTAAAATTGAAAAAGACAGCAGGTGGGCATGGTTAGGAAGGAGGGTTATTTTAGCATAACAGATGCATGCATAAAGCATTGCAGAGCCAATTTTTTAATCATGAGACCCCCCCCCAAAAAAAGCCTTTGGAACGTTTGTGTGAGGTGGGGAGTGAGGAGGAGTGTGGGGGACACTGGGGGGATGGAGGAGAACATTCCTCTGCTGCTGCCCCCATAAACCCCAGCCCTGCACCAACCGGGGCGTGTCCTGGTGGGAAATAAATCTGCCAAATCTCCATTTTCTTATGGAGAAGGGGATGATTTCCCAGAGCACTGGGCTACTGGTGCCTGGGATGGCTACACCAGGAGCTGGCACAGCCAAGGGTGCCAGGCTGGAGGAACAAAGCCTTCTAAAACACAGCTCTGGCAGGGTGTGCTCTTCAATAAGCACACATGGCCATTTTTAATTATTCCCACAATTAAAAATGACTTGTTTACTCAGATTTATGCAGCGCTAATAAATATGCCTTGGAAATTACTTAAGTAACTAGGGTTTGCTAATAAAAACACCATATATAAAGCAAGTGCATTGCTTGGTTAATCAATTAATTCTCATTTAATTACTGGGAATTGCTACCGGTGACTGGCCATCGCTCCAATTTGCTCCCAGAATGGACGTGCTTGTCTACAGCTGCAGATAAATGATGTCAGGGAGGCCAGGGCTGTGCCTCTGCAGAGCTGTCCCTGCTGGCATGGGAGTGTCAGGAGGGCTCCCATTCCCAGAAAAACCAGTGGTGGCTGCTCATCTGCCAGCCCAGGGGTTTAGGGTGGGCAGCCAGGGCAGGCTGGGGGTACCACGCGCCGCCAAAGCAGCCAGGGGGAGTTTCTTTCATCCTGTCAGAACAAATCATCTGTTCCTTTATGTCTCCTAATTTTAAATTTAAAAGAGGTTCAGGCCTGGGTGACCATTTACAGCAGTTTCCAAACTGAACTCCATCCTTCATTTTCTCGTTCCCATGAGCAGGGTGAGACAACAAGCTATGACAGAGGCAAACCTCTTAATTCCAAGATTTTGTTTCCATGACACCAAGAAAGTTTCATTTGGTGATAAAGTGTATTTTATGTTTCTTTTCTAATGGTATTTTAAAAACATCTTGGACTTTGCTGGGATTCTCCTGAGCTCCCTGCCCAAACCTTCCATGATCATCGCTGCAACGGGGAGAAACAGCCCCCCTTGCTGCAGAGGAGAAGCTGTGCAGGTTCTGTACAGACCTCAGGACTAATTTTCAGACAAAAAAGACTATTTGATTATCTAACCTGACCCTTTGTTAAATATTAAACATGTAATTCAATCAGACCTGCTGCTTTTGAGCTTCTGTTTGGCTAAGGAGAAGAGTGGTTTATAAACGAGACCCTGTACCCTGGAATGCCCGAGCTCTGCTGAAGGCTCAGCAGCTCTGCAGCCCTGCTCATGGCTTTGGTGTCCAGGTGTTTGTGGCAGACAGAGAGGGAATAAGCTGGGAAAAGGGGGCAAAACAAGCTAACAGCATCCTGGCTGGGGAGGAGAGCGGGCAGAGAGCTGCTGGCACAGGAGCAGTGCTCCTGGCATGAGCAGCACCAGCCAGACTCCATGTGAGTGTCTCTCTCCTCTTTCCTTTTCCCTTTTTTCTTCCCCTAATCCTCCCTGTCCTGGTGCATCCACTGGGGCCTCCTGTGAAAGTACGGATTTGTCTGGCTTTTGTGTTTAATCCCAAATCTGTCAAGCCCTGTTAAATTTGATGGTGCCTGAAAGGTCTGGTGTTAAGCAAATAGGTGGTGACCAGAGCCTTTGATGGGAATCAGATGGAAGCCTAATCCTAAAGTAATGTCTTTCCCTGTAAGCCAGGGAGGCCCAGGCTGTGTGGAAGGAGGAGAGCTGTGCTGCTGGGCTGGGTGTCTGGCAGCCCTCTGCAGTCCCTGATGGGCCATGTGCTGCTCCATTTCCATCCCTCCTGCCAGGGGAGGGGTACCCAGACAGGGATGGGAGGCAGCAATCCCTCTCACCAGCACAGCAATGCTGGTGGTGGGCTTTGCCTACCCTGAATGCCCAGCTCCTCAAATTGTATCACCACACTGAGATTCAGGAAGCTCTGCCTGGCACAGGTGTCCCCTGCACTACATCACCATCCTGGGAGTGAGGGGGGCACTGGGACACGGGCAGGGGAGGTGCCTGTCTCACAGGAGTGATGCTCAATCCTCCTTTTTCCTCTCCTTCCTTCCCACTGCAGCCCACCGGGCGAGGATGGTACTTTTCATTAGGTGAATATTACTGGTCATGTAATTGAAATTCAGCTTTAAGGTTGAAACTCCAAAGCAATGAGCCTTGAAGGAAAATGCAAAGCTCACCTTCGCTCCCACCTTGTTCCTGCCTCCCCGAGCGAGGAGCAGCCATGTGCCCCAGGAACAGCCCGTGGCTGTGCCTCCAGTGCTCCTGGGCCAGGGCTGCTTGCTGCTTTTATTTCAACCTCTTTTTGCCCTTTTTCACCACACAGTGCTCCCCTGGAAGTTCATAGGGTTAGTTTGAAGGAGTGGCCCTTTCTTTTCCTTTTTCTCCTCAAAACAGCAATAATTATCAGGACCCATCTGCCCCTGTCCTTTCTGTCACCCTCGGTGTCACTACAGCCAGACAGTGCCAGGGTCTGCACTCTCAGGCACAACGAGGGAATGGCCATGGCTGGAGCCTTGCCTTGCTCCCCAGCTGCTGCTGCAATTCCCAAAGACGAGCAGAAATGAAGATGTATCTGTTCCCATCCGCAGATAAACCAGGCGCTTTTGGTAAATTAAAGTAATTCATTGTGCATCTCCAGACAAATCTCTGTGTGCGCCTTCTTATTAATTCAGCCTCTGTTTTTCATTGGCTTTTTTCTGCAGCTAATTACCTGTCAGAGAGGGTTCTCTGCTGGCCCATGTGCCGAGTGGCTGCTGGGCCAGTGAGCCACGGGGAGGGGAGGTGCAGGGTGGGCACCCAGGTGATGGGGGCAGGAAGGGGAAGGCTGGGCTGGAATACTGGAAATTCCCCATCTGTGTTTCCACAAGGCTTCTTTTGGAGGGACTAGAGGTGGAAAAGGTGTGAGGAAAGAGTGTCCTGACCACCCCAGTGCTTGCCAGGAAGGTGGAGAAGGTTTGGATTTGTGGCAGGAAGCTGCTGACCAGCTGAGGAATCCATCAGCTGCTCTTTGCCAACACCTTTGATGTTGAGGTCCAGCATTTTTAGCAAGGTTTCTGCTGGAAAGCCCACCTGCTCAGCTGAATCCTGGCTACATCAGGAGGGTCTGCTGTGTTTTCTCTGCCCTGGGTGTGTTGCTTTATGTGGGGCTGACAAAGGAGGGAGTAGCTGTTGTGAGACACAAGTGGGTATGTGAAATGTTATTATAAGCACATTAGCAGAATGAATTATTTATACATTTATAAGAAATTATTGATCTGTTGGGTCCTAATCATGCAGTTATTCATCAAATGATCTATTTCTCCCACATTAACCCTTTTCAACCCACTACAAAAGGATCTTGTGCATAAACTCTGACGAGTGGAAGTAAATGTTTTTCCTGGGCATTGCTTTGGGCCACTGGGATAACCACAGTGGGAATTTGTGAATCCTGCAGGCACAGAGGTGCTGGCAGGTGAGTAATCAGCATCTAGGGGGTGAGAAATCCTCACCAGACAGGAATTTGCCAGGCCTGAATGCTGCTGGGTCAGCAGGATGGTTCCTTTGGCTGCGGGATGGGGCAGCCCCCAACAGGGTGGGAGTGCCCAGTGCCTGAACCCCCCTGCCCTGCCCTCCACGGCCACACACACGTGGCTCCATGCCCAGCTCGCTCCGAGTCTGCTGATGGAAACAGCTCTGGAGCCAGCCTCCAGAGACCCCACGAGGTTTGTGTTGCTTTCAGCAGAATAATGCAATTCCTTATATTTTATTAACCGTAGTAACACCAGTCTCTAGCCGTTGCTATATCCCCGTCCGCATTTTTTTCCAACTTTCCAATTATTTCAGCTCCTTGCACCTCGCTGACAGAAAACACACTGTGGTGCAGTATCTTTGGGGCACACTGAGCCTGGCACTGCCTGAACCAGAGGCGTGGAGGGGAAGGGGTGCTCCCCACTGCCCACAACCTCTGTGACTCCCCATGATCCTCTCACACTCCAGCAGAGCCTCCCAGTCCCTGCACGTCCCTCACACCCACCTCAGGCCGTGTTAGAAATTGCAGAAACTGTTGGGGAGATTTATTCTCCATAAAAAATGTGTGACTGTTATGCCAAGTTGTTGCATTTTTCTGTCTTTGCTTTAATGGGTGCTAAAACTGATTGACTCTCTGGCTTTAGACAACTCCACGGCGTATTCATTGGGGCAGGATTGATTTTTTTTTTTGGCCCCCCACTTTTTTAACAGAGCAGCCACCTGACGACTTCAAGTTACGAACTTTGAGCTAAATTATGAACCTTTTAGTTTTGCATTACGAGGAGTATCTGAAACCTGATTTGCTACATCAAACCACATTAGTTGTGTTATGTTATTTTCTAAAAACACATTTCAGAGAAATAACTCCAATCTGTGTTGCATTTTATAGACCAAAATAATTGAATGGCGGCTGTTTGTAATTTTAGCAATCTCTTAACCTTAATCATATTTAATGGCTTTTCTCTTCAGGCTAACAGGGGGAAAAAAACATATTTCAGCTCCATCATGGAGCAGCACTACAGTAATGCACTCCCGGCTCCGGCAGGCACTGTAAATTCCTGCTTTCTGAATTGTTGGTTCAGGACAATCATTCAGCAGGGAATTACTTTCTCCTCTATGAAATAAATGAGATGTTAAACTAGTTTTCTGCTTCCTGCGGTAGGAGCAGGGCGGCTTGCAGACCCAGGGAAGGCAAAGACAAGCACCCGACCCCCAGCTGGTCAGGGGATGGGCCGGGGGCACCAAGGGGCGCGCCCAGGCAGAGGAACGGCTCGGGTGGAATGCAGGCGGGCAGGAGTGCCAGGAGAGATGCCGGGCGGGCAGGAGTGCCAGGAGGGATCAGGCGGGCAGGAGCATCAGCCGGGATGCTGGGCGGGCAGGAGCATCAGGAGGGATGCAGGGCGGGCAGGAGCATCAGGAGAGATGCTGGACGGGCAGGAGCATCAGGAGGGATCGGGCGGGCAGGAGCACCAGGAGAGATGCCGGGCGGGCAGGAGCATCAGAAGCGATGCCGGGCGGGCAGGAGCATCAGGAGGGATGCCGGGCGGGCAGGAGCATCAGAAGCGATGCCGGGCGGGCAGGAGCATCAGCCGGGATGCTGAGCGGGCAGGAGCATCAGCCGGGATGCTGAGCGGGCAGGAGCATCAGGAGGGATGCTGGGCGGGCAGGAGCATCAGCCGGGATCAGGCGGGCAGGAGCATCAGGAGGGATGCCGGGCGGGCAGGAGCATCAGCCGAGACTTGCCGGGGGCACTGCGGTGAGGAAGGAGCCAGGGCTGGCCGGGTTTGGCCTCTTCTCCCCTTCTCCCCCGCTCTGAGGCGGGCTCGGTGTCCCCCAGCTCCCCCTGCACACACCTGGTGGCTCTGGCAGTGCTGGTGGCTCTGGGAGCCCCAGGGCGAGCCCACGCCCCGGGAGTGGCGATGCTGCCCAGGAATCCCCTCGCCTCCCGTTCTAAACGGGGATGGCCACTCGCAGTCCTCCCAAGGGTTTCATTTTGGGGTTATTTGCCTGGGTTTTTACACAGGCGACTGAGTCAGAAACACTTCCGTGGCGTTGGTGATTAAAATTCCAGTTGCTTTGGTAATTGCAATATGTTTCGGGAAGAGGGCTGGAACTTCCCCCCGGCAGGTGCAGCTGCTGAGGAATGGGCTGGGACCTGTTGTGTGCAGGATCCCTGCCCGTGCACTGCCCCTGTTCCTCAGGCTGTTCTGCTGAGAATTACGGTGCCACCGGCAGCAATAAACAACCATCACATCCCGGCACAGGGAAGGAGTTAATTTCTCCCCGCAGGAGCTCTGATCCTTCGGAACTCTCTCCCATTGTACTCATGACAAATAGGTTGGTGTAATTAGGGACACGGGCCGGGCAGCAAAGGAGAGGTACGATGGTGATTAACTCGGGAGAGGTCACCTTCTCTCACCCTGCCAGGCAAGGAAAAAACCCTCTTTTCCTAGCCCCCCCACCAGACATGCTGGAACTATCTGAGTGACAGGGTATTGTCCATAACAATACTCAGAGTTTTGTATGAGATGGAAACCTTCAAAGACTGAAAGAAATTCCCCCAAATCTCTGGCTTCTGTCAGGTGGAATATCGATGCTGTTTTAACAGGGTCCTTTTTATGCCGTTTCTACAGATGGATTTTTTTTACAAAATAGTGGTGTTTAAAAGGAAGAGTCCTCCCTTGTGCCCTCCCTGGTTCTGGGTCCCACCAGAGCAAGCTTCTAAAAAGGTCCTTGATACATCCTTTGCAGTAATGGCTCCTGCAATCAGCCTGTACCATGGAGAAGTCAGTGCACTGATCTGTCCTCTTAAGCTCTGGCAGATGCCTTGCAGACCAAGGCCGAGGTCCACCTGGGAGCTGGGAGGGATGGAGAGCACCCAAACCAGGTGCTTCAGCTCTGGGACATCCTCCCCTCCTAAAGGTTCTGAGTGCATCATGCATTGAGGTTCAGCCGGTGAGACTGAGGGGAAAAAACCCAAAAGTTCCATTCTTTCCCTAAAAGCATTTTTCCGCTAAAAGGTTGACAATCAATCTACAGGCTCATGTGTTTGAAAATCATCAGCAAAGTTGAGTGTAAAGTTCCTCAGCCAAGGATCCCACACCCCTTCGTGCTTGGCAACATCTGAGGCTGGGGGAAAATGATAATTGCCTTTTCATTCTTCTCAGTGGCATCAGGAAACATTAAAATTGAGTTTGGCTGGTCACAGGGGAGCACCCATCCATCAGCAGCGTTGTGCCAGAGCCCCATGGAGAGTTCCTCCCAGTGCAGGCAAAAGGCATTATTAAAGAAACTAATCACTGAAAAAAATAGTGCAAATAGCCTACTTGTCTGGTGAGCCTGATGGCTTTGTTTTTGTATTCTCCAGCACAAGGAGTGCAGCCTGGGCTGCTTGGATCTGCCTCTCCGAGGTGGGGATTGGTTTTAAATGTCTTTGCTAACCACTCCACGTGGAGCCCATAAATCTGGGTTTGGCTAGCTGAGAGCCAGGCTCCCGAGCTCCCAGCTAGGCCGAGGTGTTAATTAAACACACGCTTAGGAAGATGCAGAGATGCAATCCTTCAGCCCCTGTGTTCCTGGGGCTGCTGGGCTCCCTCAGTGACTGCCCAGGGCGCAGCAAAGCCTTTGGTGCCATTTCCCACAGGACTGGCCTGCAGACATTGGCTGCCCATGGCTTGGATGGGTGTTCTGTTGGCTGAGTAGAAACCTGGCTGGGTGTCAGGGCCCCAAGGGTGGTGGGGAATGGAGCTATATCCAATATCACCCCACATCCCTCTAAAAACCAGAGATACAGCCCTGAATGAAACACAGCCTGTGTTTTCCCCTGTTAAATTAAATGATGTCTGAAATGTGCTGTGACCTTGACCCCTGGGCTGCATTTAACCTCAAGCAGCACAAAAATTTGTCTTTTTTTTTTTTTCAATCTACATATCAGGCTTTCTTTTTCTCAGAAGACAAAATATTAACTCTGTCTGCTTTGAGCTGTTGTGATTCAATTGGCCCTCTCCCTGAACTGCAAGCTGGAGCTAATGCACAGGGATGGAAGTCAGGCACGACTTCCAAACTGTTTTCTTTTAAGCAGCCCATTACACATTAACCTGCAAAGCTGTGTTTTAAGGGAGCCTTGTTCATCACCTCAGAAAAGTCAAATTAACATAATATCTGGAAAAGAACAATGGGGATAGAAACTGTTAGTCATTGTTGATGGAACAGGTAAGTTTCATGGCATGATCTGCTGAATATTCATACCATATTGTTTTTGACATTTAAGAACTCAATTATCAGCTGACTAATCAGTCTTTTACAGGACATTATTTTTGTGATGGAAAACGCAGCGCTGGTAAGCCTCGAGGGAAACACTGCTCAGAGAGATCTTGGATCTTGTTTTATTCTGAAGGCAGGGTTTTTCTTTATTAAATGGATTAATTTAGCCCTTCTACCAGCAAGCGACTCGGAGCCCTCTGGCAGGGTGGGCAGATTTGATGCAGTCCTTCCAGCTCTGTGTGGCACTGGAAGCATCCTTCCCACCAGAGCCAGGGCTGGCCAGGCTGAGATGCTTGGGGGCATGCAGGGAGGGGAAGGGGAGCAGCCCCTGCTCTGGGCAGGAGCTCCAGCACAGCAGGGCTGCCTGTGTGCTTGGAAACCTCAACATGTAATGAGCGTGTCTGAAAGCAAGAAAGGGCTGGGAACAGTCCTTAAGAAAGATTCCCAAATCTTGTCCTTTCCCTTTCTTTCTCTTTTTTTGGAAGGCATTTTGGAAATCTAGTGATAGTCTTTGTGTAATTTACCTCTTGCTTTGAACAGCTCAGGGACCAGCTTTCCACTTGATAGATTATTTTGACATATTTACTCATAGCTGTGTCTGTCTCAGCAGCATCCCCATAAAAACCTCAAACTTTAAATTAATACGTGGGGACTGGGATTTTTCTTGCCTGCAGTTGAACAGTCTCTTAACACACTCTCCTCTCTCTGGCTTTTAGTTATATTTAGATCTAAAAGTGCAACGACAAGAAAGCGCCGAGTGCATTTGTTTTGGAGCAAAACCAGGGATGTTTTTGCCCAGGGTTTGGTGTTGGGGAGCTGCCCCAGGCCATCCCAGTGACCACGGTGCCAGCAGTGCTGCTCCTCTGCCCAGCACCGGGCACAAAGCAGCCCAGGGGGACTCGGACAGTCCCCCACGGGCTCAGCCTGATCTGTGGGTGAAAGCAGGCGTTTATTTCACCTCGGTGGCAGTGGCAGTTATTAATAACCCCATTAGGAGCCGTGCCACTCGGCTCTGCTCAGGCAGGCGATGCTGGGATGATTGCTGGGAAGCGGGAGGGCTCCCCCGACTTCCCGAGTTAACAAGATGTTGTGCTGCTGAACATTGTTTTTGTGTTTTGGTAACGAGCTGCGCTCGGGGTGCTGTGGGTCAGATCAATAGGAGCACTGGCCCCCTCCATCACCCCTGTGGAGAAGGACAGCACTGAAGGATTTCTTACCAGCCTTTAAAGCAAGTGCTTTCCCTCACACCCATGTTTATCACACACTCCAGAGGGGTTTTTGGTTTTTTCTTTTTGCTCCCTGCCACGCAGCCTGGCTCACAGGGATCCCCAGAGGGCTGTATGGGGGTGACACTGGGTGCTGTGGTGCCCCTGCCATGCAGCTCTGCCCTGGGGGGCTCTGGGCAGCAGGGCCACTGTGCTTTGGACCCACATTGCCAGTGGCACCACATCAGGGTGTTCTGGCTGCTTTGGGTAGGTTTGCAGAGGGCTGCAGGATGCTCTGTCAGCCCTGGGGTTGCTCCTGGAACTGCAGATGCCCCCAGCTCATGGGTTGTGGGGGCTGCTCACCCACACAGGAGCTGCTGCTCCTGAACGTGGACAGACATCAATGCAGAGCTCAGAGAAAGAGCCAGAAGCAGCTGGGAAGCCTGGGCAGCTCCTCCACAGCTTCTGCAGGCCTGCACCTCTGCGCAGTGGGGTCACACCAGGCATATTTAGGGGGGCAACCAGGGTGGAGCAGGGTTGGTGGCTCTTGGGCTGGGATGTGGGGCACAGCAGCTCTCATTAGGAGCTTGGCAGGACTTGGCGTTCACTGCTTTTCTTTCAAAGGAAGAAAAAACAGAGCATTGCATCTTGGGGGTTTTGTTTGGGAGGAGAATACGAAGAATTGTAATTCTTTTTAAAGCCGGTGTTATATCTGCATCCACGTAGATGTGCACCCGCTCCTTTATCTCACATGGGGATAATGATGCCTGGTTCCACACAAGCTGAATAATTCATCAGCATTCACAAACACTCGGTGCCCAGCCTGTGACGGCCCTCTCTGTGCAATGGAAACAGTCCCAGGAAAATATTAAGAATAATCACATATCTTGGGTCCTGGGTGGTTTTGGGGCTCAGTTCAAGGCTGAGGGCTGCTGGCATGACAGGGTTGGCAGCAGTGTCTGGGGGCTGCAGTGCTGGCTCTGCCCCTCTGTCCCCAGGCAGGATCAGCCCCTCTATCCTCTGGGGCTTGGTTTCCCACCTTCTTATGAGCAGTTAATTTTCTGGTGTTTGTGCAGGCACTGAGTGATCCCCAGTGTCCCCAGAGAGCAGGTACAGGACAGGTAACTGGGACAGGTGCTCCAGCCAGTTGTGCTCTGTGCCACACCACGGGATTTGGGTTTCATTTAAGCTCTATCAGATAACTTTTCAAAACAAACCTCCATTTTATTTCCTGTAAACAGAACTCTGCTCAGGTCCAGCTCTCTTTTCTCTTTGCAGAGAAGAAAATTGGCACATTTCCCCCTGCAAATACATTTATTGTGCAGTAAGGGATCAAAACACCATTTAATCCTGAAGATTAAAACCTTATGTTGTCGGGGGATTCCTACGTGGAGCACTTATTTCCTTTACACTTGTTTTCTTTCTTTCCTGATGGATACAGCTGTCTGTTCTCTTGTCACCAGCCAGACCCCTCATAGCTGTGCCAGGGCTATTACTCCATCACGTTGCCACTCTGCAGAAAGCAGGTATTAAGCAAAACAGCATTCTCAGAAGCAGAAACTGCTATTGTTAGCAAAACAATACCTGCAAAACAATTTCCTCCCAGCTGAAGCCTCGCTGCTCCCAGCAGCTGGATGGGAGGGGTGACTGTGAACTGGTGCCACACTGGTGCTGCTCCTCACCCTGGAGTGGTGCCTGTTCCTGCAGTGGGCACAGGGAGCTGGGGGAGCTCCATCCCGAGCTCTTGCACAGATGCTCAGTGCAGGATGCTTTCCCCATATGGGCACTTTGCAGGTCACTTTGCTGCTGGTCAGAATTTATCTGAAATCAGTCACAAAGTACTGGTTGGCATCCCCTAGTACCCCTGAATGTTTCTGAGTATGAAACTTGGGCAGGGAAAAGGGAAAGACGGTCGGTAGTATGGGGGAAAGGTGGGGTTTGTTGGGGAATGTTTTCCTGACTGCAACAGCAAAGAATGCTGAGCCTCACAGTAAACAAGCCCAGGTTCCTGGGGTGGCAGAACGCCAGACCTGGAGATTCACTGCTCGTTTTTTCAACAACAACAATTAGCTTCTTCAGCTAATGAGGGGTTTCAAAAGCAACCATGAATAATAGTGCTTAGGGACTCTTGGCAAAAATCGGTGTTTTGACTCAGCCACCAATCGTCTCTTTGAAATCCAAGCGGGGGCTCCTCACACAGCAGCTTCCTCCTGGGGCCAGCGGGGTTTGGGGGGTTTGTTACGGGCATCTCAGAAGGGTCCCTGGAGGAAGCCACGATCCAGTTCTGCAGGGGCAGTCGGGGCTATCGGAATACGATGGCAGCACTGGGAGACGTGGAGAGACCCTTTGACTGCATCGATGGGGAGGGGAGGGACATCAATTCTATCTCTTAGAATTAATGAACTACAGTCTGAAACCTGCAGCCTGGTTAGAAGCAGTATGGATTTCACCCACTTGCTGCTCAAAGAGGATTCCTGTGCCCCTGGCTGCTCCCCCAGGGCTGCTCCCCTCTGCATCCCTCCCTCTGCCCGGCACACCAGGCTCCCTGCCTGCTGCTGCTGCAAGGGGAGGCTCAGCCATGCTCCCCGGCTTGGCCAGGAGGTGCAGCCCAAGGAAAGAGTCTCCCTCTGAAGGTGCTCCTTGCCCCCATGTGCTGCAGCCCCCCTGGCACAGCAGGCTCAGAGCGGTGCCCACCTGCAGCTTGAGCAGAGGCCACTCCCGCAGGGAAGGGCTGCTCACACAAGCTGGACACAGAGCCCAACTCCTGCTGAAGCCTTGCCTTTGCCAGCTCTAATCTTCAGCCTCTTCCTAAGCGTGAGGCAGCCTCAGCTTTCCAATTTTAATTTTATTCATACAGCTGCTATTACTCCATCTGGATCACACGGGATGAATACTAATGGCCCTCTGGATTGTTTTAAGTGCAGATCTGAACCAGATACTTGCCTTCATTTTGTCAGGAGCTGTAGCATCACACTGAGATTTGTGGAGTTTCCTCCTAATGGATCCCTCCTGGTGCCAGCATCAGATGCTGGTGTTTGTGTGTGGGTGAGGGCAGAGGAAACCTGCCAGTGCCACAGAAAGGGAGACGTGGGCAACCTTCCCTCTAGACTGGAATATATATTCACTTTATATGTATGTGTGTATATATGTATATATAAATAAAGTACATGTAGGTTGCCCTAGCTGGGGATGCCCCAGGGAACTTCTCACCCTGCGTGAGCTCCTGGCTCTCCCCACGGGGCACAGGAGCTCCCCTGCCCCATCTGTCATTACCCTTCTGGAGAGGATGCCCCAGGTCTGCTCTGAGGGCACTCCAACCTTCCGCTGCATCCGAGGTGGGAATTATTCCATTTAGCAAAGAGGATTAATGTTTCATAACAAAGGGTAATTTATTCAATTGTATGCAAAAAAGGTAGCGGTAACGCACGTACGAAGCTCGCTTCGTTTCTGGCTATTGTACTGGAAGTTTAAATCCTGTGAAAACATTGGTAACGCCGTTGTGCACCTCTGGGGAGAGCTTGACCAGCCCCAACTGGATTGGATTGTGTTCATTAACTGCACTTGACTGTGACACAGGGGGCCCCTGGCAGGGTTTCAGGGTGCACAGCCCGCTCTGGAGCAGATGGTGAAGTGCTGATCCCACAGAGAGCACCACAACCTCCCACCCCATCCCACAAGGGGATCCTTGAGGTGAGCCGTGGGGAGCTGCTGCTTCTGGCAGCCCCATGCCCCAGCAGCTGTTGTGCACATCCCTGCTCCTGGCTTAATCTCCTCTTGCATCCCTGCAGAAGGAAGGCTGGAGAGCAAGGAGGGACCCTGACCCACAGGATGGCTGAGCCAAACTGTCCCCATTCCTTCTGGGGCAGCAGCAGCTGTGTTGCTGTAATTGTTATGGGCTTGGAAAGGAGTACGGGCAAATTTAGGAACATGTAGGAAAAGCTAAAATTGTCCACTGGGTGAAATTATGGGGAAAAGCAGACAGACTCTTGGGAAACAAAAACCATCTTGTACTTGAAATCTTGCCTTTACCCAACCACCTCAGCAATCCTGGTTGCCCAGCGCCTATAGCCAGGCTCTAACAGACAGTGACAGAGCAGGAGGCCCTGAACAAACACATCTGGTTGTTATTGTTTATCTAGACCAGAATGAAGGCAGTGAACCCCGTGCAGGGCCCCGTGGGCCCGAGCTCCTGCTGCGGACGGTTCCGCGCGGCGCTGACGGCATCGCGCATCTCTGCAGCTCCTCGGGAGCTATTCACAGCATTTCCAGATCTTTTGTGTGCCGTGAACTCTTGAAATAAGCAACCAGTAAGAGCTTTTACCTTCCAGGGAGACTCTAAAGCCTCCATATCTGCATTGATCCAGCCCTGGGGATTTGCATTAATTACTTACTCCTCCGGTGACTTTCAGCTCCGGATTGAATCTCTGGCGAGGGCACCTGCAGCACACACAGTCCTGACACCAACCTCATATCACCTGTCACAGCAACAGAGAGCAGCACACTGGGAGAGGGGACATCCAGTGTTTCAGAGCGAGGCAGCAAATCCTCCAGTGCTGTCACATCACCACACTCACGGCAGGCCAGCAATCTCAACTACAGCAAGAGGCTCAGGAGGTTACTCCTGAACAGAAAATAAGGTTTAAACAAAATAAGTCACTGTGCCACGTTGCTGGATCCTGTTTTGGCCAAAGACAAAAACAGAGGTGTGAAAGGACTTCTATTTCCTTCTCCTGCCCACCTGCCAACTCTGTTTTCACCAAAAAGAATCTCCCTTGGGCTAAAGACTAAATTGGCAAAGTTGCATTTATAGGGAATTTCTAAGAAAGGATTTATGAGGGAAACCTTGAAAGTCCCTTTGCTGAAGGGACAAGAGGGCTCCTTCCCCACCAGGTTCCAGCCTGTGGCTTCCCAGGGAGTCCTGCTCCTGCTGCCCTGGCAAGCAGGGCTCCAGCTTGTGTCATTTCTTGTGCTCCAAGCCCTGCCTCTCTGCCGAGCTCTCCAAGAGCTGCTGCTCATCCCCCTCGCTGCAGGGCTGTGTGGGACCAGGGCTCTCCACACTGTTTCTGCAGGAAGGGCTCTGTGGGGACACAGCTCTCATCACTGCTTCGCTGGCCGTGGCATCAAAGAGAATAGCAGATAAATTGTGGCTGGAGACGATGAAGGGGAGTGAGCCTCTGGGATTTGCTCTGCTCCAGGACTGTGCCATGCAGTCATTAGTGATCCAGAGAAGCAATAAGCTGTGAAGGAACAGAATTTGCGATGACACACAGCTGTGTCAAATAGGCACTTTTAAAGAAGCTGGAGAAATTTTAAGGACATGTACCAGTATCTGGTGAGAGAGTGCCTGGCTTGGAGATGGTGTTTGCTTTGCCCAGCACAAAATGATGAACAGAGACTGCAATTACCTGAGGTGTTGTCAAGAATGTCTGTGCCCTGATTAGCCCTGTCAGCTCAGAAAGATGATACACAGAGGAAACCCTGCACCCATATCCCAAAAGCCAAGAAATACAGTTCCCTCCAAAGTGTACCACAGGGAAAATCTCACCCTGGAAACAGGAGGTTTTAATACTCACCTGAGCATTAGTGTTTAGTTCTGAGGCACCTCAGAGAAGATATAGGAGAAATACAAATTATAGCAGTGTTTTCCTGAATAAGATGAAACTCCCTGCAATGTTATTGGGGATTCCAAAGAGCTTAGCAGAGATCACACGAGAAATCTGGGGTGGTCTGGCCCCCAGGCAGGCTCCTCACGAGCCAAGGTCTCAGCCCTGCTGATGGCATCCTGGGGCAGGGGATGGCAAGGAGTGGTAATACTCCAAGCCCAGCACTGCTCTACTTTTTTCCCCTTAACAACTGAAGTGATTAGAGTGAAACTTTGACTTGATGAGCGATCTTGTCGCGGTGGCAGCTGAGTGTAGCCCCTTCATTTTCTTGGTTTTCTTTAAAAGAACATTGGCAGCATTTCATCCCAATTTAATGCTCAAGCTCTCTGTTCCATATTCATTTCTCTCTCCCTTCTTCCCCTCCCTCATGCTTAAAAGAATCAAATTATTGTTTTATTTTTGTTCGCGCGTACAAAGCAGGGACTTGTGAGGTGGCTCTCAGTACATGTCACCCGTGGGACACCGGGTGTGCTTCACCAGGGAGGGAACAGGGACAAAGCTGCAGCAAGCCCTAATTACAGGATAATGTGCAAAAGCAGCTCCATATTTCTTTCCCCTAGGTTCCAGCTCAGTGGAGTCCTTTACTCCTCGAGCTCTGATGCGTTGGAAGCTTATTCAGCATTATTTCTGTTAATTAGTGGCATTAGAGCAGTTTCAGGAAATCCTGGATGAGCTCAGAGCTGTTGCTGCTGTACAATTTATTGCCACCTCTCTTCCTCCCAGGGCTCTGGGCCAGGGCCCGTGCTCTGTGGGCAGAAAACACAAGAGAGCCCCGAGGCACAGCGTTCCCAGGCTGGAGAGGGCAGGAGCCAGGGCTGAGGGGAGGGCAGCCCAAAGCACGGGCGCCAACCTGCAAGTGACCTGTGCCACCCATGTCACTGACCTGCAAGTCACCTGTGCCACTGTGTCACTGACCTGCAAGTCACCTGTGCCACCGTGTCACCACTGGTGCAAATCATCAGTGCTAGCCCTGTCACCACTGGTGTAAATCATCTGTGCCACCCATGTCACCACTGGTGCAAGCCATGTGTGCCACCCGTGTCACTGGTCACCCCAGGATCACCCTCTCTGTGTCTCCCACTCCCCTGAGCCCCTTGGGGAGCCGAGTTCTGCTGGGCACCCACCCTGCAGCTCCTTTTCCTCTGCTCACTGAGCCCTCAGTCCCTGGCAGTATCGACCCTGGCACTAAATCACCTCCCACCTTTCCTCTGCCTTGCAAACACTGGGCAAAATATTTATAGCAGGGATCTGCAAGCTCCCAGCTCCTGCTGGGGATGCAGCTCACGTGCCACGTATTCCAACAACAAGGACTTATTAAATAATAACTGACATTTACCTAGCTGCCTCTTGTCCTCAGGGCCCCCAGGACTTGGCAAACTTTAATTAATAGTTGTTTTAATAGTTAAATAACCTTTATAACTGCATTTCATTTATTCCAAGCCCGTCAGAAATAAAGTCATAATGATCTGAGTCAAGCGATAAAACACAACATCTGGTTTAATGTTTGCAGGTTATTTAATGAACTGAGGAACCTGGCAGAAGAACTAGATATTTATTTCTTTTTCTTCTTGAAAGAAATGGGGTTTGTAGTGAGATACAGCTTGATGCTGGTGTTTGGCCTCCTGTTTTTTCCAGCAGCAGGTTCAGCTGCAGGACCCCGTGTGCCCATCCTGTGGGAACAGGGTGCCAGGGCATGACCACAGACAGAGGGCAGAACACCACTGATTTATCTGGGGGTGCATTCTCTGCCAGCTGTTTTTACACAGCCCTGGGCACAGGGTGAGCAGCTCCAACACAGCACACGCTTCACTGGCCACAGAGCTCCTGTGTGTGCAGAATTCATGGCAAGGCTGGCGCTTGTCCCAGAGCATCCTTCCCCGGAGCGGCTTCCAGGACAGGCAGTGCCACCTCCAGAGCCTTCTGAAGGCTGCTCCAGAGGGCTGAGCAGCCCCTCACACCTGAGTCCCTGATGTGCCTCCCACCTCTTGCCCTCTGAGGTGCAGCAGGCCCTGTCCCCCCATCCCAGCTCAGCCACCTCCCTGCAGCTCGGTGTTTCCTGCCCTCCCTCAGCTTGTGCCACGTTTCCTCATCTCTCTGCAGCCCATTTCGAGTATCCTGACTAATGTTGCTTAACACAGCTCACTCTGTGGATCCCAGAGTACCGTCTGCACAATAAAATTCGCTTCCTCGGGCATATTTTGGGTACTCGTGCTCCCCCCGCAATGTTACCTATTAATTGCACAGAGAAAATATTCCAGAAACTTACTTGTGCCCTTGAGCTACATTCATGTTTATTTCCATAACTCTTTGATACAATATTTGTCTTTGCCTGACTTAGTTTGCCAAAAGGAAAGGGAGAAGGAGGAGAAGCATATGAGGGATTTGGATTGCCTCACATCTGCCTTTCTTTAAGCAGCCCATATGGGAAAACATATTCTTCTGCACAGAATTTGTTAAAGGTTTCATAAAACGCATTGCGTACACATTTAGCACAGAACCCAGCAATATTTATATTTAAAATGGGTCCAAACAGATCCATTTGGAGAGCGTTTGGAAGATGTAGGGTGGCAGTGCACATTGTGAATGTAATAGTCTCGTTAGCTGGCTCAGCTTGTGGGATCTGCTCCGGGAGTTGATGGGAGAAGAAGCTCCCACTGTGGTAAGTGTAAAAATCATAATGTATGCGATGCTGTGAGCATATTTCATCTGTGACGCTCCAGAGAGGCGACTTTATCCATGTTCCCCTTTAAGACAGAGTAGCTGACTGAATGGGAGCCGACACGAGTGGATACTCCACCTATTTCCCCGGAGTAAATCACGAGAGGCAACCTGCAGCCCCTTCGTTCCTCTTGGTGCACAGCTACTCACGCGGATCGTCCCACCGAGTCCCCCGCAGTAATTCATGGAATTCAGCAATTAATGGGGTTTCACGAGGTGGCCGGAACCGATCAGGGGAGAGGGAGGAAGAGCCGGAGCCAGCGCCCTGGACCACGGGTGCGCATCCAGCGCGGCTCCTGCGGGACCAGTGCGGGGAGGGAGCACAGGCTGATCCCAAGAGCAGCTCGCGGGTGTCTGTGCCGTGATTCCGCCAGGGTATGGGCCCAGTTATGGGTTTATTTTATAGGGATGAGATTTAAAACCTCTCCGCGCCCCCTGCGCAGGGTGTTCCCTGCACAGCCCCACTCCCAAGCAAGGCCGGGCATGTGAGGTCCTGCCGGCAGCAGCAGAGGCTGGCATGCACTAATCGCAACCCACTAGCTGCTTTCAGCCGCGGCTGGGTTTGGTTTGCTCGCAATGGTTGTCAGATGAGCGGGAATCAGCAGCAGCCCCGGCGATCCCTCCCGGAGAGGCGGTGCCGTTCCGGGCCAAACCGAGCGCGCACGGCCCTGCCTGCCTGGAGCTGATTTCATTTCGCCTTGGCAATCTTCTGCTCTGCGCTTAAGTAAACAAAGATCAAGCGACTCACAGCCTTAATTAGGCTGCACATAAATAAGAGATTAGCGGATTAGCCAGGGGTATAGGTGGGAGAGTAACAATCGCAGCCGGCAAAGCGCGCTGCCGGCGTTTGCCCCGCACATCCCCGCGCCCCGCGCCGCTCCCCTGCTCTCCCGGCGGGGCCGTGTGAGGGGGCAGCGCTGCGGGGATGGAGGCTGTGGGGAAGGGAGGGAGTCCTGCGGCTGTGCCAGGAGGGCAGGCTGGCCGGGGGCACCGCGGCTCCTGCTCGCCGGGGCTTGCTGGCCAAAGCTGCGGCGGGACGAGTCCGCGGCGAGGCTCGGGGAAGGCGGGGGTCTCTGCTGCTCGCACCCAAAGGCTCCGATCCCGGGGTCTGCCTTCCCTGGCGTGGTGCAGGATGGAGGGATGAGGCAGGAACATCCCAGCTCGCCCCCAGTGGAGGGGCTGCTGCTCGGGGCTGCCTCATTTCCCTCTGGCGGCGGCAGAGGATCGTGGGGAGACGTTCCCAAAAGGCATCAAATATTACAAGAGGATGCTTTTTCAGCCGAGGTGCTGACACAGCACCATCCGTGTTTCTTAACCAGGAGCGATGTCTGAGTTATCTCAACCTAAAGCCTGAAATATACATTATAGGCTGTGTCTTTCTGTGCTTTATTTGGGCTGTAAAGTGATATCTTATTATTTCTCCCTCCTGGGCATCCTTTAATGAATCTAGATTTGAAAGTGAAATATTTATTGTATTTCGGGAGTTTAAGCATGGAAGGAGAGGGGGAGGAATATGCAAATTTTCCAGAAAGCATTAAAAAAAGTTCTCCTCTTTACTAAGAAAAGAAGGTGCAAGTGAATCTATTGAGCCTCAGAATAGATGTCCCAAAAAGCAGTGTAATGAGGATGTGGGGAGCAGGACTCCCCCAGGAACTACCCCATTCTAGCTCCTCTTAAGCACTTTGGGAATGGGAAGTTAGACCTGGAGTTAGAGATGTGTCTCATTGTTCTTAGTCCTCAACCTGGCCATTGCAGTCCTTTGGAACAATGCAGAAGAAAATATTTCTCTGCAAATAAACCAGAAACAAAGCAATAAAGCCAAGTGTATTGGCACAGGTAAATGCAGATTTCATGCAAAATTTGCCAGAGCCCCAGCTTCATTGGAATCCACACATTTGTTTAAAAAAAGAATTTTTCTGCCATCTTCCATAGCCAAAATGAGTAGCTCTGTTAATGGTTATGATTCTGTGAGTTCAGACCATTGTGGTGTTAGTATTTCATGGAGCAGAGACAGAGTACCTCACGTGAACAACACCATTGGCTTCAGCTGCTGCAAACAATATGGGGCAGAAATAATTGAACTAAAAAGAAATTACAGCTATTTGGTGGCAACTCTGCTGCACAGAGAGGAGGCTGCAGGTGCCGAGTCAGGCACATGCTTTAAAAAATCAGGATAAAAGTCACTGGGTTTGATGCTGGAGAGGTTTTTGGTGGAGAGGGAGCTGCTCTGTCAGCATTACATACAGGCAGGGAGGATGGAAGAGGAGGCCTTGCCTATGTGGGGAATTGTGTTGGGTTCAGGCAGGCTGGTATGAATCTCTGTTTGTGCTTTTAAGTCTCAGATGTATCATCCAGCCACCGCAGCCTAACAAGTTGCTGTTTGTCAGCTGTGCTGTAAGTCACCGTGGGCGTGCTCGGCACCCAGCTCGGGGATGCCATAAAGCTCGGCAGATTGTGCCTTTCATCTGTTCTTATTCCAGTTCTTTTAGCTTAAACTAGTTCCTAATCATTACAAAAACCCCAAACGAGGCTTGTTTCCAACAAAACAGCCATCTGGGCAGTTTTCTTGCACGCTCATGGAGTTGTACTGGGAGTTGTGCTGCCCTGGCACTCGCCCGTGCCCCAGCCCTTCCTCTCACACTCTCCCCCTCTCTCTGCAGCCCTGGGGACACCCCACCCTTGGGGACAGCACGGTGGCTTCAGCAGCATGGGGTCAGAGCCGGGCTGGCACCACCTGCATCCCTCAGTCACCTCCCCTTCAGCAGAAAGGGGAGAGGAGGAAGGGAGGCAGCAGCAGGATTGAAATGTTTCAGCCCCGCTGGGCTGCGGCGGGGCAATATTTCATTCTGGAATAGATTTTTCACTGGAAGTTTGTTAAATGCTGGGTGTCAGCTGAGAAACTCAGTGTTTTGATGGCTGGAAGTGCCTGCTGGAAGGGGAGCTTCTTTGCCAGTGGTTGTGAAGCCCCTGACTCCCAGCTCAGAGCACACACACACATTCTGCATGTACAGTACCGTGTGTAATACACAGTGCATCTGCTCCTGTGTGTGTGAAATATCTGCCCTGTGAACGTGGCAATGGAAAGGGGCCCCACAGCCTGGGTTTGAAGGGAGCAGGCTGTCACCCAGAGAAATGGAGCTCTGTGGAGCTTCCAGCAGGTCTCAGGGAGGGCTGAAATGCTGAGCCCTCCTTCCCAGAGAGCCAGCAACACTCTGGTGTGCCACATGCAGGGCAGGTCACCTGCAGCTGTCACAGGTATCTGCATCAGGGTGGCACCTGAGGGTCCTGGCCCAAATACACAACTCTGGAGCACCTGTGCCAGCCCTCACACGAGTCACTCCACATCCTTCGCTTCTCCAAAGGTTCTGAACTGATAACATAGAAATTTTCTGGTTTTCCAAAAAATTTTTAGCTGGCTGTGGCTAATTTCCTCCTCCCAGAGTGACACAATTTCACAGTAAATTCATCCCTGCAGCAGCTGCTTGGCACCATCTCTGTTCCAGCTCCTGGCAGCCCTTGCTGTCCCTCCCTCTGCCTCCACAAATGCCACCTGTGGCACTGGTACTCCACTCTCAGCCCATTCCTTCCCATTTCAGGGAGACTGTCTTCCAGCAGAAGGTGAAACAATCCTTTCCACATCCTGTTCCATGGTGTTTTACCTGTCCCAGCCCCACTGTCCCCTGTCCTGCCACTCACTGCAGACACCAGGCAGGGGTATCAGGGCTGGGGGCACAAAGGACCCTCAGCAGCCCAGCCAGGCCACAGGGAGATGCCTTCAGGAGCTGTGCCTCTGTCCCAAGCACACCCAGCTTGCTGAAGTGCAGTTCCTGAGCAGTGGACAGCTGATGGTGTGAGGAAGAGGAAGGACACGTTCAAGGCAGGCTGATTTTCTGGCAGATGAAATTTAAAAATATTAATTGGGGTGGGACCTACATATGAATGCAAACAGGGACTGTGAGCTGGTCTCTGCCAGCTCCCTGGGTGGTGTCTGGAGTGGAGAGGCCTCTGTGCCCCCCACACAGGAGGGGACCCCCCAGCCCTAACGCTGCTCCCAGGGAAGGAGCTCTTTGCTGCTGTCAGGGGAAGAAACTCTGTCTGTGGCTTTGTTACTTGACATGATGGGAGCTCCTGGGAGACAGGGGAATTGAAGACAATGCTTTTTTTTTTTTCTTTATTTGCTGGGCAAAGATACAGGGAAAGTGTGTGAGGGCTCCCAGCAGTGTAAGAGTCTGGATATTCTTGTGGTCAATCACAGTTCTTAACCTTTCTCACTCCTGCCACGAGTCCCCTTGGGACTGTCTGCATTTCCACTTCAAGACTGCCGGTCTGCCGGCAGCCAGGAGAGGGGAGGCTGTCACACAGCCCCGTGTCCCCCTCTCCCCTGGCATCAGGCCATCAAAGGCAGGCTGGAGCCTGCTGCCGTGCTGGGTCTGCTGCCAGTGAAGCTTTTGTTGTACAAACCTCCCCTCTCCACCGAAGGAATAAGCGAGGTTGTTTTGATTCCAGCAGATGACAATCCAGCTTAAAATACACTTGAGGGCTTGGTCAGGTGTGTGTTATCTTCCAGACATCTGGATGGTGGTTTGGGTTTTCCCCCCAAAGAACCCAAACTTCCCCTGCAGCAGTGAATGCGCTGCCTGGCCTGGAAGGTGGATGGGGCCTCTCTCCATCCCACCCTCGTCTGTGGGTGTGCTGTGATGGGCCCCCAGCACAGCACTGCTGTCAGAAAGGCAGAGGGCAGGCACTGGAGCCTGCTGAGTGCCCTGGCCCCGCCGCTGGGCTGGTTGCCCCTCTCTCCCCTGCTCTGCTCCGAAGCCGCTCGCGGTGCCGCATCCATCTCAATGTCATTTTCTTTGAGATGTGAGCTGGAACAAATCCGGAGCAGCTGCTCCATCTCTAAGTGTCCTTCAGGGATCCCTTCAGCAGACACTTTGCAGGATATAATGATGACATTCTAACGAGCGCTAATGCACACGTTGTCATCTTTCTGTATTTACACTTCCCACAGGAGGCATCGTTCCAAGAAGGAAAAGTGAGAGACGGAAACTTTTACACAGAAACTTCAGCGCCTGCACGGGGCTCTGCCGGGGAATCTGCCTGAGAGGAGCTGTGGGCTGGGAGGGCCAGGGGCTGGCAGTGCACAGGAGGGGACAGACACCAAGCAGGAGCCCCCTGATCCCTGCAGTTAGCTCACACCAGGCTGTAAGGAAAAAGAGGGGAACAAGGATTATTTTGGGGTCCAGAGCCCACGTCACTCCAGACCTCACCAGCTTCAGTCTAATGACACTGGGAACCAGGGCATTCCATATGCTGGAACATGTGGGCCTTCCCTCTGCTTTGCCCCTGAAGATGCCACACAGAACAAATTCATGGCCCTTCTGGAAGACACTCATTAGCCACATCATTAAACAAAACCATAATGGCTTCAGGGAGCAGCACTGTCCCGTGGCTGTCAGTGGCTAAAGGACTCTCAAGTCACTAATGCAGTGAAACTCTCCTTGTCCAGGAGGAAAGAAGAGGAATCAGCTCTTTCCCCCAGGAATGTTGAGTACAAAGGTATGGACATGTGTGCTCTAGATAAATAAATAAAGGAGAACCTACCAGAGTGAGTGGAATGAGACTCTGTGTCCGTGTGGCCTTTCAGCATTGGCAGCTGGAAGGGATAAGGTTGTCACTCTGTCCTCTGCTCGCTGATCTTATTGGGAGGAAGATCATATCAAATAAATAATATATCAAAAGATTTCTGTTTCCATCTCTCCACAGGCTCTCCACAGCCTTACCTGGACTGGGAGTGAGGATCTGGCCAGTATGATAACGAGGAATAAATGGCTCTGCTTGTCGGGGGAAATTTTGCTGGCAAATTTCCGAACCAGATTAAAAAGTAAATGAGATTTCTTCTGGAGAGTTATTTTCAAGGGTTTTGTCTGCTGATGTTCTCATGCAAGATTGCAGCTTTGCCAAGGGGGGAAGAGAACAAAAGGGGAGGATAAAGAACCGAGGTTGCAATTATCCGACAGAACGAGGTTCTCCAGTGAAAGCACCTAATCAGGAAAGTCTCAAATTTGCTTAAAATACAAAGTGTGGTACAACATTTATTTATAATCTGCCTCACCTGCTCAGATAAAACTGTTTCTAAAGCCAGGCAATTGCAGGAGACAAGCTGTAAAATGGAACAAATGGAATCAAATCGGATATTAATAACAGTGGAATGAAATAATAACAGAAGTGGGTCTTTGAGCAGAGCACAATTGCTGTGTTCCAGCAAACACAGGTGGAGCCGTGTGGGCATTCCCAACCAGGAGGCACAGCAGGACAAGGGGGAGGCAGCTGTGTGACCCCCAGCAGGAGGAAGGAGAGCCTGGGCCCAGGTGTGGGCCGGTGGTTAATGAGGTTAACGAGGGTGAGCCTGCCTTCCTGGGGGAAGGTGAAGTCATTCCTGTCCTGCCCTCTCCAGAGCTGCATGCAATGTGGAGCTCCTCCAAAGCCTTCAGCTGGGAGCCTGGGTGAGTCTCTGGGTTTTTATTTCTCTGTTAATGCAGCGGAAATGTCGTTGGTTTGGTTGTTTGGTCGGTGGTTTGGTTATCTGGGGCAGGACTTTGGTCCATGAGCACACA
Organism: Peucedramus taeniatus; assembly: GCA_013400575.1. Lineage (NCBI taxonomy): Eukaryota > Metazoa > Chordata > Aves > Passeriformes > Fringillidae > Peucedramus > Peucedramus taeniatus. The sequence goes on from WBNO01011734.1 coordinate 529,841, forward strand.
TCATGTGTGTGCCCTTGAACTGCTTAGAAGCTCAAGGAGTGACTGGAGCAAAAACAGGGCAGGGAAGGTGTCAGCTGCAGTGTGAGATGGGTTTGCCCATGTCAAGGAGCTCCTGCTCCAGCCAGACGTGTGGGTAGGTCCTGTGGCACTGAGAAGGTTGGTTGCATGGGTGTTATTCCAGGATTTGTGTCTCTGTGCTCTGTACAAGTTCTTTGCCTCTCTGCAAGGTCACTGACATGAAACACAAGCTGGGGAAGTGTATTTACACTCGGACATTTATAAACCCCTTGTTATTGTCCTTTGCTGTTGGGGAAAACAGACAAAGTCCTGGGTTTGGTGCTCCACAGTGAGAGGTTCTGAGTCAGAACAGCTGATTCTCGTTACTCATTATCCCTGCCCAGGCAGAGCCCAGTGGAGATGGTGGTTTGGGGGTCTTGAAACTCCTTGCACATAAATAGCGAGTCTAAACACAAACACCTGTGTGTGAGCCCTTGTCCAGGGAGCAGCTTGCTGGTCTCCTGCAACCTGTGCTCCCAAATACTCTGGAGAAAACTTGAATAAAAAAGCGCTTCCTCCTCCCGTTCCTTCCACCANATCTCCTACAACCTGTGCTCCCAAAAAAAAAAAAATTATTCATTGAAATGAATAAAAAAGTGCTTCCTCCTCCCGTTCCTTCCACCAGGTGAGGTTCAGGCAGATGTGCCCCAGCTGTGCTCCTTGCTGGAGCTGGCAGCACGGTCCTGCCCCAGCCCCAGCCTGGCCTGGGTGCTGCTGGCAGTGGTCAGACAGTGGGGAGCAAGGCCAGGCTTCCCCCAGGCCATTCCCAGCAGCCCTGCCCACGCAGGTGGGCATCGGAGCCGCCCGTGCTGGGGGTGTGGGGTCTGCAGGGCTCCCCAGGGCTCTGTGCTGGTGTCCTGCTCTTGTGATGTTGCTGTGCAAGTAAGAAAACTGCATGGAGAAGCTGTAAACAAGCTGTGGCCAGCTCCTGGCTGGTGTGAGTGGACAGGGCAGTACTGAGGTGTGCCCGGGGTCCCGGGGAGGTGACATGGGGTGCACACAGGTCTCTGTATGTGCCAGGCTCTCCCAGGGATGCTGCACCATTGTCAGCATCCACTGACATGCCAGCTGCCCTTAACCCCAGTCCTGCCCTTCATTTTTGTGGCTTTGGGCAGCCGTGTTTGCAGCATGGAGCAGCTGCTGGGCTGGCAGGGCTCGGTCTGCACGGGCTGGCTCCTGTAATTGGGGTCAATCACTGAAAAAACCCTGTCACAGCAGAAAATGCTTCTCAGCTGCTGGGGCTGACACACACAGCAGTGCTCGGGGACAGGGACACTGCCATGCTGCCCTCCCCACCCTGTCCCTGCTGCTCCTCACCTGCTTTCTGTGCACACAGCTCCTCTCTGCTCTCTGCCCCAGAGCAGGGCAGTGTTTGCCCTGCTGCCAGATGTGCTTTCCCCACCCCATCCTCCTGGAGCAGTCCTCCCCTCTGTGTGTGGGGAGCAGGGTTTGGAAGCTCGTAAGCCGTAGGAGAAGCCTGGGGTGCAGGAGGCCCCTGTTCTGTGCTGATGGCACTGAAATAAATAAACAAACAGATAGATCATTGCTGCTCCTTCCTGCTCCCCCTGCCAGTCAGCGCTGAAGGAGCCAGGGACCTTTCATGGAGATAAATGCAGTGCAAGGGGTAATTAAAGTGACTGATTCCTCCACAGCAGGAGCTTCCCAAGGCTTCACTGCTGTGGTGCCCTTGTGCTCGAGCAGAGAGGGGAGCCAGAGGTGCCAGCTTGTTTTGAAGTGGCACGAGCTGGGGACAGCCACCTCCGGTCACCTCCCGTCAGACAGCCCTGAGGTCTGGGAGCAGCATCTGAGCCCACAGATAATAACAATCTCATTTCCCTGCTAGGCTGCACCAGCAGGACCTTGCCCGTCTCCTTTCTCCCCTTCTCTGTCATGGAAGCAGCACGAGGGAAAGGTTCACAGCTCAGAGCAGGAGGCAAGAGATGGAATTGCACAACCCTTTTATTGGCAAAGGGGGATCTTACAAACCTGCCAGGAGTAAGAAGGGCTTGGTAAAGGCAGAAGGAGCAGGGTGGCCCTTCAGGATCTGGGGCACACACTGAGCCTTTGCATTTGTAGACAGCTGGATTGTGGAAATGGGGGACCCAGTCCAGAGCCACCACAGCCATGTGTGTTCCCAAATGCCTTCTGCTCTGCTCTGCCCAGCTTCATTGCAGCCCTTCCACCGTTTACCACGAGGGACAGCACATCTGGCCTTGTTTGGGAAGCATAAATGTTTTGTGCCACTGTTAATGGCTGCCCTGCACCTTTAGGCTAAAGCCTCATCCAAAGCTGCAGCCAGGGGCTCATTGAGGTTTCTGGTTTGTAGCAATAATACCCTTTTAATATGCTAAATGAGAACACAAATGAACCTTCCTTGCGCTTATGAGTTGTTGAAAACATCCCTGCATGACTGAAGGTCACTCCAGTGGCAGATTGATGCTGCCCTGTCCAGCCCCATTCATCACTCAGGGCTGGCACCACCGGTGGCACTGGGGACACCCATGCTGGCAGGCAGAGGACAGCTCAGTCTGTGTGTGTTTCTGAGAGCCAGTTCCTTCCAGGTCTCCCCAGACCTGCAGGCACTGCCAATCCCTGTCCAGACCCCAGGCTTTGGTTGGGGCTTTTTCCATTCCTCAGCAGCAGACACGTCTCTTCTGATGCTATCGTGCATTCCTCTCTCTTTTCCTTTCTGCTCTTCCTAGGAGCTGGTGTCCTGGTGATCTATGAGTTGTTTGGAGAAGCAGCAAACACTACTTATGCATTATATACATGTCTTGTCTGTTCCACTTGATAATGCCATTCTTTAATATGCTCAGCAGTAGCTTTTGGGCTGCCTCTCTCCCCTCTCCCCTAAAAGCTGCCTGGCACGCACTCAGGCCTTTTTCTTCATCAAATAATTTAGGGGATTTTATGTCTAACTTTGTTTTCTAACATCCTTGTGCGTGGAGAGGAGGAAACCAAACAAAGCATCTGCCTCAGGACCCTGCAGCATTTCCATCCCACTCTTTGCAGAGACTGAGTGGCTCCAAGGTTTGGTCAGAGATGAAAGAAGAGAAGACAGTGACAGATTAGAGCTGGTGTCTCAGTGTGGGTGGAGGGGGAGCTGCCTCCTCTCTGTTTGCTGTAGGAGCTGCCCGTTGCATTGCCAGTGTGTGTATATTTATATTATATATAAATATATATATATATGTGTGTGGATGAATAATGGTGCCCCATCACATCCAGACCCCAGCACCACAGAGGCAGCAGGAGAGGAGGGGAGCACTGCAGCCCCCTCTTCCCAACAGCCACCCTTTGAGGACCTTTGGGGTCCCATCAGGGTGTGGTGTGAGTGCTGAAGGCCCAGCAATGATCTGGGCTCTCCTGGAGATGGAGAGCCATTTAGAATAGGGGAATAGAGCTTTTTCAGTCCTCTATTTCCAGCCGAGAGGAGAGCATCTGTCACCACTACTCTGATTCATGAAAATCACTCTGACCTCTCATATGGAGAGTCTCAGCTCTCCGAAGCCAGGGGAATCGTGGCCTCATCCCTGAACTCAGTTATTTTACCTGTTCTTTCTCCAGATACTCCAAATAAAGCACTCGATGTGCTGCACTCAAGGCACCCTGACTTCACTCAGTAGTCAATGACAGCTTGTTCTTTTTGATTTCCATGCAAAATTCCCACTATCCCTTGCTTTCTGTTTGCTCATCTCCTGCATTCTGTAGAGAGGGGTGTGGGGACCTTGGTCCCACTGCTGCCTGCACGGGGAAGGGTGGGGGGGGTTCCTGGGTGCCAGCTCCCTCCTCAGCTCTGATGCTGCAGGATAAATCCTGCATCCCTCCACACACACCAGCCTCCTCTCGGCATGATGCTGAGAGGGAGAGGAGAGAAGTACATGATAGATAAGCTTTAAAAAGGAGTCCAGGGTCACAGCTTTGTCTATAAAAAGTAAATAATGTGAAGAGCAGAGACCCATCTCCCAGCTGGCACATGCAAGGAGCTGAGAACGTGCTTTGCCTCGTGATGGGGAGCTCCCTTGGGACCTTGGACCTGCCAGTAAATGAGAGACCTGTGGGGTGAGTGTCTGATGCACAGCCTGGGGCAGCAAAACAGCCTCAGAGAGCGACTTGAAGGCCGTTCAGACATTTGCCTCTTGCATGGAATTTCCTCTTCTCGTGTTTCCATTTGGCACACAGTGCTCTGATGGCTCTGAAAGCTCCCCCAGTTCTGAGCAAACGCAGCTGGGTGACCAAATACCAGGGGGAGGCAGGGAACAGTCTGGAGGAGAGGGTGCTGGTGGCAGCAGGAATGCATGGAACGCTCCATGCGTTGCTGCCGAGGCGCCCACCTGGCGGGTCCAGCTGGGCTGATGCTTCACAGCTGGAAGTGGCACAGAGGGAAAGAGGGGCTTTGGTGGCTGGGCGTGCTGAGACAGCAGCCCACCCTCGCAGGAGCTCAGCAGCATCCCCAGTGCCTGAGTCAGCAGCAGCAGCAGAGTACAACTTGACCTTGCGTGGAGAAGATGTCAAACAAATCTTTGTGCTCGTCACACATGGCTTGAGACACGCGAGCACGGCTCCCCGCAAATCAATCTCCCGCCTTGGCCTGGCCGTGGGAGCCCTTGTGGGGAGGAGTGTGAGGCTCGTGGTGCTACATCCACCTCCCCCTCGTCCCCAGAGCCCCGGGGTGTAATGGGGTTACGGAGAAGCTTCGCTGAGCAGCACCCCCCGCATGATGAGCCGGTCATACGAGCTTGGGCAATCACATTTAGCATCATAATTACAACTTGAAACGTCCTTGGAGAATCTGCAGGGGCTGCAAGGAAAGGAGAAGAACAGAGAAAATGTCTTCTTGCTGGGATAACACCTTGCATCCCCACAAATGGCTTTGGCTGTGTGAGGGGGGGACAGGGATAGAAGGAAATCCCACATTAGAGTTTCCCAGTGGGAAAATGAGGAATTTCTGGGGAAATGAGGGAAGCTGCTGTCAAACCCATGGAGTGGAGCAGAGGTGTCAGCCCCTGCATGTCAGTGTTCCCATGCTGGGGGACTGTCCTTCAGCCTCATTGTAGTTTGGCAGCATCACCCGCCTCCTTCCTCTGCTGTTTGGGGCAGGGAGGGGGCTTAACAGGGATTTTTGTGCAAAGGCATAATTATACTTCCCTGATTAATCTTCAGGCTGAATCGAGTGCTTGCCATCAATCTTTGAAACAAACATGTCTATTTATATTTTAATTATCTTTCTTCTTTCCTAAAGTTCAGGTTGATTTGAGCTTCTCCTACATATTTATCATCAGAGCAATTCTCTCCCTGCCTTTCCTGGTGCTTGGCACGTGAGAGCACAGTGCCTGCTGGCTAGGGGCGGCCACACGGTCACCCCTCGGTGCCAAACCCCTGCTTGGGCTTGGAACCAGCTCGTGTTTGTGAGTGCTTGGTGGTGGCATGCCCACAGGCTGGCAGAGGGAGCCCGTCTCCAGTGGCACCGTGGGCTGGGGCAGAGAGAATCCATCTCCAGGGATTCAGCACGGGCTGAATTGGGGAGCGCTCGTTTTCCCCGGGCAGCCGCTCCAGCCACTCTTTCATTTGCAGCAAGGCGCCGTAATTTGTAAACATTAATAACCATTATTACTATTAAAAGGAAAGAAAGCGAGTAGCCCTGTAACTAATTACTTTAAGTGTTTTCAATGAGCCGCAGTTCGGCTCCTTTAGAAAACCTCCTGCTGCGCAGACCAGATTGTCATTATGATCGGATCTATCCTTGGACCTATTAATTTTGCCCGGAATAACAGCTGAACAGATGGGGGGAGAAGGCTACTCTGATTACCATAATTCCTTTCAAAGCCCGTTTCTCCCCAAAGGCCGCCCCCAGATCTCATTGTGGCCGGAGGAGGCCGGCGCTGATCGGCGATCTGGGCAGATGCTGCTTCTCAGAGACGAGGCCCCTCCAGGGCACGGAGCCTCGTCCAAAAATCAATGGGAATTACCAACCCTGGTGCCAGGTTCCTTTTCTTCTGCAGCAGCTGAACGTGGGAGCTGCCTGAAGTGTTTGGTTTTTTGGTCAGGGAGGCTAAACTTTAAGAATTTCCCTGAACCTGAGTTTGTTCCTGAATTGTTCAGTTGTTTGGGTGTTTTTCTCCTTCTGAGTCTCTCCAGCTTGTCCTCTGTCTTCCTTTCCCTGATCTTTTCACGGGGGAAGGCACATCCATCACCAAGTGCCAGCGAAGGAGGGACAAAGCCTTTTCCAAAGGACTATTAGGTGATGAAATACATTTCCCTGCCCTGGTGGGTGCCCACGTGCTGCTTAAATGAAGCTTTTTAACTGAATGTGGCGGTGGCTTTTCACATGGGGGAAATTGTTCTAGTATTTACTGCTATTAAATTAATTTCTCAGTAGAGGATTTTAGACTCTTGTAATTCATGAGGATATTTTCAGTCCTGTTTACTGTCTGGTGCTTTAAAAAAATTGTCTCAAGCATTTGTTTGCCGAATATAACGCTGTTATTACATTAGCTTTCTCTCGCAAGAGAGACAGGGGTTCATTAATGTTGATGTGAATCTTATTGTATCTCGGAGCTCTCTGAGCAGCGGGTAATTTTTCATAACATATGTGTGGCAATATTCAGGCACAGAATGATGAGTGGAAAATGGTTGTAGCCTGGCGCTGGTACACACCCCGAGCTCTGCACAGCACCACTGGGAGATGCTCCAAGTCCTCGGCTCTCTCTCTCTCTCTCAATACATATATTACAGTGTAGAAAGTACAGTGCATAGGCAGGCAGTAGCCCATGGGAATCTCATGAGGTTTAACAAGGCTGGTGCTGCACTGGGGCCAGGGCAAGCCACTGGTGTCCATACAGCCTAGGAATGAAGGGATGGAGAGCAGTCCTGCCGAGAAAAACTTGGGTGAGCTGCTGGATGAGAGGCTGGACAGGAGCTGGGTGTGTGCACAGCCCAGAAACCCCCATGTCCTGGGTTCACCCCACAGTGTGAGCACCAGGGGATTGCCCAGAGCAGCTGTGGCTGCCCCATCCCTGGAAGTGTCTAAGGACAGCTGGACAGGGCTTGGAGCAAACTGGGACAGTGGAAGGTGTCCCTGCCATGGCAGGGGGTGGAACGAGATGAGCTTTAATGTCCCTCTCACCCAAACCGCCCTATGGTTATATATTTATATATTTGTATTTTATATATATATATATATATTTATATGGCGCCCAGCTGCAAAGGGACGCATCCCTCCAAGCACAAGTGCCTTCGTGTCTGGGCAGGAACTGCATAGGAGAAAGCTCAAGCGGAGAAATATCTCTTGTTCTCAAAGAATGAATAACCAAACGGTGAAAGAGACACAGCCCGAGGTGGGATGGGGGGGGAAAAAAAAGGAAAAAACTGCTTCATTTGAAATGTTATGAGTATCTCTTAGTCCTAATGCCTTCCCTCCGAATGGCTGCATTCAGCAGCGGAAATTGGCAGCAATCAGGCTCACAAGTGCTCGAAAGAGATTTACTTGGACAGATGAAAGAAAACCATTTTCTCCTAAATGCCGGTGCCCTGAGCAAGGTTCTCTGCCCGCGCACGCGGCCGGGGAAGTGCGCGGCTCCTCGGCTGCTGGAACACCGCTGGAACACCGCTGGAACACCGCTGGAACACCGCTGGAACACCGCTGGAACACCGCTGGAACACCGCTGAAATATCGCTGGGACACCGCTGAAACACCGCTGAAATATCGCTGGAACACCTCTGGAACACCGCTGAAACACCGCTGAAATATCCTGTCCGGGATGGAGCGGCCGCGCTGAGCCCAGGCGAGGTGTCGTTTTCATCTGCCGCTAATGAAAAGGTCCTCTCTGGTTTCTTCGGCGGGGCCGGTGTTTAGTGCCGGGTTTTGATCAACAAAATGATGCTATTCGGGGCTTCTTCCCTCCTGCTTTGAAGTCGAAATGCGAGGAGGCGGGGAGGGGAGCACTGAGAGCCTGTGAAGATCCAACCCACCGGACTTCTCAAAGCCAAAACCATAATTATTATCCCCCTGAGAACAGAGCTCTTCTCCCAGCCCCATCAAAGCCGCTCCGCAGCCTGCAGATGAAAGCCCGGCTTTGAGCTCCCTGCTTTTAACACCTCGTTTGTTTTTAAGCTCTGTTGTTCCCAAATGAACAAACGGTTTGTCTGCGGTGCCCAAAATAACCAAATCACTCAAAAAGCAGCAGCCGGGCTGCCGTAGCCCTGGCGTGCTCCTTGCCGTGCTGCAGCTCCGGTCACCCTTGCTCCACTACTGCTGTTGAGCCCTTCTTCAGAGCGGTTCTGTAGCTCCAGACAACAAAAAATCGGAGTGTTCCAATGTGTAAAATAGAACTAGTGAAACAAAGGGTCAGGAGTAGCAGATGTTGCACAGTGTAATTATCAGCCAGTGGGTTTCTGGCCAGTTTGGGGGTTTCCCCCCACCCAGTCTCCCAAGTGGAAGAGATGTCTGGCCGAACAGCAGGGCTTCCAGGGAGCTGGGGTGGGCAGAGAGAGACCTCCAGGCCCAGCTTTGCGTGGGTGGTCTCTGCCTTCTCTTCTTACCCTCCCTCTTCCCAAAAATCCGAGGGAGGCAGCAGGCCAACGAGGCGCTGCTGCCCAGCTGATACTCGCTACTTACACTGAGACTGGAAGATGATTTTTCTCTCTCCCCTGTCCCTCTCTGGAGAAGGAACATGTCATACCTCTGCCAGCGACAGGCAGCTCAAAATGATGTTTTCAGAAAAAAGCAGCACTTTGGCTTTCCTTCCCCGTGCTTTGGCATTCGGGCCGACTGCCTGGGTTTATCTTCCCTCCTTGCGCTCAGGAGGCTTTCAAGTAGCATTTCAATTAAGATTTTAAACTGGCAAGATGCAAGTTAGATCAGAGCCGAGCTTGATCTTAGCAACTCCCCTCTGCTGCCCGTTTGATACTGGGAAATGTCGCTGTTTGTACTTCTGCGAGTGAGCAACTGCACCGTGGGAGCGCTCCCCGGGGAGATCTGAGGGGGAAGAACTCATTCTCCTCCAAAACCTCCCCCAGAAAATGAGCTGCAGCGAGGAGGGGGCTGGCTCCAGAATAGAAACTGGGCCGTGAAATTTGTCAGTTCATCATTTGGGTCTGGAATTAAATCACTGTGTAGTTATAGATAACTGTTTAGGGTGAGCCCTCATCCAGTGATAATGTATCTGTAATCTCTATTTTTTTTTTCCACTTTTATGTTTTTGGGAGAAATCTGCTTTCTCATGTGTGTGCTCCCCCTTGCACAAGGACTGTTCAGTCCCCAGAGCCTTTTGGCACCAGGAAAACACAAAGGATAAATCGTGGTAAACATGCAGAGCTCCACCCAAGGCCTTTCCAGCCCTCCTGTACCTGTCAGTGCAGCAGCTGGATGGGAATGCTTCCCCCAGCAGAATTTACCGTGTGTTTAGGGACTGAGAGACACACACCTGGAGGCAAAAGTTGTCTTTTTTCTTCAGAGTTTCTTCTTTCCAGTGCTGCTTCTCAGGCTGAGCGGGGCTGAGCTCCCACACCGACACCACACCCCTGTCCAAACACCTCTGAGCCTCCAACAGCAGCCCCAGCTCACATTGAGAGTCCTCCTTTGAGTGAAAGCTCTTGCCGTGCCTTCTTTCGGGAATGGAAGTTGCTCGTATCTGCTGTTTGCTTAGCGGGAATGGTGATTTAAAATAGCAGCCAGAAAGCTCCAGGGGCCTGGTGGCTAATTAGGCGTGCAGTGGCAAATGATGGCCACCCATCAATGCAATATAATCACCCACAAATGAGTTAACTGGGGGCAAGTCACTGTCACCCCGCCACGGGGCTCCTCAGACGGTGCTCCTTGGCACAGGGTCAGACTGGTTCTCCTTCAGCATGGAGAAGCCTGTTTTTTCAGCTGTCAATGTCTTGAATTTAAAGTGCCTGAGATAGGGCAGCTTGAAGCCTCTTCTGAGGACTCCCAAAAGCTGGAACAGTTTGACCTCGTGGTCATGCAGACATCTCTGCCTTTGCTGTCTCTTTTCTACCATCTCTGCAGAAATACATAGTCATATTCATTTCCAGAGCAGGAAAAATGAGGAGCATTGCAAAAATCAATGTTCGGCGAAGGACAGTGACTGGAGGGCTGAGGGGGAGGAGGATGCTGCTCCTGCTTTCTGAAAGGTTATTTTAGCTAAAGACAATGAAAAAGTGCTCCAGGAGAAGAGCAGCTCCTGCAAAGTCCACCTGATCCTCGTGGTGTTTCATAACTCAATTGCAGCAGCGCGTGAACCTCTGCAAGGAATATTATTCTTGTTAGGAGTTCCCATTTCACATGCTGTGCTGGTGCAGCCTGAAGCCTTGGTGTTGTTGCTCTAAGCCAGGAAGAAACCCAGCAGGGACTTGTTTGCTCTGTGCTGTGGGTGTCTTGGAGAGAGCATGGCAGGAGGGGACACCCCCCAGGCTCAGAGGGATCCCTCTTCCTCGAGGATGTCCCAGAGGACTGCTCCCTTTGCCATAAGGGGAATGGAAAGTAAACCAGAGACTCAGAGAAGTGTTTGGGTTGTAAATGACCTTTAAGATTGAGTCTAACCATTAACCCAGCACTGCAATGTCCCCTGATTGTGTTCCCAGCTCTGGACACGTTCCAGCACCGCAGTGTGTTTCTTGTCATGAGAGGTCCAAAACTGACCCCAGCATTCATGGCCTCACCAGGGCTGGGCACATGGTTACAGGCTCTGTCCTGGTCCTGATGGCCACAATATTGCTGGTACAAGCCAAGATGCCAATGAGCTTCTTGCCCCCCTGGGCACATGCTGGCTCATTTTCAGCTATCAACCAACAATGGTCTCATTTGAACTTTATCTACACAATATAAATTTAATAGTTTCACTGGAATGTGCTCTTCATCTTGTCATAACATGGGGGTGTTTGGGAAGGCTTCAGAGCCGGTTTAATTAGCAAAGTTACTTGGGAGGGCATCTTGCATTATCTTCCTCCTTTTCTCTCTGCTCCTGCTCTGTAATTTCTGTCAGTTGCAAAGGCTGAGCTTTGTGGCTCACAATAAACAGAGCGGGTTCAAAGCCAGCGGTTAGCAGCGCTTCAAAGGACACGGGGAAGGGAGGGCGCTGGCAGGCAGTTTATGAGCTGTCATCTTCTGTACCGCCCCGCAAAAACAAATAAATAAGTGAGAGCAGATCTGTCCTGGCAGTGCTGCTGGCTGTGGGAGCTGTGGGATTGCAGCTTGTCCTGTCCCACGGTGCTGAGCTGGGTGGCACCTCTGCACAGATGGGATGTGGGCAGGGGCACACTGCCACAGGTGCTCAGAGGAACTTGCTGTGCTGAGCGATGCCAGGATCCCGAGGGAAAGTTTTCCAGTGCTCCCCACTGGGCAGTGGCAGTCCTACTAAGGGCTTCATGTCCTCTTTGCAGCAAAACCTTCTTGTGCATTCACGCAGGAGCCACACAGCAGCTCTGCTTGGGCTTTCCGTCTGTCTTTCTGTCTCGTGTCCCAGGAACTCCATACGCCACTGCCCGTCTGGCTGAAAGCCCAGGGCAGCAATGGGAAGATTTCCACTGACTTCAGTCTGTCTTGGATCAGATCCAGGGTGGGAGCAGGATTAAGATATCCACTCACTCCCTGATGGCCTGGACAATGGCCAATGCCAGTGGCACACTTAGCGTGGCCCCTCCTGCTCACAGCCATCCTGACTGCTCAGCTCCTCCAAGCCCCACATCCCTCAGAGAAAGCCAAAAGTTGTGCCACAGCTAGGCCACAGATGGCCTCTGTGTCTGCCTGGCTGAGGACAGACCTTCTTTGGGGCAGGGATCATCCGTGTGTGTTTCCAACACAGCAGTCTGCTCTGAACATAAACAATAACAAGGGACAAGGCTTTTCTGCTGCAGCGGTGTGGAAAAAAAAAATCCAGATTAACTTTCCCACTCCTATTCTTTCTCTCTCTGCATCTGAGAGCAAGAAACACAATTTATTACAGTCCTATCAAATTAGAAGTGTAGCTGAGGCTTTCAGTGGTCAATTATGATCCGCAGCAGAATGCTGGAGCTGCTCGTTCGCTTGCGGTGCTTTGTTGCCGCCAACGCCTTCCTGCAGGGCTGGCTCTGAGCTGTGTGGGCAGGGGGACAGCCCTGTGCAGCTGCCAGCAGCCCCCGTCCCCACGATGCTCAGGGTCCTTGGTCATCCCTCAGGTGTGTTTGGCATCCAAAGGGAAACATGTCAGGGAAACGGGGGATGTGAGGCTGGGCTTGAGTTTGGCCAGGCTGCGTTTTGAGGGCAATTATATTTTGAGCTGAATCCGTGCCAAATTTAGGGGGTTCCAGGAGATTTGTTTCTACCAGGGAATGAAGCACGCTGGATTGAAAGGGGAAAAAAATGTTCCCACCGAACAATTCGGGCCTTTGCCCCCTGCAGCTCTTCTTTCATGCCCATCACTTCCTCCGCAAGCCGGTTCACACCAAAGGCTCCCTGGGAGCTGCTCCCCCGCGCGCCCCGCTCCAGCTCCGCTCGCCCCTCACGTATTGAAGGCTCTTCCAGAAGAGTGCAGAGCTCAACCCGCTGCTTTTCCAGTGCAAGCTGGCTCCTGTTAGCAAAAGGAGATTTGGGAAAGGTTGTGTTCTTAAGGAAAACGGTTCTGTTGCTGCGCTAACAAAAGCGAGTTACGTTTGACGGAGGATGTACCTTGGCGAGTCCTCGCTGTCAGTCAGACCTGAGGCACAAACATGCAGCAAGCACGCGACCTGCCACCCTGCACCAATGCCACCCCGTGTTTATGAGAAGCTGTCACCACACAGCTTCAATCCCTCACAAAAAAAGGAATTGAAAAAAAAAAAATAAATCCAGGTTCTGAAGGGCATATCTTAAAAGATTGCAGAGAGTCATCTAGTTATGTAAAAATAAAATATGAATTTTAATGTGAGGCATTAACATGAGCTCTTTTAGGAATAACTACAGGACTTCATGATGAACGTATTAGAGCCCTGCTCCAGCACAGGTGCCTGCCAGTCTTCATAAATCAACTCCAACAAGTTAATTCTTCATAAAGGAAGAGGAATGTGAATTTCGGGGATGGATGAATGGGCACATAATAAAAGAAGGTGCATGACTTAGAGCACAGATCCTGGCAGGTGGGAAGAGGAGGGCAGTGTCAGGCAACACCAGAGAGAATAAGAGTTTTGGGAGAGGTCTCTTATATCCCAACAAAGGGCAGTAGGTTGCAAAAGTGGCTCTTACCTATTGCTTTGTCATGATAGTTCCTGGAGATACCTGGGATGACTGGGAGCTGTTGGGGGTGCCAGGGATGCTCAGTGTCAGGAGGAAGGCAGTGCACTGCTGGCCATCTGAAGGTTGCTGTGGTGCAGAGAGCAGGCACAGGGTGATGTGGTGGCTCCTGTCCTTGGACAGTACTTGTCACAGCAGCTGCTCTCGGGGAGGAGAGCGCCCGTCCTCCCCGCACGTGGGGATGCTTCTCACACTAAGCCTGTTCAAAAGGTCGTTGAGATGTTCTCTGTGAATGGAGCTTGCTGCTGAGCCAGGCTGCTTTTATTTGTTGTTGATTTTATTGATGTTATTGACTTTTCCGTGGGGCACTTTGGGGACGTTTGCACGATCGCGTGTGCAGGCGCTGCAAATTGCTTGATGGTACAGTGTTTAACTCGCGCTCCGCACGGGCGCCAGAGACACATTTTTATTAAGAATCTGTGGTAGTTGTTGCTTTTGTGTTTATGATAAAATGCCTAATGCAGTCCTCACTGCAGCCGTCCCGCTGTGGCCACAGGCTAAGGCAGAGTGATGATGTGTCGTGCAGGCGCTTCCCAGACAGCAGCAGGGACTGGCTGCAAGAGCTCCCGGGCTCTCTGTCAGCATCCCAACAGGTAGGGAGTGTGTGCAGGCTTGCAGCATGGCCAGCCCAGACACCAGGGCATGGCTGCTGCTGCTGGGCTGCTCCCAAGCTCAGTTCCTGCAGGCGAGGCTTGAACCTTGCAGGAATCTGTAATGTAATCTGGATGGCAGCTACGAGGGGTGGAGCAGGTCAGATGCACCTGAAAATGTTGGAGTTTCTAACACAAGGTCAAGGTCTCCTCAAAAGGCTGGGCATCTGCTGGTGCTGGATGAGCTGCTCCAGAGCAGTGACATGTGGCCACCAGGAAGGTGATGGAGTCAGAGGTTTCACTGGGAAGAGAGGGGGATTAAGATACAGACCCTTCTGACTGCAGCCTCTCCCTGGGGCATTTCTTCGTGTCCTTGCTGCCCCTGCCCTCTGCATCCCTGCTGCCCGCTTCTCCCAGGCAGCAAGCATCATGGCATTAAGTGTTTTAACCAGAGCTTTTATAGATTGAGCTCTGGAAATGTGATGTTAACACAGCTACGCAGACAAACACCATTAATATTTCAATACGTGGGTGAGGACAGGGAGAACATCCTTTCCTCCGTAAATAAAACAGGATCACTTGTTTTCTGCTCCAAGACTTGTCGCCTGCCTGAGACAGTAATATTTTAAAGTTGATTGGATCTTAAAATTGTAAGAGGTCCCCAGTGGCCTGACTTTAGCTGGCATTATCAGCTCAGCCATTGTCTTATGAAGCAATCTCCTCTTGAACCATCCTGTGCTCCCTCATCCTTTAAACACGTGCAGCCGGAAGCAGCTCGATTCTCTCCGGCTAAGGCTGTATGGTGATGGTGAGGAATGAAGATGAATATCCTCCTGCCTGTGACCTTGGCAGCAGCCAGCCTTGTCCTTGGCACTCGGAGCACCTCCGAAGGTTCCTGTTTGCTTTTCTTCATTCCCCAGGGACAGGTTGACAGTGCTGTCCTTCAGGCTGAAAAACTCGTCAAAGGGAAAAGCTGGGGGAGCATGAGGGAGCCAGGGACATCCTGCAGTGCACGAGGGCCAAGCTGGACCACGCACTGGGCAGGGAGGAGATGGGGGCAGCTCACTGCCATGGGCTCTGTGCTCCTGGGGGAAGCACCAGCACCAAGGCACATCCCCAGCAAGGAGCCCCCAGTCCTGCAGCACCTTCCAGCAGCCTCCTGATGTCCCAGGGCAGTGTGATGGTGTGATTATTGCTGTCATGGTGCATTAAAACCTGGTCCTGCTGTGGGGAGGCCAAAGCAGGGAGTCCTGGGGGAGGGTGAGATGGGAGCCAGGAGCTGCTGTGGTGCTTCAGGCAAGAAAGACAATTTCAGTTTTAGAAGAAAGACTTGGGCATGTCTCCACAGCAGTTAAGTGAGGGTTTACACTCTGGAGTTGTAAGGATGATTTCTAGAAAAGGGGGATACACAGCTCTGGAAATCAGGAAGAAGAGAAGCAAAGGCATGAGGTGTGCTGACAGGATTGGCTGAGGGAGGGCTGACAGTGCCATGCCTGCCCAGGAGGAGGGAAATCCTGATGGCATGTGGCTGGGCAGAGGGACAGGGAAAGGCAAAATGATCCTTAGTGGTTTGGAATGAAAGTAAGACAAATTCAGGCAAGAAATATGGGACAAATTCTTAGCAGCATGGTCATAAAACACGGGAACAGTTTACCTAGGGATGGCAGTGCAGCTTCCCAGAGTCTCTAAATCAACACCAGATATCACACGATCTCCAGGCAGAGAGCATCTGCAATCTTCTGAAGGCTTCCTTTGGGCTACGCTACCTCTGCTCTTAATTAGGGTGGGTTTAAAAAATTAAAAATCCTACTACTTGATTTGCCTTTGCCATGAATTTCCCCATTGGTTTCCATCTGAGTCCCATGAAACCAGGACTGTGTGTCTGCTGCTCTTATTTCCAGCTTCAGATAATTCTTCCAAAATGCCCTCTTGTACAAATTGAGCCCAAAACGTGTGTGCTGTGGTAGCTAGGAGACTGGCAGGAACAGTGCTCTCCGTGATTATCCAAAGCAGTTGTCATGTTATTCTCATTGCTAATGGTATATAATTATGTATTAAGGCTCTCTCCAGGTAGAGCATCTTGGGGCAATTAGAGCACACAGCAGAGGACACGGAAAAGACCTCGAGACGAGTCACTTTGTCCCTCTGGAAAGGGAAATAATTGTCCCAGAACATATTGTTCACATTTTTGCTGCCTGACATGAGAGCAGATCCATTGCAGTGAGCCAGGACGTGGCGTGGTCAGAACCAGGAGAGCAGGATCCTCTCTCCACGGGGCATGCAGGGCATGCAGCCCTTCATGCCAGGAATGCCTTGGTTTCCTTGCCTTACCACGGTTTATTCTGGCTGGGGGGATTTGATTAGCCCTAGTCTGTCCCCTCTGATGGTCACAGGCTGGCTGGGATCCTGTGCAGGCTGCTGTGGCGTTTCACTGGCTGGGTGCTGGTGATTCTGGGCTGGGAAGAGGATTACCTGTGGACTGTGCTCCTCCTGTGGAGCTGTGGGCTTGCTCCTCAGCTCATACCTTCCACTGGGCCCAGCCAGCCTGTCCTCTGCAGAGACTCACAGACCAAAACCATCATCCCAAAGTGCACTGCTGCCCTGGACAGGGACCCGAGGCGTGGGAGAAGGCTGGAAGGACAGCACCAAGGGTGTGACACCAACCATGGGGAATCAGAGAGGTGGGACTCTTGTCTTCTGTGCTGACACATGCCACGAGTCCTGGGCTTACACAGATACCTACAGGGGGATTCAGCCAGGGCTTCTCCCTCCTTGTCCCCCCAGAAACAAACAAACAATCTAATTCCTGCAGGAAACTCTTCTTCCCTGTGGAAACAAGGGATTATGTCTGGAAAGGTAGCTTGTACCCTTCAGGCCTCCCTGTGACTGCAGGAGCAGTCAAAACAGCCACTGGAGGGAAGCCCGTGGGCTCTGTACAGCGTTCCCACCTGGCCCTGGCTCCATCGCCCCGCTCCCTTCTGGAGCCGCTTCTGCCGCACCTCTGCTCGCAGCTCCGCAGCTCCCTGTGTTTGGGAGACACCACAAGACCGACTGCAGCAACAGCAGCGGTGCCACCGGGGAATGGCAGCCCAGAAGAAGCGGCTGGGTGATGGTTTTGGGGCTGTTAACGAGCAGCGGGTTGGGTGTAAGAACCTGCCCAGGGAAAGGCAAGGGCATTGCAGACAGACCTGGCAGGGAGCATCCCACTGCCCCTGGCCCCACTGCTGCAAAGGGCAGCTCCTGGCAGGGTGTTGGTGAGCAGAGCACAGAAAATGGAAGCGTGCAACAGGTTGGAGGACTCGTGGGGACATTGAGGGGATACAAACACCAGAGCTGAGGACAGCGGGGGAGCCTTGCACGCTGCTGCCCAGCCCTCAGGACAGGGCTGGGGCTCACTGCAGATACCACTGCAGGCATTTCTCCTCCAAGGAAGGGCTGGGCTTTGCCTGTGTGATGGCACTGGGGATCCAGAGCCACCTTCTCTGTCGTTGTGAGGAGTTTTGTTCTGACTGGCAGGAACAATGAGAACAAACACCTCAGAGTGCTGGCTGGCGATGAAAGTTTCTCTGAACCGACAGAGATTTGCTTCAAAGGGGCCTGTGAAGAGGTTCCATTTAATTATGAGGCAGGAAGTGCCACATAACTAAAATATGCACACAACTATATACCCATGCATGCAGCCATCCCCCAAAAGACTGGGCACTGCAGAGAGCCAGGCAGAGCCTCTGGTGCAGCTTATGGCCCAGACTGCTGCACTGGAGTCACGTTGCAGCCAAAGGGACATGAAACTCAGTTTTATTTTTAACTTGGCTGGAGGGAAAGTGGAAGGAATATCTTACAGTGGAAGAAGTAGATGAGGACCCTGGAGATCTCAGCACAGTTCTTGGCTCTGCTACAAATTCCCCATGTGACCTTAAGGAGGTCACTTCATCTCTCTGTGCTTCATTTCCCTTCTGCAAAGTTTGGAGAGCGTGATCCTCCCTCCGGTCTTGTCTGTTGGGTTGGATTGGATTTTATTCCCCTGCAAGTGCAGTGCAGGAGAGCACTCTGTCTGGGGAAGGTGCAGGGCAGTTTCAGAGCAGAGTTCCCCCAGACTTCCCAGGAAAGGGGGTTTTGAGGGCAAACACCAAAGCCTGGTCTTAGGAAAGCAGAAGGATTTGCACTCTGTAACCCGCCCTCAGTGGCCAGAGCTGAGGGGTCAGTAGGTGCCACTTGACTCACCAGATAATTGTTTTCCTTTCCAAAATACGGTGTCTGCTAGGCCTTGTCACAGCATTATCACAGCCATTTATGCTCCTCTGGCCGCTGCTGTTAGCGCTGGGGAATGGATCTCCCTGACTGTGCCCTCTCCCTCCGCTGGCATTTGACTGGCAGCCCGTGCCCCGCGCGCGGCTCCGCGCTGCTGCCGGCGGCTCCTCCGGCTGGGGATGAAACATCGCTGCAGCACCCGGCAATTTATGGCCATTTGGAGCCCATCCATCACTGGGGAGGCGGCAGAGACACAAGTCCCTGATTCCAGAGGCACCCTCCGTCCCCCTGGCCGGGGAGGCTCTTGCTCACGCTCGCCCCTGCTTTGCCCCTTTCCCTCTCTTTCCTCTGCTCACGCTGTTCCGCTCGCTCTCCTGCTGGAAGGACAGTCCTGGGTCTGGGGGTGCCCTGTCCTCCTGGGGCCTGGCTGGCTGTGGCAACTTCTGACAAGTTGTGTTTTACGGAGTAGTCGCAGGGTAATCTTGCACGTCCTTGTTTTGTCATTTAGGGCACTTAAAGTGTCACAGAGATTTCACTACCCTAAAAGCTTATCTGTCAGCAGGAGAGAGTTATTCCAGTAAAAGGGTATCATCAGCGGCAGTGGGAGGAAAAAAAAGAGACAAAAATCGTGTCTGAAGGTTTTCTATTCCAGGCTCTCTGCAGCCGACCTTGAGCCCATGCAGCTGCACCCGGCGGCTCCCAGGGCCAGTGGGCAGCGCTGGCAGCGGTGCCAGGGTGGGCTGAGGAGTGTCCCCAGCACATCCCTGCCACCTCCGAGCATCCAGCTCAGCCCCAGCGAACGGGGGAATGTTGCTTGAGGGTCACAGTTTCATCCCCTGCCTTCACAAGGTTGGTGTTGTCTGTGCTGCAGCTGCCAGAGGGCAGAAGTTCCTCTGGCCCGTGCTGGAGGAGCCAGCAGCTATGCCTGGGAGCAGGAGCGTTTCTCTAAGAAAAGAGAATGGGAGCAGACTGCACCATAGCTGGGCAGAAGTGTAGCATGAGCTGATATTTTTCCTGATTTCTGTGGTTTGCACCCACATAGTGCAGTGTGGATTGATGGAGAGGATGAGAGGTGCAGGGAAGGGCAGAGAGAAGATGAATGAAGGAGGGAGGGAGGGAAGGAGGGATAACTGGTTGCTTTTTGCCATCGTGGGAGGCTCAAATGGCTCATGTCTGGAAGGAGTTTCCACACGGGAAACTCTCCATGCTGGCAGTGACTGGAGCTGTGGGGACTCCTGTTCTAATGGGAGCACAAACTCCTGGTGCAGTTGCAGGTTTAATGTGCTGTTAAATACCTCGGTCCGGGAGACATCCCCAAGCGGTAAGGGTGGAGCCAAGGGCTCCCAGGCACACTCTGCGTTTGCTTTGAGGAATTATTTTAACTACCACGTCCAAAAAGAGAGTTATTTGCATCCCTGTATCTGGAACCTCCATGACTGTGATGCTGATGGAGCTTTCAGAGCATGGAAACAACTGGAGCTCCTACAGAAGGGAATGGTGCAAAGCCAGGGGGTCCTTGCTGTCCCCCCTCCCCAGCCCCTGCTGCAGGAGGGAACTTTGTTTCCAGCCCAAAATAACACCGGCTTTGGTGGGGTTTATCTGTGCTCTGCCAAGTGTGTGACAAATCTGTACTAAATTGGAACCTCAAATGATGCCAGCACAGAAAACCACAAATGCTATTGCATAACACAGGGAGACAAGATAAAAATCCTCCATACGGCACCGTTACTTCAGAAGCAAGAACAAACAATATTTAAAAATGTATAAACACAGGTGGCATATTTTTCTTAAAAAACGTTTCGAGAAAAACAAAAGCATCTTAACAAGGAATAAAATATGAAAAGCAGAAGTAGGTCAGAAAGAAGTCAAAGGAAAGGGGGAAAACTAACAACATGGAAATGAAAGACAAAGTGAATTCTGGTGGCACGTGGTCGTGATGTGGGTCTGGGGAGCTGCTGGGACAAGGGTGAGCTCTGTGTCCTCAGCTCCAACACGGTGCTGTCCCCAGCAGCTGGGGGCCAGCAGCACTCCAGGGGTTCATCCAGGCACCTCTGCAGGTGCTGGATAACCCTGTGCAGGGATGTCCCTCAGCTCTGCCCTGCTCCAAGCCTGCCCACACAGAAAAGAAAACTCTCTGGAATCGCCAGCTTACCTGGGAGTTGGTGACAGAGGAGAGAGACATTTCACAGACTCATTTATTTGCCCCATTAACCATTTTAACGGCCTCTCTGCAATAACAATCATTCCCAGGGCTGGCAGAGCAGGTGTTCCAACAATCAGCAGGATTGAGAAGCCCTGGATGGCCGTTATTATTAATGCCCATAATAAAAACATGCCTGGGAGGTGCACACCCTGCTCCATTACACCCTGTGCTTTATGGACCGGCAGCTCCCGCTCCAGGACAGCCCAGGGCAGGCCAGGAGCAGCAGCTCACCTGGCAGCGTGGCGAGCACCAAAGAAAGGCTGTCCAAAACCACCATCTTTCAACTGACCTGTTTTATTGTGTGGTGAAAGACTGCACCCAAAACCAGGTGCCAGGAGTATCAAACAGCGTGCTTTACCTACAACACCCAGACCCGGGCACTGCTCAGGCCCAGCGTGCTGATTCCCCCCTCAAACTGAAAAGCAGCAGCAACTCAGGCTTCTGTCTGCATTGAACAGCTGGTAAGAAACAAGGTAACCTAGGGTGCAGCTTCCCAAGAGACTGGCAAACAAAAAAAAACCCAGGAGATGCATCTAGTGTGTGCTAGGGGCTGGCGTGGCGGGAGGGGAAATCAGCTGGCAGCTTTGTCACTTTCCCCGTTCTCAATCAGTTTCCTTTTCTTCTCATCCGTTTTCCTCTTGAAGATGTGGTCTCTGTAGAACTGGAGTTCTTTGATGCTTTCCCTGATGTCATCAAGTGCTCTGAAAGAGAATTAAGGAGGGTTTCAAAGAGCCTGGGTACATCTCCAGCTATGCCCAGATCCTAATGCCACTGAAAGCTTCCAGGCTGCAGGAAACCACACTGATGCATGTGGAAGGTGCAACTGTCAGAAATGAAATAACACTAATTGTCTCAGGCAAGCAATAAAAGTCCAGTGGTGCCAACGTGCCAGGGAGTAACTCACAGCTTAGTTTATGTCAGCCTTGGACACAGCTGCTGGAACCCAACAGGGTCTGCAGCATCAGCTGCCAGAAACAACCCAAGTCAAGGGAAGAGACAGGGCTCCAGAGCTGTCCAGTTCCAGCCAGGCCATGCTCCGTGCAGCAGCACATCAACCACGACTTCAGCCAGGCCTCCTCCTCCTCTGTGTGTAGCAGAGCCTCCCTCCTGCCCAGCACAGACACACACAGAGCTCCCCTGGCTCCTTCCTGCTGCCTCTCTGCACATTCCAAGCTCAGGAAACAGGCAGGAGCAGGACTCTCACCCCCCATTCACAGTTCTCCAATTTTTGTGTTTCTGTGACCACCTCTGCCCAAAAAAGGGCAGATAACCCCCATTAAGTGACTGTTTGTATGGTCAACAAACATGCACTTTGAAGAGCAGAGTGAATCAGAAGGGCTGAGGAAACGTCTGGTTCTCTGGATTTTAATAATCCCTTTCCCTACACTATCTAGGCTTTGTACAGGAGAATTCAAACATCTGACAGGGTGTGGAAGCCATCTCCACCTGCATCAGCCACAGGGTGCTGGAATTCACAGGGGCCCCATATCCTGCTCAGGAAGAGCAGAGTTCCCTGCAGGACAAGCCCTGCTCTCTCAGTGACAGAGGCACAAAGCTCACCTGTGAGAAGCTGCCTTCTTTGGTGCAAACTCGTATTCCTCTGGATACCAGCGCCTGTGAGCAGAAAAACTGCCACTTAAAAAGAAAACTGGGATTCAAAGCCACGTCTGGTGGCTGCTGCGGGTTTGTTACACTTGGTGAAGGAACCTTGGTTTCACTGACACTCAGAGAAGCCACAGCCCTGCGAGTCCCCTGCTGTGACCTGCAGAGCCCCAGCACCACAAACTGGCATCCCGGGGATCTTTCAAACCACTTAATTGGGGGAACATTTACCTGCAAAGTTCCTTGACAGTGCTCACATCAATGATCCTGTAATGAAGGTGCCTCATGAACTGCGGCATGTATTTGTCAAGGAATTTCTTATCTGCATGAACAGAGTTACCTACAAAGACACAAACAAGATGTTTCTTCAAAGACTCTACAGAGCAACATGGAAACGAGCAGCAGGCGGAGCGAGCTGGGAGAGATCACAGGGGAAGAAAAGCCATTCAGAGCAGCTCATTTATCCCATTTTCTAGCAAATATGATTGTAAAGGTTTGTCAGATTTTCATTGCAGGATCACACGGTGTTTAATACTAATACCTCTAGTAATTCCTCAGTTACTACTCCCACAATTTGTGTCACACAGATAAATATCAAAGGATTCTGCCAACATCGAGGTTTTTGCCAAGTGAAAGTGGCCATGGGTGTTAATTTCACTCAGCACTTGTACCAAGATCTTACACAAAATTCTGCAAGCAGTTCTGGGTGACAGGACACCTGGAAGATCCTTATTTGGCCTTTGGCTGGATACCAGGGAGGAAAAGACAGCACAGAACAGGAACCCATCCCTGCCACACATGCCAGTGGGTGCTGGCATCCCGTGGCAGTGCAGGAGGGATGTGTGGCAGTGCAGGAGGGATGATGTGTGGCAGTGCAGGAGGGATATGTGGCAGTGCAGGAGGGATGATGTGTGGCAGTGCAGGAGGGATGAGTGTGGCAGTGCAGGAGGGATGAGTGTGGCAGTGCAGGAGGGATGTGTGGCAGTGCAGGAGGGATATGTGGCAGTGCAGGAGGGATGATGTGTGGCAGTGCAGGAGGAAGGTGCCTCACCTGCAAGAGGACAGAGCCCTGGGGGCGTCTGCTGCCGCACGAAGGACAGGAACTCGTACTCTGCCTGCTGCAGCGAGATCTTACTCTCCTTCACAGCCTTAGTAAGGCCAGACTGCAAAAGAGAGCCAGTCATAAATCAGAAACACCCTGCCACAGACACTGCCAGGAATGCTCCAGTTCTCGAGTAAATGTTTAACTCTGCAGTGAAGGGTCAGCCCTTGGAGAGCTGTTGGTTCCCCAGGTGCCTCCTGAACTCTGTATCTCAGCTCTCTGGGGCACACCCAGCCTTTACTCTCCCCAGGAACCTCCTGCTTGGGAAGGAAAACCAAGGCAGGTAAATAGTCCTGACAGCACTGACCTTCCTGTGGGGTTTGGGACTTTTTCCTTCCCTTTTTTTGATTTCTTTGCTCAGAGTTCTTTTCAGTTACCAAGATGTGAGGTGCTGTTTATCCACCTGCACATGCTTGAGCCAGGAGAGAGCTACATCCCTTCACATCCCTGTTTCAGGAGAGGCACTCACCTCCCCAGCAGGGAGCAGCAGCTACCAGTGAACACAAATAAACAGGATCCTGCCTTCAGGGTTTTATCAAGATTCCTATAAATCAGGAAAGTTCCTCCTCCTTTTTTTTTTCAATAGCTAAATGTCAAATCCTCTCCAAGTGTTCTCAGTGATTTATTTCCATCTGGCTATGCTATATATTTCCACGACTGTGCAGCAAAAATCTACTTGACAGATCCAAGTGGTGGTTAAAAAATTCATTATGTGGCAGCATTTTCATCTATATTCTAATTGCTTCTCTTCTCTTAGTCAATTAAAAATAAGTAGCTCCTCAGGAGCAGCAAGGACCCGTGCTACCATCTCCAATTCACTCCCGAGCCGAAGTGAGCCGGAATCCTCCACTGGGGCAGGGAAGAGCACCCATCACAGAAAATTAATATTCATTTCCCAAACTCTTGCTAATTCTTCCCAGGGAGAGCAAGATGCCGAAGGGGGAGGAGAGGGGGTTATGGATGTCTTAAAACTTCAGCCCTTAATTGAAAACTAACTTGAATTTCAATTCATCATCAGGGACTGGAAAATCCATTTGCTCTCTTGCTGCTGGCAAGGAGGAACCTTTCTTTGGTGGCCCAAAGAACTAAAAATAATCTCTCACTGCAAAAGTGAAGCTTTCAGTGAAAAAATCCACAAGGCTTACAGTGCTGAGGGGACAGGCACAAGCCCAGTGTTTACAAGCCTGTTTAATGCCACCTGCACCAGAGTGCACAGGAAGAAATCTGCTTTTGACTGGCTCTGGACTGTTCTGCACCAATCCTGCACCTGTTCTTATGCAGGCATTCAAGGTTCATTCACCTCCCCCTTCCCCACTGGAATTATTCTGATATCTTATGCAAGACTTCAGCAGGAGGAGCTGTCAGAATCTGAACCCAACCCAGCCTACACCATGGCTCCCACAGAGGCAGGAGGTGGCCAGCAGCTCTGTGAGAGGAGCAAGGAACCAAACCCCAATCCCCAACCTCCCACTGGGAGAAAGGAGGCTGAGCCCCTGCCTCGGGAGATGTGAGCCACTGGCACATCCCTGAGTGACAGATCCTGTTCTGGCCCCCCTGCCTGCTCCAGCCCTCCCAGGGGAGCCTCACTGATGCTTCCCGCTCCCAAAGCAGCTTCCAGCACTATTCCAACTTATCAGAAACCAGGCTGCAAAGCACAGACTGCTTCAGGCAAGCTGGAAGCTGAAGGCTAAAGATCCCTGAGTGCAGTCTGAACTGTGCCACAGATGACTCGTGAGACCTTGGGCAAAACACTCCATGCAGGCTCCTCAATACAAAATAAGACAGATTCTGTCTCCTGTCTTTGAACCCCTCTGTGTGGCTGTGAACTGCTCAGCACAGGAATTGTCCCTGCTCAGGCTGTCCTGCTGCTGAGCACTCAGAATTACACACTCAGAATTATACATCCTGCAGCTGATCACTCAGAATTACAGCTACTGAAGCTGATCATTCAGAATTATACATCCTTCAGCTGATCACTCGGAATTACACACTTGGAATTATACACTCTCGGAATTACACACTCGGAATTACACCTCCTGCAGCTGATCTCTTGGAATCACACACTCGCAATTACACTCTCGCAATTACACACTCGCATTACACACTCGAATTACACACTCGAATTACACACTCGAATTACACACTCGCAATTACACACTCGAATTACACTCTCGCAATCACACACTCGAATTACACTCTCGCAGTTACACTCTCGCAATTACACACTCGAATTACACTCTCGCAATCACACACTCGAATTACACCCTCGAATCACACTCTCGCAATCACACACTCGCAATCACACACTCGAATTACACACTCGAATTACACACTCGAATCACACACTCGCAATTACACTCTCGCAATTACACCCTCGAATCACACTCTCGCAATCACACACTCGCAAAGACACACTCGAATTACACACCCGAATCACACTCTCGCAATCACACACTCGCAATTATACACTCGANCTCGCAATCCCACCCCCGAATTACACCCCCGAATTACACTCTCGCAATCACACCCTCGAATCACACACTCGCAATTACACTCTCGCAGTTACACTTTTGCAATCACACGCCGTTCCCAGCGCGGCCAGGGCCCGGCAGGGTTTTACCTTCCCGTGATGCTCCTTGCACCACTCGGACATGCTCTCCAGCAGCTCGTCGGGCTGGTTGATAATCAGGTTCGGGCCCTGTCGGGGACAGGAAAACACAAAGGTAATGGGACAAAAAGTTTGGAAGCGTGTGAAGTTCGGTCCCAAGCACAAGCAGAGCAGGGCGCGGTGCCAGCCCGCGGACACGCAGTGCGCTCTGGCGCAGTCCCCGCGCCCCGCGGCCGCTCCCACGCTCCCGGTGCGGAGCGGCGGAGCCC
>WBNO01011734.1:560032-577849 GCA_013400575.1 Peucedramus taeniatus
GGGGCCCGGGCTGCAGGCTAAGCCCGGGCCGGGCTCTGCGGGGGCCGGGCTGCAGGCTAACCCCGGCCCGGGCTCTGCGGGGGCCGGGCTGCTGGCTAAACCCGGCCCGGGCTGCAGGCTAGACCCGGGCCCGGGCTCTGCGGGCCCCGGGCCTGAGCTCTGCGGGCCCCGGGCTGCTGTGGAACACGGGGGGCTCCTCCCGGGGGCTCAGCCCGGGGGCTTCAGCCTGGGGTTCCTCCCAGGGGCTCCTCCGGTGGGGCTCAGCCCAGGGTTCCTCCGGGGCCTCAGCCCAGGGGCTCCAGCCCGGGGCTCCTCCGGGGCCTCAGCCCAGGGGCTCCAGCCCGGGGCTCCTCCGGGGCCTCAGCCCAGGGGCTCCAGCCCGGGGTTCCTCCGGGACCTCAGCCCAGGGGCTCCAGCCCGGGGCTCCTCCGGGGCCTCAGCCCAGGGGCTCCAGCCCGGGGCTCCTCCCAGCCGCTCCTCAGCTGGGTCCCCGCACCAGCCTCCACAGGGATTTCACTCCTCCAAGGCCCTCGGAGAGCATCCTCGGCTCCCCCCAGCCACTGCAATCCCCTGGGCATCCCAGAGGATGCTGGATGTAAAACGGGTGTTCTCCATCTGGAAAAACTTTGAAAGGGGCAGTTGAGCCTTCATTTTTCATTAGATCCCCTCGCACTGCAGCAGATCTGATTTCCTTGTTAATTGGGTGCTGTTCATTTTCTCCACTTCATTACTTGCCGCCGCACCTAGAATTTATTTCCATTTGGTTTAATCGCGCCTGCCTGGTTAAATTCCAAACAGTCACTCGTTCAGAAAGGGAATTATTCCCTCGCTTTGCCAGGATTCCCACTCTGCCTTAATTTCCCTGGAGCCTCGTTTGCTCGGCTCTGCCTGTTTTCCCTGCCCAGTCCCCTCGGGCCTGGCTGGGAGCTGTGGCTCCCGTGCCATCGTGGCACGTGCCACGGCCCTGGCCACAGGCCAGGGTGGGAGCTGGTGGGCTCAGGCATGGCCTGGCACAGCCTCGCCCAGCCCAGGCTTGAAAAAGACACAGAGAGAGAGCAGGAGCCACATCAGGGGCTTCAGAGATGCTCCTGGAGTTCTGCTGGGCTCGTTCGTGTCTCTGTTTTGTGCCCTTTTTGCTCTTTAAAGGAGCAAAGTGGAAAGCCAGAAAACGTGCTTTGGGAGGAAAAGCTCATTCTTTGGCTGCCTGTTTTCACTCTTAATGAGCAGGCACTTGGAAATATTGCTGAGATTTCAACCAATTCCACTTGCTACTTTCAGCTACAGGAGAGCCTTGGTGATGTACTTGTTTGGGTTTTTTTTTTTTTGCTTCACCTTCTTCCTCAGTTTCTCCTGCTTCTCAGCCCACTTCTCCCTGGCAAGAAAAGGCAAAAGGAAGGAGAGGAAGGCTCATTCTGTGGATCGTTAGTGT
This sequence comes from Peucedramus taeniatus, assembly GCA_013400575.1. Classification (NCBI taxonomy): domain Eukaryota; kingdom Metazoa; phylum Chordata; class Aves; order Passeriformes; family Fringillidae; genus Peucedramus; species Peucedramus taeniatus. Next base: position 561,462 of record WBNO01011734.1, read on the forward strand.
TTGTGCCTGTGGCTCCTGGCCTGTGCCTGGCTGGCGATGGGCAGTGGGACAGCAGCCTCACCTGTCCCTTCCAGCTCACAGATGGGTTTCACCCTGGCTCCCAGTGGAAGGCTCCTGCTTCCTTCTTCAGCCCCTGCTCCAGCTCCCAGCACTTCTGTCAGTGCAGTCTGAGGTGATGGCCTCCTGGAAGTGCTCACAAGCAGACAGGAGCTGGTAGGTGCTGGGGCCACAGCCGACCTCTGTCAAGGTGTCACCTCTCAGCCCACCTGGTGCAGAGCGGGGACAAACCCTCCCGGTGAGGATGGGAACTGCCCCAGGGCAGAAACATCCCAGAGCCCCTCAGGCTGTGCTCCCCCAACCCAGAGGTGTGACCCCAAGTGCCAGACCCGTGGCACAGCCCCACACCCCGGTGCCAGGGCTCTGTGGCCAGAGCCCAGCCCAGGGGCAGTGCCAGCTCCACGGGCAGTGCCAGGGCACTGTCCCCACGTCCCCTGGCCCCGGCTGGGCTCGGAGCTGTTCCCAGAGCCGTGGCACAGCTGCAGTCCCCTGCCCGCACGGACAGAGGGGTGTCCCTGACCAGGCAGGTGAGTGCCTGTGGCTCGCACAGCTCGCTCCGGTGGGGCAGCCGGGGAGCGGCGCCGTCCCGCGCCTCGGGGCTGCTCACCTGAGGAGAACACTCCGCAGCACCCTCAAATTCTGCATCACAGACGCGCTTGCCCCTTCCCGGCTGCTGCTCGTGCTGCAAAAGTCTTTCAGATCCTCCTGAGGGTCACAGTTCTGCGGTAAAACTCTGCCTCCGTGGAGATCGCTGGCGCTTCCATCCTGCCGGAGCCTCCTTGCGGGGCTGCAGCCCCGGTTACCCCGCAGCTCCCGGCTCGCTCCGTGCGGGCTCCGCTTGTGCACCTTTCGCTTTTTCCATGGCAGCTCACATGTGCAGCCCTCGGAGGGGACACGGACACGGCGGTGGCGGCTCCTTCGCCACAGAGAGGCAGCAGAGCCCCGCGCTTGTGGCGCTGGCAGCGGCAGCTCGTCCTCCTCCCACTCGCCCAGCTGGAGCCGAAATGATCAAACAGTTTTAGGCTCATTACCGACTCCAAATCTATATAATTGGCCTTTGCTTTTTTTAAGGATCCGCCGTTAGAAGCGACAGCAGAGGAGCTGCGGCACCGTCGCCAAGCTAATAAGTGCGAGTGGAGCTCCAAGGGGCGTCTGCTTTACAAACCCCCTCACTGAGCCAGAGCTGCCGCTGCCAAACCCTCTGCCGAGCATGTGAGCCGTAGAAAGGACGTCAGCTAGAAAGATGAACGTGCTAAAGGGGTTTTCTTCTGAGAGCAAAGCCAGCAGTCGGTGCTCCCTGCTACTGCAGCCCTGCGGGGGCCCTGCTGGCCAGGCAAGCTGACCCGGGGTGTTTGCCAGTCCAGTGCTTGGCTTTCCATCCCTAGAGACTGGTTTTGTCTCTGAATGACATGATCTGGGGAAGAAGGCACAAACTGCCAGCACCCAGAGGCCTCTGAGCAGGAGTGGCAGAGCACCTCGGAGCTGGCGAGACTTACTGCCCTCACTGCCAGCCTGGCACTGCCTGCTCCTGGCAGTCACAGTCCTAGCATGTCCTGGGGGTGGCCTGCCATGGCAGGGACACCTTCCACTGTCCCAGGCTGCTCCCAGCCCTGTCCACCCTGGCCTTGGGCACTGCCAGGGATCCAGGGGCAGCCACAGCCTCTCTGGGCACCCTGTGCCAGGGCCTGCCCACCCTGCCAGGGAAAGATTTCTTCCTAATGCCTGATCTGAACCTACTCTGTCAGTGTGAAGCCTTTCTCCCTTGTCCTGTCACTCCAGGCTGTAAAAACTCTGAACAGGCTCCCTTCAGGCACTAGAAGGGCACGGTTAGGTCAGCCCAAAGAGCCAGCCCTGGGCTCGTGGCAGCCCCAGAATGGCTCTGACACTGCAGCTTCCCATCTCCAGGAGAGCTTGGCTCCAGACATCTGATTTCCATTTCCCCTGTACTCTTATTTCAATCAAAGGGTGTGATTAGGGCTGCACGAGCTCCATTGTCATCTCCACCTAAGTGCTGCTCTGAGGGCTGGAAACAGCATCTCAGTGTTTGCAGCGAGGAGGGCACGGCTCTGCTCTCCTGGATATCGCACAAAATCTGCCACTGCAGGGAGGGAAAATCACACAAAAACCAGCAGCACCTGCAGAAGGCTAGGGAGGGAGGAGGGGAGCTCTCCCAGCCTATGGGGGAGCACCTTGGCCTCGTGCTCTCACCTGTGCAGCAGCTGGGAGATTATAAAGGACATGGGGAGCTGGAGGGGGCTGTTTTGGTGTTTGCAGCACTCGAGGCTTTGCTGGGTTGGGCTCTACGTGGCCTCTGCATGAGCACAGCTCCTGTTGGTGTCCCAGAGGAGGTTTGGAAGCAGCCAGCTTGTGGCAGAACACTGGCCTGGGGAGGTGCTGTGGTAAGGATTTGAGGGCACCACTGGGCACTGGTGCTTTTGTGGGGGTTGGTTGAAGGTGGTTGGTTGTTCCAGTTGCTGCAGAAAACATTTTGAGTTTTCCCCTGTATTTCTGAGGTCAGAAATATTGTGCTTCAAGGTTCCTGTCAGAGTCAGAGGAATCCACCCACTGCTGTGCCCTTTCCTGCCAGGGTCAGGGGTTTGGCTGGGTCTCTGCTGCATGGGCATCCATGGGATCTTAGTTAAGGGCTGTGTAATTAGCAGCTGGCCGTGCTGCTGGGCCCCTGCCCCGGGCCTGGCTCCCCAGGGGCTCTGCCCACAGAGGGGAGCAGGAGCAGCCCGGTGCCAGGAACAAAAGGCGTCTCTTCTCCGCGTGGTGTGGAGGATCCCAAACAAAAGGTTCCCGTTCCCTGCGCTCCTCTCCCTGCTTCTCACTCTCCTTTCTGTGCTCCCACTCTTCAGCAGGGATTTAGGCCGTTCTTTTCTCTGGGCTGCAACAAGAAAGTAGCAATTAACTGTTATAAGGCTGTTTTATAGTCCTGTGCAAACCCTTTCCATCCACTCTGCTTTAAATGGGTACATCTTTTATTCCCAGTTTTCGGGAGTGTAAAACTTTACAGCGTTTGCTGCAAACCTTCATACTTTGCTTTGCAGTTTATTGCTCCCTCTGCGGATATATCTCACTCATAAATATGGCTTCCAGCTCCCGGTGCTTGGCTGGGAGCTGCAGTGCCTCGGAGTGTTCCATTAACGGGACTTTGCTGACGTATTGTGCTATGCTTCATCCCAAACCTCTGTCTCTCCTCTGCCCGAAGGTGCAGAGCTCTGGCAGCAGCAGGTCTCTCAGCCAGGGCATTCCAGCTGCCCATCCCTGTGGCTCTGGGAGGTGTGGAAGATGGCTCAGTGTGAGCTGGGGTGGCTTCGGGCACTGCCATTGTGGAGCCTTGGAGCAAAGGCTGCCTTAGGTGGAGAGTTTCCTCTCCTATGGATTGTTTACAGGTTATTTGTAAAAAACCTCTCTTTTCCCATGATTAGCATGAGGTCTCTCTGCTCTCCCTGTACTAAGAGTGAAAAATAAAGAGGGCAAATGTACAGGTTCCTGTGGGTTTGGGTCCAGCATGGGTGTGTTGTTTCTAACCACCCTGTTGTTTTTATTTCCATGGGAACATTGAGGAGCTCTTTTACCCTACTGCCCATTTTTTGGAACCCTTTGGAGAAGTGCTGTGCTTGCCACAGGCTCAGGTGTCCATGAACAGAGCCAGGCAGGTTTGTGGGCACCAAGTGCCAGTGCCTTTGTTCTTTGGCAGAGCAGGGTCCTGAGTGCTGCTGGGGACGGGGCACCTGGCACCCCTGCACTGGAGGTGGCCCTAAGGGGAGGAGTGGGGGCTCCTGCTGCAGACCCCAGCCAGCCCCGTTATTCTGGGAGTGCCATGACACAAAGGATCCGGAGAGGTGGGTATTAAGTGCAGCTTTCAGACCCCTGTGTCCTACACGGTAATTTCCTTGCATTACAGCGATGGCGGCTTTCAAACCGCCCTCCTCCCGGCCCCTTTTAACACAACAGAAAAGCGTTTAGGGCCGGTTTGTTTGGAGTCCAGAGTGGCAGCGATTACAGCAGCGCCGTGCATTTGGGGTAAATGCAGTGATACCGGGGTAAGAATGACCTCTGCTGAAAGGATGGCACGGGGTGGGGGCTGCTGTTCATCCCGCCCTGCGTGTGCCCTGCCCCGTTCCCAAACGGGGCTGCTTTGTCTCATCCCTCCGAGCATCCCACCGCTGCGTTAAAGCTGCTTTTCCCGGGAAGAATCAGATCTTTTCAAAAGCCTCGGCTGCCGGGGTCCATGCCCACAGGCAGGCCGGGTGCCCCCCGGCAGGGAGGGGAGCGGGGCGGGCACACGCTGGCAGCGCCGCCTTAGAGGATGCTTTATGGGACCATTTGCCAGCGCCGGTACCTGCCACAGGCTCCAAATGTCAGAGCCGGGCGAGGGAACAGGTGGGCTCTGTGCGTCTCTGGGGCCCCACTAATTCACAGGCGATAAATTAGTGACAGGAACAGGGCCAGAGTCCTATTCTGGGTGCAGGTGACTGAGCAATTCCCTTCTGGCAGGCGGAGGGAGGGAGACCTGCCGCTGTCAGCTGCCTTTGATTGTGTTATCTGAGCCAGCCTTAAAGGTAGCCCGCGCTCGAGAGCAGCTTTGCTCCTGCTCGGGGCTCTGGAAGCAGTGGCAAGTCCCGCTTAAAATAATGAGCACCTCTGCTAATTACCTGAGGCTGCCTCTTTGAACCGCAGGCTGTCGCTTACATCACCCCCAGAAGGGAACCGAAGGTTTCCTTCAGTCCCAGAGGGACGCGAGATGTTCGGAGCTAATGGGATCAGCCCCGGCAGGAGAGGGAGGAGACTGTCTGCACCCTCACAGAGCTGGTCCTGGTGCCAGGCCTGGGCAGGGGGGACGCTGGCAGAAACGGGGCTCACCCTGTCCCTCCTGCCCCCAGGACAGAGGGCTGGCAGGAATGGGGCTCACCCTGTCCCTCCTGCCTCCAGGAGAGAGGGCTGGCAGCAGTGGGGCTCATTCCTGTCCCTCCTGCCTCCAGGAGACAGGGCTGGCAGGAATGGGGCTCACCCTGCCCCTCCTGCCTCCAGGAGACAGGGCTGGCAGGAATGGGGCTCACCCTGTCCCTCCTGCCTCCAGGACAGAGGGCTGGCAGCAGTGGGGCTCACCCTGTCCCTCCTGCCTCCAGGAGGAAGGGCTGGCAGGAATGGGGCTCATTCCTGTCCCTCCTGCCCCCAGGACAGAGGGCTGGCAGGAAGGGGGCGGACTCCTGTGCCTCCTGCCTCNGCTCATTCCTGTCCCTCCTGCCCCCAGGACAGAGGGCTGGCAGGAATGGGGCGATGCTCGGCTCTCTCCCGGTGCTCACTCCTGTCCCTCCTGCCCCCAGGAGAGAGGGCTGGCGCTGGGCAGGAGGGAAAGCGTGTGTGGGGGCGCTTTCGTAGGGAACAGGGCCAAAACTAATGGGGAAAAAAGGAAAAATACGGGAGTGGTACTATGTTAAACAAGCTGTAGAAGAAGCTGTCGTCCGCGGAGCCTGTGTCAGCACGGTTTCGGTGTTGTCTGTGCCACGTTTATGGAATTCCCGAGGGATTGTGATCCGGCGCTGGCCGGCAGGGAGGGGGGCCAGCAGGGCTGGTGCGGGCTGTGCCGGAGGCAGCGCCGGGCTCTCTCTCGCCTCTAGGAAGCACTCTGACCTCAGGGAAACGGGGAGGATCGCTGCCAGCAGAGCCGAGAGAGCGCGCAGCATCGCTAGGCTCGGCAACGTGCTTCTTCTGGAGAGCCTGGCTTGGGAGGGGGCGAGAGGTGAGGTCGAGGGGTTCCAGCGTGGCAGAGCTGGCACTCGGCACTTGTCTGACAGCTCAGGGGAGAAGGTTCTGGGAAGTGCCCGCGGGGATGGTCCCGGAGCCGGGAGCCCCTTCCCGTGCAGGGGTTCCCTCCGAAACGGGCGCGAGGAGAATGCCAGCTTGGAGGATGTGTTGGATCCAGGAGCCGGGAGAGCTGGGTCCCTCAGGATGAGCCATCGCTCTGGGCTCTGCTGAGGAACCTCCTCGCCCTGCGGAGCTGCAGCGGAGACGAGAGCAGCGGCTGCGCCCCGGCCCGACGAGCCCCTGCAGATGGCGGGGAGATAAACGACACCATCCCCGTACTGTAGTGGCTCGGCCGTAATTCCTGAAAGACATTTATTGGAGGCAGCCTTCCCTTTTCAGGGCTGTGACTCCTCGGGCAGGGGGAATTGCGATGGGGAAGGTGGAAAGCGCAAGCCGGCGTTACTGATGAGACCGGTGCCCAAACCCCCATCCATTCCTCTCCTCCAATTTTCTCCTCTGACAATTTATAGGTTGGTTTGATGCTTGAATAGCTGAGTCTCTCTAGTAATATGTATTCTCTGTAAGTATTCCCCGCTGTGGCATATCCTAAGAGAACTCCATCAAATAATTATCTTCCCTTTTATTTATTCACAGTCTTTTCACTCGATCTGCATCACGATAAAATATTCCAATGGCTTCCTCTTAGCACCGAGCCTTCTCCAGATTGTAAAGTGTATTTATGTACAGTATTAAATCCGCCCTGCGCCGCTCTTTATCTCGCCTCTCTGCCCGTCCGCTGCTGCCACCCCTGCCCTGACTCCCCGTGTCCCCGTGGCACGCACGGAGCCGGTGTCCCCTGCCCGAAGCCCGGGGCAGGAGAGGTCCGCAGGCGGCCGAGGGCCCAGCGGCAGCCAGCGCGAAGGGATGGAGCAGGGCAGCCCCGCCGGGGAACCTTCCTGTCCTCCCCCGGCGGTGCTTCCAGCCGGGATGGGGCTGCCCGGCGGGGCCGGGATGAGGATGCCCGGCGGGGCCGGGATGGGGATGCCCGGCGGGGCCGGGATGAGGATGCCCGGCGGGGCCGGGATGAGGATGCCCGGCGGGGCCGGGATGAGGATGCCCGGCGGGGCCGGGATGAGGATGCCCGGCNGGGATGAGGATGCCCGGCTGCCCGGCAGGGCCCGGCTGCCCCCGGCAGAGGCAGGACGTGACTGCAGGGCAGCGAGCGCAATCAGCGCAGGGAAGAAACCAATAACCTGCTCTGCCCGCCCCGGGGGCGCTGGAGGAGCAGCGCTGCTCCTCTCCCAGCGCCCCCGTGTCTCCCTGCGGAGCCGGTGGCCTCTGGGGAAGGATGAATCTCTAAAAAGGGGCAGCTTTTCCTGCAGAAAGAGGCTGTTTCAGGAGATGGTGTGCAGAGTCCGAGTGGAGGTTTCCAGTGCTGATGAGCACTTGGAGCAGCCCTCAGAGAAGGTGCAGGCATGCTGCAGCACAGCCCTGACCTATGGCAAGGGACATCCTTTCTCCATGGGATAGCAGGTCCGTGTTTGCAGCCAGGATTGCTGCAGCTTTGGAAATAGCCCTCCAACACCGGTATCTCCTCCTTGTCTTTCTGAGCATTTCTGCCTGCTGCACAGCAGCCTAGCAGGGAATACTTGGTGCTGGGCAGCCCTGCTTGCTGCTCTACGAGACCCCATGAAGGAGCAGTGGCCTCTCCACCCCAGGATGCACGGGAGGCATCTTGGCATCTCTGCGGGTGATCCCAGGGTGCTCTGGACTGAAGGGGCTCTTGTGTCACATTCACAGTCTGCAGCAGTGCCAGGGATTCTGTTAGGCCAGAAGAGCTGTCCCTGCTCTGCGGGCTGAGGGAGTAAAAGTGAGTTTAACTGTGTTTTTAGGTTTCCTTACGCTGCTCTGCCCACAGGAGCGTTTCCTGGGAGCCACGAGGCAGTGGCCGCAGCAGCACTTTCTGCCATGCTGTGTCACCATGACACAGGAGCAGCAGTTACTTGGTTGGTCACAGAGAAATAGCAGTGACTGTTCACAGTTGTGGCTTTTCTTCCCAGCTTTGCCCACAGCCAGCTTAGCTGGTAGGCAGCTGAAAGGGGTGTTTCCCAGAAGAGGGAGATGCCAGAGGAGGGCACCAGTCATGGTGAGGATGATGACCATGATGCTCCAACTCACTTGGCTCTGGTACCTCTTTGGGGTGGCATCCCCTACACTCCTGGAGAGGCAAGTTCCCCAGCAAGGGTTAACAGAGTGTATAAAATTGATTGCGATTTTAGTAATTCAGTATAATCACAGTCTACCAGCAGGTTGCTTTTCCAGCAGGAGGGTTTGGAATTATTTTCTGGAGTTTGCAATATAGAACTTAAATTAAGCCTCAGAAGTCAGAGGAGCTCTGCTGCATCTCTAATGTGGTGCTAAATTCTCAGCAGCACATTCCCTGTATTAAAGCCTTTGCTGGCAATTAGGTTCATTAACTATCACAATACCTTATTTATTACTCGGCATGCCATATGGTTTCCCAGCTAAAGAATGGCACCCGTTCTAGCACAGACCATTTGGCATCATAAAGATGTTAACAAATAATGTTATGGCTCTCAAGGGCAAAAGGGCTCGCCGGGCTGCAGGTCTGCACGGCAGGAGAGAATATGAAAACATTTTTCTTCTATGGCAAAATAAAGAATTCCTCGAGACAGAGGTATTCAAAGACTATCCCGCTTGCATCACGCAAATGGGAGTTTTATACATGCCCATAATGGTTCTGTCAATATTTGCAGCAGGCAGCGTGCTCACTCATCTCCTCTCCTTCCCCTCGCTCCCGACAGCAGCACCGACAGGAAGGACCCACCTCCCCTCATCGTGCTGCATTTATGCCTCTTGACTTTTATTCCTTCTGATGGCACCGGCTCTTTGGTGTACACAGCTCTTGGGGACAGGATTAATTATCCAGCACCATCCTCTGCTGCTGCCCAAACTTCAGCACCGGGCACTGCACGGAGGCACCCGGCGTGCGTCGACTGCTGCTCTGCAGAGGAGAGGGTGTGCATGTCAGTGTGTGCAGGGGGTGTTCACCAGCACAAACAGCTCGTTGGGACCCCAGGGACAGAAGGGGAAGTTAGGTGTTCTGACCCCCAAAAGGGGAAAACCCTCGCTGTAGTTAGTTCAGTGCTCCTGGGAGGAGATCAGGACCTGGTACAGCCCAGGCTGTGAGCGTTACGCGGGTGCGCCACGCTCGGTTCCTATTTTCAGCAGGATTAGGATTACAAGAGCCAGGCACAGCATTTCAGGTCACAGGGACTTGGACTGTCTCCTCTTGGGTACTGTGTGGCCAGCAAGGAAAAGGTACTTCTCCATTCCTGTTCTGTGAGTGGATTCTCCTAGAACAAACACGTCCAAAGGGTGATTTTGGCAAAGTGCAATTAAATCAGAGTAGAACTGAAGGCACAGATTAAACCAGACTTTGTGATCCTGTTACAGTATCCCTTGACAACCTCTGAATTTCCAGAAATGGGTCAGCAAAATGAGTTTCAGGCACAAGTAGCACTGCTGCCAAATTTCCTAGGCAATGCTCACTTGGTGCCTAGGTGAGATTGTTTCCTGGATCCTGTTCTTTGTTGATTCCTGGGTCAGCTTTCTGATTTGCAGGAGGACAATTCTTCCAGCATGTGAGCTGAGGAATGGCTCTGGGCTCTGGTGGTCTGTGCACAGGTAGCCCAGGCAGCAGCAGCAGCAGCACGGTGCCAGCTCCCTGATTTCCTGCCAACGATCAGGTGGGTCAGGGCACCCCCAGGGCTCAGTGCCCTCCTGCCCAGAGTAGCTGGTGCTGAGGCTGTAGCAGCTCTTGGATAGCTGCCTTGGTGATGATCACTTCAAAATACTTTGGTGTACAGAACACCTGCTCTTTCTTTGGGCAGTGATGGCAGTAAGTGTTTGGCTGGCACCACGCTCAGCCTGTGTAGAGCAACCTCACTGTGCCCTGCTCTGTCAGTGCCCACTCCAGAGCCGCCTGTGTCCTGCTGGAGCTGCTCTTTGCAGGGAGGGATGTGGCAAAGAGCTGTACTGCTGCGAAACTCCCAGGCTTTAATGGCAGCTAGGATTATTTCTCATCACCTCAGCTGACCTCTCAAGCAGAGTGGGTGAAGTATTCTACCTGCCAGTTCACACAGCGCTGCTTCCCTCTGGGATTGCAGCCCTTTCTTTGGGAGCCCCTCTGTTCTGGTTTTATGGCAGTGGATGGCACCCAGTACTGTAACACAGCCCGAGCCTGGTCCCGAGCACAGCGATGCTCCACGGGAGGATGGGTGTGCCCAAGGATGAAGCTGTGTCCTGCCAGACAGGCACTGTAACACCCATCCCCTTTCTGCTGGCCTCGGTGCCTCTCTCCAGAGTCTGCCAGCTCCTCCACCACCAGTACCTTTGAATTTTCACTGTTCCATGTCCTCCTTTCAGCTTTTCCATGAGAGTTGAGATTTGGTTTTTTTCCCCTTCAAGTCCCTTTAAGAGACATTCCAAAACGTGCCCCCTCAAAAGCCTCTGGGCTGGAATATCTCACCCCACCTCCCCAAGCAGTTCTGCTCCCTGCCTGCCCTGTCAGTCCCTCTGTACAGCCCAAGGACCCTTGGCCAGCTGGGGATGCCATAGCCAGTTCTGTGGGTGACACAGTGATGCCAATGCTCCAACACCAACCCTTTCACGAGGAATTCTTTGTGATTGGAGAACTGTTTTCCAAACGGCAGAGAGAGATGGAATTCTGGTCCATTTGTGGTGGAACTGGCATTTCCCAACCAAAGGATGCAGCAGCTGAGGCAGCAGAGGCACACAGTGAGAAAGAATGGACTGGGTTCCAGAGGGAATTAATACCTGGAGAGGAGCTGGGGGTGGTGGCAGCAGCTGCACCCCGGTGACAGCCGTGTCACACTCTGCTGCCTCCCCCCGTTTGCATCCCTGGCTGCTGGCAGGGACACGTGGAGCCTCTGGCCCCGGGCAGATAGGTCTTATCCAGGAATGACTTTGCAGGAGTGTTTACTTTCATTCCTGGGAGGCTGATCGAGCTGTTCCAGCTAGGAATGTGCCCTGGCCGAAGGGGGAGCCTGCCAAGCTCCCTCCAGCATGGACGGTGCCCGCTGCAAGGGCACTGGAGCCCCGGCTGCCAGGCTGGCCCCACCACACGGGATGTGCAGCCTGTGGGACTGGGGCCATGGGTGCGTGTGCTGTGACCAAGCTGGAATACACCAATCCTCATGACCTTTGGGAAGGATTCATCAATATCCACCCTGAAAGGGCAGATTGTGAGCTGCCTTGCTGCACCAATGTTATCTGATTTGGTCGCTGAGGAATCTGTGACCAGATAAGATACCAGGGCTTTATTGTATCTTCTGGCAATTATTAAGAAAATAAAATCAGTTAATATCTAACCTTGAACCTAGACCAAAACATTTAGCCTCAGACTTCGTTCTGCCTCTCTTGTACATTCAGGAGTTGTACAGTTTAGAGGGCTGTTAGGAATGATGGAAGAGATGAACAGGAATTTAATCTGAGCCTAAAATACCATCATTATGCAGCTCGAGCATCTCAGAAATGAGGTCTGTGCCGTGTGTGATGCAGCCACTCGATCTTTTTGTCCTGGTGCAAGAAAGGGGAGGAGGAGGAGGAGGAGGAGGAGGAGGAGGAGGAGGAGGAGGAGGAGGAGGAGGAGGAGCCCCTTTGGCAGAAGTTTCCCCAGCTGTGAAGGCATTTTGTGTGAATATTTAATGCAGAGATATGTTAAGAGCAGGGAAAGGGGAGGGGGGAAGTCTTCCACGAGTGTGGGCTTTTGTTTGTCCTGTCAGAAGCAGTAACGTGTTCTCTGTGCGCACACAGAGCACATAAATACATATAAATATCCTCTCCCCTGCAAAGGGAGAGCAGAGAATTGTGCAGCTGGAAATGGGACGTGGAGTGCTGCTAGAGAGGAAAGATGGAGTGAGGGCTGGAGGTGTTTACTGAGTCACTGGGATTCAGGATGTGGCTTGCTCCCTCCAGTAAATGAACTTGAGCATCCTGAGGGCACAGAAACTGGCTGTGTGAGGCTGAGGATGCTGCTTGTGGTCCTGGTTGACTTTTTGGTTTTGAACTCTAAAGCCATTCAGGGGCTCTTGGAAACCCTCCTGTTAAAGCAAGGGAGTTTTAATTGTTGATCTTGTGCTCAGAAAAGCATGCAATGAGTATTTCACTCACCTGGAATTCTTATTAGTGTCTGAAATTGGGTGTGATCCTACTGGAGAAGGAGCAGCCCTGGGTGGGGGTGCAGCCCTGTGCCCCACTCCTGAGGGGACTGCATGAATGGTGTCAGGACAGACTAAGAACATCTCCTTCCCCAGGGCTGTGTCCTTCCTGAGGAGAGTCAAACCCAAAGGGAGACAGGAAAAGCAGGATGAAACTGGAACACAGTCCCTCACTAGAGTATCCCCTGTTTTGAGAGGCAGAACAAGCCCCCAGAAGTGCTTTGCTGAGGTGCTGGTGTAGATTCTGCTCTATTTAAAGGACTTTTTTCTGGGATGAACTTTACCGAACACACATGCAGCCTCCTCAGCACCATAAAGTCGGGGCTGACATTTAATGCCTCGGCACATTTCTTTCCTTGTCCCGTGCAAGACGTCGAGTATGTCAGGTTAAGAGAAGAGAAAAGGAGGAAAAATAATTACACAGTAAATTAAACAAGGCCGACCCCCTCCCACTTATTAGGGCTTCATAAGTTGCTACCTCTGGCTCGAGCTCTCTCGAATACATACCAAGGGTAACACTAAAAATAGGTCCTGTACTGATGGTTGGGTCACAGCCTGCTAGAGGGAGACATTTTTATTTAATTACAAGCCCAGCAGCGTGTTGCTGGGGGGGAATACATAAACACAGCCCGGCTGTAAAGTTTGTGCTCCTTCGCTGAGTCACTGTGGCTAAATTCCCCTTTGTGTGGGGGATTTAGGGGAGGAATGTGGGAAGGCTGGCCCGGGCTGCCGCCCTCCTGAGTCACTGCTCAGCTCATCCTCCAGCCCTGGCAGGCTCAGGGCCCTAAGCCACTAATTAGCCTCATTGTCTTAGGGCTGCAGCATCCATAACCTAGCACGAGGAGGGGGGAGGATGGAGGGACAAAGCTCCTGGAAACCCATGAGCTGTATCTCCTGGCACTCGTGTTCTGTGCGTCACAGCCCACCTCTCCACAGTCCCAGAGGGACACTGATCCTCTCCTTCCGTGGGCTGGCACCGATTCCTGGCGCCTGTGCGCGCGAAGTTGTAACTCGGAGCAGTGCTCGTGAGCAGGAAGGGCTTTGGTGCCCGGGGTGCAGCAGCCTCGTTGGGAGCTGTGCAGGTGTGTGCAGCAGCACGCTGGTGCTCGCTCACGAGGCGGTGGCACGATGATCCTCGTCACTGCTGCCCTGCCTCTGCCGCGTGGCATCCCACATCCAACAGGCCGGGAGGCTGACGGGCAGGCATGTGGGGAAGGGCAGACAAGGGTTCCTGCAGTGTGACAGTCCACACGTGTCCAGTCAGCTCTGTCTGAATGTCAGGCTGTGTGGTTCTCCTTCCCCACAACAGCAGGCAGCTCCTGTGCAGCTCCATTGGGCTGGCTACAGCCGAGCTCCAAGGATAACTTACTTTGGGGTCAACTGCAGTGTGGATAACCCGAATCCCACCACCCCACACCACAGCCCCCAGTCCGGTTGCATCCTTGGCGTGACTCTCAGGTTGCCCTCGTGCAGCAGGCAGGGGCACAATGAGGGGCCTGTTCCTGGCCCCTCCAGTCCCCCGGGCTGCCACAAGGCACGCGGGCCCGGTGTCCGCGCGCTCGACGGAGCCTGGCGCTCATTGCTGGCGTTCAGAGGAAGCTTAATGCACCGTGGCTGCACACTGAGCAGCTTTCCCGGGGCTTCCACCCTCCCCCTTGCAAACAGCTTTGTGCGTTTAGGCTTTTTTTTTTTTTTTTAAATAAAGTCTAACACATTTAATCATCTTTTCATAAGCTGTCAGCTTGCCGCGCGCCAAAGCAGAGCAGCGCGCTCTGCCCCGGCTCCCGGCAAAGCAAGTGTGCCTGGAGAAATCCTGCTCCTGGGAGCATGCACACAGGGGCTCAGGAGCTGTGAACTTTCCTCTGCGGGGAGATCAAAAATCAGTTTTTGAAAGTTGTGGATTTTTCACTGAATTTGAAGCAGATCTTATTTTGCACAGCATCTTTGCTCCAGTGTTTCATAATTCAGCTCTGCACCAGCAGCGCTGGAAAACTCAGTATACTGGAAAACTCCAAATGCATCAAAAGCAAAACACAACTAGTCCTAGGAAAACATGGGAATGTGCCTGTCCCCCACCCTGTAGGTTCTCTGCAGGAGCAGGGAGAGCAGGTCCAGGGGGCAGAGCTGGGTGGGCACAGCTGAAGTCAGGGCCTAGCGAGCCAGAGAGGTTGGAGCTGTGTCCTTGCACGCCTTTCTGGGAAGGAATGGGGAGATTATGTGTCTAACAGCACTGGAGGAGTGTGTGTGATGGAAAAGGGCATTTGTCTGCAGAGAGTGGAAGAAGCTGTTGTTTTGGGCACGATGGAGAGGAGCTGCTCCTCTTCCCTTTCCATTCATACAGGGTGGGTGATGCTGGGGCACCTTCTGGCTGAAGTTGTCTTCCAGGATGTTTTTTGTGGACTAGGCATCCTGAGAAGGATTTTCCTTTCTTACTGTAGTTGTGGAGACTGCTTGGTTTTACTCTCCTCTCCATGCACTAGCTGCCCCTTGGAGCAGCATCCCAAGGCTGCCCTTGCCATCATCCCTCGAAACACAGGCTGCTGCATTGCCCAGCCCTTGTCCTCCCACAGACCTGCTGCTGCTGGCCAGGATATTTCCACTGGGGAAGCGAACATTTGTGTCTCCCTGTCCAAGTAACTGATAGGGCTGAGGGCTAGAAGGGGATCTGAATGGATCCCTCATTTTCCTGGGAAGGATGTCCATGCTTCACCTGGTCCTCACACAGAAAGCCCTTCCTGAGGAACCACCGACTCAGGGGTTTAATGCTGGAGGTTAATAATAATCACACCAGGCAGCACATCATTGCACCGTATCTGGTTGAGAGATTTACAAGTGAAACTCGTGGCGCAGGAAGAAATTGCCTCAATCACTCGGAGTAATGGCACATGGAGAGGCACTTGGGCGTGACTGCTACTTAACACGGAGCCCAGCTTGGCTTCATTTAGCTGCTGGTGCCTTTCTAATAAACACGTTACACTACAAGGTGGGGATTAAGATCAGAAAAGTAAATAAATTGGAAACTGATGGGGAGAGATGGGAGGGAAGTGGAAGGTACCGGGGAGGAGTGACGAGGGATTGACTCCCATGCCAGGAACATGGGGGAATGACCCTGAAGGCCATGGCTGCAGCTTCCCAAGCATCTCCGTGGGCCTCACCTGTGGGCTGCAGGTGCTGGGCAGCCCCACTGCCGGGGGTTGTGGGGTGTCCCTGCTCAGGGTCACCAAGCTGGTCTCTGCCTTCAACAAACGGCAGTCGTGGGAAGTTGGTGTCTTAAACAATTCAGTAGCTTTTACTATATGTATTAGAGGAGCAGCAAAAAGTGCAACGCACCAGTTGACAAGAAGGACTGGGGGGGTTAATTTTCAGGATGCTGCCTGGGAATTTAGCCGTGGGATTTCCATTATTGCTAATGGGACTCATGCAGCTTAATTTCATGTGAGCTACACTAAAAACATACCCCTAACTGCCTGCAAAATTTCAGTCCTGAAATCAAGCCTTTTAAAACTTAGAGAAGGGTAAACAAACACCTGAAACCACAGCATCTCACTATTTCCCCCCTCTCAGCTGTTTGGATTTTAAAGTCTGGAAGAGGGAGGAACTCAAGCAGTTTGAGACAATTAAAAACCCCCATCCTGCAGGCACGCTGGCTGCCTGCACAGTGCATCCCCGCTCTCTGCCAATTACAGCAGCAGAGTTATAACCCCCGAAAAAACAGGAGTAAGCTGATGCCTTACCCTTAACTCTAGCAGGGCGAGCACGGCGCTCTCACACGCGTCTAATAACCCGCGCAGCGCCGCCGTGCATCGTGAGGCCTCCGTTATTAGGCTCTTCTCGTTAAATGACTGCTATCATCTGGTCCCAAAGTACATTAAATCCCATTATAATTATAAACACACTTCCCCATAACGTTCTCCTTAGATTACATTTGCGCTGCTTTACCCCAAGGGTATCTTTGTACTAATGCCGTCCGTGTTTGTTGTTTTAGCTGAAGACACCAGGCCCTGCGCTGGCTGTGTTGTGCCACGGGTGTAGCAGGGAGGGAGGGGAGAAGGGAGAGCTGCGCGGCCGCCACCCTGCCCCTCCCCGAGGATTACACGGGTCTCTGGGTGCGCTGAGCGTGGGCACCGCCGAGGAGCCGAGGCACGTCCTCGGTGGAGGATGCTCAGGGCACGCAGCGCTCCCTCGGCGCCCGGCCCGCTGCTCGTGCCGCTGCCCGGTGCTGTTGTCGGTGTCACGGTGTGGCTGGCGTCCCCCCCGTGTGTTTCGCTCCCTTCCCAAAGCCGACCCTTGCTGCAGAGCCCCACGGCCCGTCCT
>WBNO01011734.1:578552-590287 GCA_013400575.1 Peucedramus taeniatus
GGCCGGAGCTGGAGCCGGGCGGCGGCGGGGGATGCGCACCTTCCTCTCCCTTCCCTCCCTTGCCTTCCCCGGCCGGCGGTAGCGGGAACGCGGCTCCGGCAGCTGCGGATCCGCCGAGCAGCGCGGAAACTTTTGGGCGAGTCGCTGCTGGGCTGCGGGCTAACTTCCCTCTCCTCCCCGCTCCCTTCTCCCCACTCCCTTCTACTCCCTGCTCCTTTCTCCTCTCCTTTCTCCCCCCGGCTTTCCTCTCTCCCTCTCCTTTTTTCTCTTTTTTCCCCTTTTCTCTCTCTTTGGGCTCTTCCCTCCCCGCTCCCCCTTTCCCGCTCCGCTCCTCTCCCCCTCCGCCTTTTGTTTTCGCAGATAGTCGGCACACAAAGCTGGTCCCAGATTTGAGCGACGGCGAGACACCCTGATGTGTGAGCCTGGGGCGCGCCATGGATCTGACTAAGATGGGGCTGATCCAGCTGCAGAACCCCTGCCACCCCACCGGGCTGCTGCACAAAGCCAACCAGATGCGCCTGGCGGGGACGCTGTGCGACGTGGTCATCATGGTGGACAGCCAGGAGTTCCACGCGCACCGGACCGTGCTGGCCTGCACCAGCAAGATGTTCGAGATCCTCTTCCACCGCAACAGCCAGCACTACACCCTGGACTTCCTCTCGCCAAAGACGTTCCAGCAGATCCTGGAGTACGCGTACACCGCCACCCTACAAGCCAAGGTCGAGGACCTGGATGACCTGCTCTATGCTGCCGAGATCCTGGAAATTGAGTACCTGGAGGAGCAGTGCCTGAAGATCCTGGAGACTATACAGGCCTCCGAGGACAATGACACCGAGGTCGCCATGGCTGACGGAGGTGCCTCCGCCACCACTGAGGAGGAGGAGGAGAAGAAGTCGAGGTACATCAAGGGCCTCTTCATCTCCAAGCCCGCTGGTGAGGAGGGTGGCTACGCTGGCATGGCCAGCCAGAGTCTGCTGGCAGCCACAGTGGAGCAGAGCCCCTCTGCCTCCGCATCCTACTGCTCCCTCTCTTCCATGAGCCCCACCAAGGCCGCGGTGGACAGCCTGATGACCATCGGGCAGTCACTGCTGCAGGGCGCCCTGCCACCCAGTGCCCCTGAGGACTCACGCTCTGCCACCACCCGCCGCCCCTCTGGCCTCGCCGAAGTCAAAACCGAAGCAATGCAGGTGGACGAGGCCTCCAGCCATGACAGCCCCCGGACAGCCGAGCCCGGTGCCTCCAGCGGGGAGAAGCCTGACGAGAAGGGCAAGGAAGGGCCTGGCACCCCGACCCGCAGCAGTGTCATCACCAGTGCCCGCGAACTGCACTACACCCGCGAGGAGGGTGCCGAGCCACCCCCTGAGCCCGGCCAGGGGCTACCACTGGGGCCGGAGCCGTCCGCCGCTGCCCCGGGCGAGAAGCCCTTGGGCATCTACTCGCTGCTGCCGAACCACAAGACTGAGCCGGTGCTCGGCGTGCCGCCCACTGCGGCGTCCGCCCTGCACGTGCAGCCGGCCCTGGCTGTCTCCATGGACTTCAGCGCCTACGGCGGGCTGCTGCCCCAGGGCTTCATCCAGCGGGAGCTGTTCAGCAAGCTGGGGGAGCTGGCAGCCGGCATGAAGACAGAGAGCAGAGCCCTGGGCGAGCAGTGCAGCGTGTGTGGGGCAGAGCTGCCGGACAACGAGACCCTCGAGCAGCACAGGTGAGTGCCGAGGCCGTGCCGTGGTGTGCTGCGCCGGGCAGCCAGGATCTCACCACAGGGTTTTGGTTTCTGGCCGAGTGTCATACGTGCTGGTGCAAAGTTTCCATCACGTACCCCAAAACCAGCTTGTGGAGTAGCATTCTCAGAGGGATGGCTGTTGCAGCTTCCCCAAGTCTGGTTACCGTGCCAGAAGGTTCCTTCCAGTGAGTGCTGGCTGGGGACGGCCCGGATGAGCTGGGGCCGTCGGTGTTTCCTGCGAGCATAAACACCACCGGTTTCCCTGGCTGGCATCAACCAAGCAGCTCACAGTTGCTACCCTTTGAGTTTAGGGATCTGCGTGTGGAGAGATGCAGTGGGGACAGGCAGCACTCGCCCACTCTGCTGAGAGCCGGTCCCCCCTGTGCCACTGCCGGGGCACAACAGCGCGGGCAGTGGTGGCAACATGTGGTGACTTGCCAGCCTGGGGGGGTTTGTGCCGCTCAGCTTCCCGGTTTATGAAACATTTACACTTTGCACGAAGGGGTCAGGCTGGGTAACGCCGGGGCGAGCACAGAGGGCTCGGGCTGCCGCAGAGCCGCGGGTCTGTCCCTGCGGGAGAGGTGAAGGGCTGAACCTCCACTGGCTGCAGATGCGGCTTCGGGGCTCCCCTGCTCGGGGTGGGGGATCTGTGCTCACTCCCAGCCCCGCACCCTGGGGGCTTGCTGCGGGCTGGCGGCGTGGTGGTGGCTCCTGACACGTGAGCTCAGTGCTCCGCTGTTCATTGCCTCCCGGTCGTGGTTCAGGGACCAGGGCTTGTTCCCTCATTTGACTGGGGAAGGGAGCCACGTTAATTACCACACCAAAATCGGCGTCGCCAGTCAAATCCCGTGGCTTGAACGTGCTTCGGTGGGCGCTGCTCCGGCCCCCGCTGTGGCTGCAGCCCCGAGGCAGGACAGCAGCGTCCTGCCTAGGGAAGACATCACCGGCAGCTTCTCCCTGCCTCCCCTGGCTGCGCACCCTGTCAGATTTTTAATGAATCAACAGGTTAATTAGTCCTGGGAGCGCTCCGGGTGCGGGAGCCGAGCTGCCGAGCCGGGATCCTCAGCCCCGCGCGGGTCTGCGAGCGCCGGCAGCATCGCCCCTCGCCCTGCCGCAGGGACCCTGCGGGGAGCAGCCTTCCCCCCTGGAGCCTCCTCGGCTCCGTGTGGGTGCACGGCCGCTTTCGGCTTTGTTCCCCCTCTGGCAAGTGCGAGAGCTGGGGCTGGCGTTGGTTCCGTCCCCGAAGCCGCCTCGGCCGTGCGGTGATGCAGACCGAACGTCACCGGGAGAGCTGCAGTGAGGGCTCAGGGAGAATTTTAACGTGCCTTTCTGCCACGGTCTCAAGGCTCTCCCTTTGCCCCTCCAAGCCCAGAGCAGCAATTGCTGTGGCCGCAGTGGGGGGCGATGCTGGGACTGTCCGGAGGCTCCTGTCGCCAGCCGCGGATCTGTCCGGAGGGAGGGGGAGCTGCGCGGTCAGACCCTTCCCCGGGGGTCGAGAGCATGGCCCAGCTGTCCAGCACGGCAGCGCCTATTTCACAGCGCCTTCCCGGGCTCAGCTTGCTTTGACAGCCGCGGCTGCAGCCGTAGCTTATTTCTGACTTATTCATGATCTTATCGTGAGGCTGGGCACACGCCATGCTCCGCGGGGCTCGGGGTCTGCCTGGAGCACGGAGCTCAGCACTGGCCCCTGCCAGCCGAGCCTTAAAGGCAGTTACTGAAGCCAGCACCAAACTCTCTTTGCCTGTTCTTGCTTTCAGACCGATTACCTGGCGCTGGCAAACTTTGCAGGGTTAGCCAAATCCTTTGAGCCGTGTTTAAACTGATCTGTAAGACCGTCCGT
The DNA here is from genome assembly GCA_013400575.1 of Peucedramus taeniatus. Classification (NCBI taxonomy): domain Eukaryota; kingdom Metazoa; phylum Chordata; class Aves; order Passeriformes; family Fringillidae; genus Peucedramus; species Peucedramus taeniatus. The sequence continues at coordinate 582,113 of WBNO01011734.1, forward strand.
GTTGAAAGGCATTGGGTAACAGTCCAATGAACTCACTCCCCGGCCCCCAAAGTCTAAATCCCAGGCGGTTTGTGTGTAGACAGGGTCTCATGTGGCTTTTTTATAGTGTTTGCTTTCTAATACGTTGTGAGAATTACCATTTGGGGAGGATTTGTGGGATCCTATTGTATTCATGGAGCTGTTAAACAGCATCTGCGCTGGTTGGGATCTGCAGCTCTCTGCCGGAGCAGCTCTGCTGGCAGCTGCACCGTGCTGGCTGCAGGCTCCTCTTCTCTGCACCGCCCGCTGGAGAGGGGGCCTGGGGATCGGCACTGGGGTCCGGGGAGCACCTCCCCAGCAGGCTGGAGGGGGCAGGATGTGCCGGGGCCACCACGATGTCGCTCCCTGGCTCTCGCTGACCTCCTTCTGCCGCGCACTCGCTGCTGTGGTTTTGCTTTCCGACCCCGATGCGAGGCGGAGGTGCCCGATCAGAGCCGTTCCCAGCCGTGGTGAGCTGGGGGCAGGGGCGGGGGTACCTCACCGTTCCATGGGGTGTTTGGCTGCCAGTGTGACAGCTTCCACGTGCCAAGCCCCAGCAGGTGACAGAGCCCGAAGCCAGCCAGCACCAACGCCGCTCGTTCCGCAGGGAGCTCGGCGAGCCAGCGCGTGCCGAGCCTGTTTGCAGAGCACAGGCAGCCCATGCATATGGCAGGGCTGTTTGTTTACACACACACATGCCTATAGAAGTGTAAACATATATGTTTATAGTCTTGGAACCTTCTGAGTGTTGTTCCTGTCTTCATTAGTATGGGAAGCACGTGCAGGAAAAAGGAGAGCAGAGGGTTGGCCTGGCCTCGGCAAGCGCAGGGGGCCACTGGCCCTGGGTGACAGACAGTGCCCGAGGGACAGTCATCTGCCCTGGCCAGTGTGGTCACACGGCTCCTTGGCCTCGTGGCAGCATTGTCTGTGCTGTGTCATAGCCAGGAGCACTGAGCTGTGACCTTTGGGGGGCCAAGTGGCCACAAGCCTGGGCGCTGCCTCTGATCAGGGTTTTCAGGTCCCTGAACCAATTGCCTGCTGCATGATCCATTTTCTTTCTCCCTTACCAAGCTTATGATTTTGACTAATTGAGTGTAGATTGAGTCGTCGAGTCTTTAATTTTTTTTATAAAAGATTTCCTTCTGGGTTCAGCAAAGTTCAAACTTAATCTAATGTTAGTATTGATCGTCACTTCTAATTGCAGACAAAAAAGCCATAGTTCAGTGGCCCTTTTGGGGGCTGTTTTGTGAAGGAATACCTCCAAGCTGTAAGGTGAGAGCTGTGCCGAGCTGCCAGCTGAGCCTGGCATCATTTGTCATCGGGAAGTTAAATACCTTAAAACTTTAAAAAAATGAAACCATGTCTTTTATAAAGTGATAGTGACTGGGACGGCTGCCAGTGGGGATGTGATCCATACCCTTCATTTGTGGCACAGCCGAGGATCCTGAGGCGGTGCCGCCCGGGAATTTGGCCGCCACGGCGATGCGGCTGCTGGCAGCACGTGTGGCAGTGTGGCATGGAGGTGCTGCTCTGGAGAGCAAAACTGCTTTCGTGGTGATGGGGTCATGAGGCGGTGGAGGCCAGTGATGGCTGAATGCTCCTCGTGGGGTGATTTTGGGTGGAAGGTGCTTGGGGGGATGTACCTTGGGGAAAGTTTCCATTCCAGCTATCAGGTCTGTTCTGCATTTTGAGGTTCCATGGCTGGGCTGTCAGCTAAAGATGTGTGTGTGCCAATGGAGGGTTTAAAGACGAGGGTAAGGAGGCTTGCTGTCCCCCAGTGGCTGCTGGCCAGCCACTGTACCCCAAGCTCCAGATTTGTGCCCTCTTTTCCCATTGAAGGACACAAAAGCAGTGGACCTGCCTGTCTGCTACCAGCAGCACCAGTGTTCAGGGCCAGGCATCGATGCTCCCACAGTCTGAAATGCTCCTGCTTGGGAAAGCTGCAGCTTCCCATGGGAATCCAGCCTTTGGCTCTTCCTCTGGCAGCCTCACCTCCCCTCTCTCCACCTGGATTAGCTGAGCGTTGTACTGCTAATGCCATTAGGCACGTTGGCACCGCTCGGCATGTCACAGTGAGAAACAGATGCAGCGTACCATTAAAGCAATAAACGTGATAAATCGGATCCCAAGTGCTTTGTGAGATGTTATTAGTGTTAATTTCAGTAGCCGAGTACAGTAGTTGTTTTTTATTTTATTTTAAGCATTTGTCAATTTATGTTCCACTGCAATTTAAAGTTTTTAAAAAAGGAGGAAAAACGGAAAGCAGGCGGGGGAGGGAAGGAAAAGCCGGGGCAGCAGCCCCCCAAACTCTGCCCATGATTATTTCCAGAGTTGGAGGATGACCTGGCAGCTCTTGTTTCTTGCTGATGGGCCTTATTAGCGGCACCTGGCATCATAAGGGGCTAATGGAAACCAGCGTTCCCGCTGCCGGGCCGCGGCGCAGGGCAGCCGGGCGAGGAAGCTCTTATTAGCTTTATGGGCAGGGGGACGTGCCCCGCTCAGGAAATGAATGTTGCAGCTAAGGTCCACAGGCTGACCCCGAGCGTGTAACCTGTGAGCGCTGGCCGAGACCCCGCGCAGGATGCTTGGGATTTCGGGGGCTCTCTGGTTCTTGTCATGGGCAGAGGGGGAATACAACGTGGTATGTTGCAGCCTTGAACTTTTGATTTATTCAGTGGGTGACTTAACCATTTCCATACTCAGCTCCAAGTGTGGAGGGAGAAAAGCCCCCTTTGGCTTCCGCGTTATTCCATCCATTATTCTGCGTCAGGTTAGGTATGCATGCACTGCATTTGAAAGCAAAGCTCTGAGGTTCCCATCAGAAAACACCTATTTCTATTTCTGTGTATTTTTTGTTTGTTTGTTTGTTTGTTTCCCCCTGCCCAGTGAAACTCTGGTTTCTCTTGGCCATGATGCCTGGTGCTTCTGACACCTTGCAGAAGGTGTCCAGGGGTGTGAGGGGGTCATTGCCTGCTCTCTGCCTGGTGTGCAGCCCCTTCCCCAGCCCCCCTCAGTTCACAGGGACCAGGACCCCGTTGGGTGCAGGGCTGGGACCCCAATGCACGAAATTTGCCTCACTGAGGACACTTGGGTGGCTTTTCCCCAGAGCTGGCTGTTGCTGCAGCAGCTCGATGAGATTTGCAGAGCATCCTCAGTCCTCATTGCACCTCGCACAGTGGTGTTGGTTACAATGCCTTTAGAGCTGTACAGAGGGCCCCTCAGGGAGCCTGTGCTGGTTCAGGGGTGACTCTGTCCACCCTTCCTTCCTTTCCCTGTGGAGCATGGGAGTGGTGCAGAGCAGCCTGGGCTGTTGGTGACAGGGCATTCCTGCAGCCTTCCCTGCTTCTGCGGGATGTTGGCTCTTTGGTTACACCAGTCTGTAAATCTGTTTTCCTTGGATAGAGTAAAATGATCTGCATTTTCCTTTTTGCCTGCAATTAGCAAGATTTTTCTTTTATTCCCCCCCTGCCCCCCCTTGACAGCTTCAAGAGAGACTTTAAATGAGTAATTACTAAATATTTCCCGGCAGCCAAACACGGGGCCATGGCATCTCCTGTTGCAAAAGTGAAAAATATTTCTGTTTGCAGTTAATTTTAGTGGCAGGCAGATCATGTTAACTGGGTGTAATTGCTTCCAGATATGGCAGAGGGTTTTGTGTGTTGGGATGAAGGGTCTGGTAAGTGCTCACTTCCTGTGTAAATTAGCCTATTCCATTCATTCCTCCTCACCCGGCAGTCCTGGCTTGTGTCACTCTGCCGGTGAGGGGTTCTTCTCCCCGGCCCTGCTCAGTGCTTTATGGTGGGATCAGTCCTTTGCGGGGCATCGCTCCCTCCTTTGCTGGAAGGGATCTGCATCCCGCTCTGCAGCCGGTGACCTGGACAGAGCTTGGCATGCACCCTGATAGAGTTTGGTGGTGTGACAGGTACCAGCTGAAACAGGGAGGTTGGCACAAAGGGAATTTCAGACAGGATATCATGAGAGCAACAGGGAAAGGTTCTTGTATCATTTGGAATAAATGCAGACACGGCAGGGGAGTCTGCGTGTGGGCAGACACCTTTTTAACAATGGCTGATGAATTTCCAGTGCAGTCGTGAATCTACTTTTGTTCCCAGGCTCAAGCCCAGTTGCTCAGACCTGCTGTGGGGTGTTCAGGAGCATCACCAGTGTGTCCATTCTGGATAATCTTTATCCAGGTTGAGGCGCCCCTGAACCACTTGGTTTCAGTTTGGAACACGCTGGTTCGCGTTGGCAGTGCTCTGGGTAACTTCTGTGCTGACAGCAGAGCAGCAGGTACCTTTGGAAGAGTACGAGTGCTGTTGGAGCACATCATTCACAAGAGGTCAGTTCCTCTTTTTGGCAAGAGGTCACTCTGCATCTGAAGGAGGGCGCATTGCCCTAAAATCGGGGTTGTGGGAGTGAGCCTTTGTGGCCCAGCCTTACGCGCTGGCCAGGGGCCAGGGCCGCCCGGATCATTTTCGCCGTAGTGTTCTTAACTGATTTTAAGTAGATTATGGTTGGATACGCGCCCTGCTGTGCTGGTTCAGGTTTCCATCGGCCTTCGTTGTCTCATTGCCGTTTTATTGGCACGTTGTTTAGCAAACAAGCCGGCAACGTGCGGTTGAGGAAAAGCTTCTCCACGTAGGCACGAGCGCTGCAAGGCGCGCAAAGCCCGGCTAGAGCCGGCCGGCCGCCATAAATCAGGGTTAAACACCCTGCTTTGTTAGCGGTGTCAGCGCGGGAGACGGGCTGGTTATCGGCGTGTATCAGCCGCGCTGATAACCCCGCGCTCGCGGCGGGGAGCGCCCTGCGTGCCCGCACGGGCCGCGCTGGGCTGCGCGCCACCCCGGGGACCCCTGCACCCCCCGCCTGGAAAACGCACCCTCGTCCATCTGCAGCTTGTGGGGGGAGGAAGGGGCTTGCTCTCACCTTGGTGACCTATAAAGAAGGGAAACGTCAACTGAGCGTAAAAACAAGGAGAAACTCGAGAAACCCGCGGCCCCAAGCAGCAGGCCGCTGCCATCGCCAGCGGTGCTCCTCAGAAGATGTGTGGTGGGGGACTTGGGGACGTGTGTCAGTGGTGGGTTTGGCAGTGCTGGGGAATGGTTGGTCTCAGTGCTGTCAGACGTCTTTCCCAACCTTTGCGATTCCCCAACACCGACCCTGCCGGAGTTCAAGGAGCATCTGGACAATGCTCTCAGGCACATGGTGGGATTTCTGGGGCTGTCTTATGCAGTGCCAGTAGTTGGATGTTGATGATCCTTTTGGGTTCAGGATACTCTGTGATTCTATGATTTCCACACCAGGTATTGCACCAGTTACAACCCACATGTGGTTTGCCACTCCATCGTAACTACTGAATGTGCTTTTATGCTTTTGCCTCTGAGTCTGGGGATGGTGCTGGACTCCACATGCTGTGCCCTTGGTCACCTTCCCTCATTCTCATCTCCATGCAGTATTTATAGTAAATCATATTAGAAAGGAGTGCTAAGGAGGAAGCATGATTCATCCTGCTTGAAACCACCACTGACATAAATAAAGGCAAAGCGCTTACTACGTGTTTTTTATTATGGTATTTAGGGACAGGTTGTACTAATTTTGGCATGCATAGAGTAAACCCAGGAAGGCTATGACTCCAAGAAATCCAGTTTCACCACAGCACAGGCTGTGTTTTTAAAAGACTCAACCAAAGCCCAGCCAGCCTTCTTGAAGGTGAATGTGCATGGCAGCACAAGGCTTTTGGGGCAGCTTGTTCCCTTCTAGAATTCACTGCATGTCTTTGGCTGTTCCATTGGTTTCTCAGGGCTTTGCTGTCATGCAGGAACAGAGATGGCTGTGAACTCAGGCATCACCTTTACCTGTGAGGGTGGTAAGGTTCCCAGAGCAGCTGTGGCTGCCCCTGGATCCCTGGAAGTGTCCAAGGCCAGGCTGGATGGGGCTTGGAGCAACCTGGGAGAGTGGAAGGTGTCCCTCCCCATGGCAGAGGGCTGAAATGGGATGAGCTTTAAGATCCCTCCCAATCTAAGCCATTCTATTGCCGCAGGATAGGATGTGTAAATTGTAGCAGAAAAGGGCTCCCTGATGAGGGGCCGCACGGAGAGGACGTGCAGAGGGGTGCAGAGAGACCCTGGCTCTCAGGCTGTGTGGGTCTGGGCCGCCACAGCACGGCACAGGCAGTGCAAGTGACGGATCTTATCTGGGCCGGGCACGGGCTGTGGTCACAGCCGGCTGCTCAGCGCACGCAAGCGGCCTTTGCGTGGGAGAGATAAGGCAGGGGTGGTGAGCAGCGCCCGGCACCGCCACACCGTGCCCAGGCATGGGTGCCCGCTGCCCCGTGGCGCCGGGGTGGCACCTGGGTGGTCGGGGCACGCAGAAGGGCAGCAGCCCACACAGCGGGGCCCCTTTCTGCGAAACAGCCCGGCGCTCTGAACCGAAACCCTCTGCGTCTCCCGCCCACCTGCCCCCCCCCAGGCTGTTCTGCTGTTTTTACCAGGAACGAGGTGATTTCCTCTTCTCTTTCTTCCTTCCCCCTGTTCGTAGAAAAGATCCCAAGTGCTGAGCACAGGGCAGGGCACTCCTGTGAGTAAGAGCAGTGACCAGAGGCGCTTGTCTCACGTGAAGCCTCTTTGGGCAGCTCTGCACACGCTGCCCTTGCCTTCTCCTGCACGTGTTGCCTTGGTGGGAACCAGCATGTGCAATGAAACTGGCAGAAAACCTGCTTCCCTGTAGCAGGAATCATCTTAGGAACATTTTAACTTGGATGAAAACCTTCCCAGTGGAAGAAAAGTGAAAAGCAATTGCTTTTGCTTCCCAGGTTCCTGTCTTCTCCTTGGGTGAGGGATGGGGAAATGATATCCTGACATTGCTATGCCTCCCCCGACCTTTCAGTTCATCATCACCCTAGCTGAAGGGCAGCATTTGGTTGGGTTTTTTTGGGGGAATTTGGGATTTGCATTTTTGGGGCTGTGGGAAAGATTACATGTAGGGCAGGGCTGTAGGAAGTGGGTGTTGTGGTGGGAACTGGGCCACTGGCAGCTCCCAGCCTGCAGGTGCTGAGTCAGCAGTACCTGAGAGTGGGGCAGCACCGGGGCTGCCAGGGGATGCCCCCAGACCTGCCTGTGGGATTCCCCCAGCCCAGCCCTGCCCACGGATCTGGGGAGGGACACTGGGATCTCAGGATGCAGAGGCAAGCGCTTGTATTGATTTCTGGCTTCTCTGACCCTTTAGCTGGAGGCAGCTCTTCCCTCAGCGTTGAACCAAACGTAACTTAAAGCAGTGCAGAAATGTTTCTCATCCTTCCCTTGCAGCAGTGAGCACTGCCCAATGCATTATTGAGCAGGGTGGGATCTGTGGCAGGCTGCCCTGGAGCAGCCAGCACATGGGTGCCGGGGCCTCTGGTGGGGCGTGTGCTAGGGGTGCAGGCATCGCTGGGAGGAGAGCTTACCTTGGGCCTTGCACTGGGAGAGAGACCAGTCCAGCTCTGCCTGGCCAGAAGATGGGAAGAGGATGGCAGAAGAAGGGACCGTGGTGCTGGGGGGCTGAGTGAGGGGTCACGGAGATGGGCATCTCCTGAGGATGGCACTCAGGATGCTTTTTGCCGTTGCCGCGTGGTGGGGCACCGCTGGCAGCTGTGCCACATCCTCCTCTGGCTGCTGGTGGAGAACAGCTCGCTCCCTAATTAGCACCTTTGTTGCCAAGTGAACGAAGCGGCCGTGCGTGGCGAGTTTCCTGCCAGCGAGCCGTGTGTGGGGAAGGGCCCTTCCATCGGCACCACTGCGGGGCTGCGGTGTGAGCCACGGAGACCGAGGTGCCAGAGCCGCGCTGCCACTGCCCTCCTGCTCCGGGACCCTGTGCTCTGGGGACACAGGGACCATGTGCTCTGGGGACACAGGGACCGTGTGCTCTGGGGACACAGGGACCCTGTGCTCTGGGGACTGTGTGCTCTGGGGACACAGGGACCCTGTGCTCTGGGGACCCTGTGCTCTGGGGACACAGGGACCCTGTGCTCTGGGGACACAGGGACCGTGTCCTCTGGGGACCAAGTGCTCTGGGGACCGTGTGCTCTGGGGACACAGGGACCCTGTGCTCTGGGGACCATGTGCTCTGGGGACCCTGTGCTCTGGGGACACAGGGACCATGTGCTCTGGGGACACAGGGACC
>WBNO01011734.1:590320-647043 GCA_013400575.1 Peucedramus taeniatus
TGTGCTCTGGGGACACAGGGACCATGTGCTCCAGGGACCATGTGCTCTGGGGACCGTGTGCTCTGGGGACACAGGGACCCTGTGCTCTGGGGACACAGGGACTGTGTGCTCCAGGGACCGTGTGCTCTGGGGACTGTGTGCTCTGGGGACCCTGTGCTCTGGGGACCCGGGGACCATGTGCTCTGGGGACCCTGTGCTCTGGGGACCCAGGGACCGTGTGCTCTGGGGACACAGGGACCATGTGCTCTGGGGACCGTGTGCTCTGGGGACCCAGGGACCGTGTGCTCCGGGACCCTGTGCTCTGGGGACACAGGGACCATGTGCTCTGGGGACCGTGTGCTCTGGGGACCCAGGGACCGTGTGCTCCGGGGACACTGGGGCCGTGTGCTCTGGGGACACAGGGGCCGTGTGCTCTGGGGACCATGTGCTCTGGGGACCCAGGGGCCGTGGCTCTGTGCTCCATGTGCCCTGGGCAGCCCAGCGCTGCCTCAGCAAGGTGCTGATTTACCGTGTGCCCGTGGCGGTCACCCTCCAGGTGCCACCGCTGTCACCTGTTGCACCGAGGGCTGCTGCTGAGGCAGCCCTTCTGCTCCGGTCTGCGGCGAGTGTATTTTCAATTACCTCTGGTCACCTCTCGCACGGCGTCTGCCCTGGCTGTCTGGGTCAGACATGAGTTAGCTGCGAGTGTCACCGTGTTAAAGGGAATAGCCGCGTCTCTTCGAAGGGATGGTGACGATGGATGTGAATGCCTGTGGAACGACAGCCTGTGGCAGCACTCATTTAACAAGACTCCATTTGGATTGCCAGATCCCTTTGATTCTTCCTGCATTATCTTCTGCCTCATCCTGGCTCTGCATCCCGGCGTTGGGGTTTTATCATTTTATAGGAGCTGTAACGTTCAGGCTGTGCCGTGTGGCAGTGGTCGTTGTGCTCTCCCCACCATCCTCCTCCTCCTCCTCTTCAGGCTGCTCTTCAGCAGTGAGCAGAGAACCATTTGGTGGCTGGAGTGTGTGGGGACTCCCAGCCTCCAGATGTGTTTTGCAACCAGAATATCCCATGTTTAGGGGTGTTTGTTGGAAAATCCATAATATTTGTACAAACAAGCGATGGTTTTGTCATTTTCAGTGTCTGTTGCTGGTTACATTCCCCTGTGTGTATAAACTTCACCTTTTCCTTAGTAAATAATGCCAGGGAAATGAGGGTGAAAAGCACCGTGATTGTCTGGGCACAGCGATGGGGCTGTCCCTGCACTGCTGCCTGTCCCAGCCCAGCTCTGGAGTGGCCAGGCAGTCCCAAAGGATGTGCAGAGCAGCTGCTGACACTTCCAGCACAGCACTGAGCTGCCCACGGGGAGGACCAGCTGGGGAGCAGGAATGGTGCTGAGCATCATTTTCACCCAACATATTATTGTTCTTGCAAGAGCAGATTTGAAATCTGTTTAACTTTTCAGCGCCCTGTACCCCTTTAAACGTTACCCCTTTAAACGTTTCCAGTGTGTTCTGGCTGATGGGTTACCTTTTCTTTCCCCTTGGGCTATAATTAGTGTCCTTTACACAGAATTGCCTTAGAATTGGATTTGAAGAAGATAAGAATCAAATTACCAGTATTTATCTTGTAAATTCCAAAAGTTCTACTGAGAGGCACTGTACAAGAAGGATTTTTAAAATACCGTGCCCTCAAAACACCAACCTCCCATGGATCCCAGGATTCCCCTCAGGGTCACATCTGCAAAATACCTTGGGGTGCAGGACAGGGCCTGGAGGAAGACAGGATGGTTCTGTCTCCACCAAAACCCTGCTGATGGGCTGGGGAGACAACTTGCTGGCGAAACACCTCCCCAGGCAGGTGAAGGTACTGACTCAGGGCAAGCATCCCCCCTCCCAGTGGGTGACTGGATGCAGGGTGGGAGCATTATCTCAGCCTGGGCTTTGGTTTTGGCTCTCATGTCTGGTCCTATCTAGGCTGGAGAGGAGGAGCCTTTGAAATGCCACCCCTCTCCTGCTTTTCCAGGCTCCCACCTGGGGTCTCTCCCCACTCTGACAGGCAGTTCTCAGATGGTGAGGCAAGTTGAGCACCAGAAGTGGATGGAGGTAATTTTGGTGGGCTCTGTTTTGACAGAAATTAAGCATCTGAATTTCAGTGAAGGAAATGGAGAGCCAGGGCAGCTAAGACTATATTTTCATAGTGTAAGCAGTTGCAGAAGATGATTAATAATGGCATCTGTGTAAACACTCCATCGCAGCAGCGAGGGGCTGGGTTTTTTTTAATAGTTAGAAAATACTAAGGATGGCTGGAGGCAGGAGACACCGTCCTTCCCTTCTGCTCACACCTTGCACCTCCCCGTCCATCCCACAGTAAATATTCCAGCCCCACTCTCCCTCCTGGCAGTAAATTACATATTAAAGTAGCCTGGTAACTGAGCGCTGGTTGCTGCGCGATAAGCTCCGGGAAATCGATATGTTTGCCATGTGCCTGCTTGTTTATGACACCTGCCTGCCGAGCAGTTGAGCAATGCTCCGCGGGCCCGGGCTGCACTCACGGGAGGGGCTGCAGCAGCACCCAAGGGTTTCTCTGCTTCCCAAGCGAGATGCTGCCCAGAGCTGCCTGGCAGCATCCTGTCAGGGGGGTAAAACAGCAGCAGCCATGATCTTTGGTGATGCAGAGCACGGGGGAGGGCAGGTAGGAGCAGAGTGTGGGTCACAGCTTCATCCATTTCTGGGGCTTCTCCCAGCCCCTCCAAGGGTTTCTGCTCTGCTTCCATTTGCCACCTCCGTGGGTAGGTGTGGGAGCAGAGCCCAGGAGTTTAAACACTCATTTTGTGCACCCGGGGCAGGGAGGCAGCTGCCCACACACGGTGCTTAGCGGGTGGGGTTGGCATCTTCAGAGCCCTGTGCCACGAGCCACGAGCCACGAGGCAGGGGCCATGCATTCGCCAGAGGGACACAGAGGAGCTGCTGGCTCCCCATCCCAGTGCTCGGGATGTGCCCCAGCCCCTCAGTCTGAGCAGCCAGCCCCAGCTCAGCTCATGAGTGGGGATAGCCCTGACTTGAGAAAACTCTTCCCCTGGACTTCTCAGCCCGAGAGTTTGGGTGCTTTGCCTGTGCAGGGGTGGGTGCCTGCTCACGTCCCCCATGCACCAGTGGGGCTTTGGGGTGGGAGCAGACATTTTTTTTTCCGAAATCTCAACTCAGCAAGCTGCAGTAATTGACCTTTTGACGCAGATATGAAGTTGGAAGGTAAAAAATACAGCTTGCAAGTTTTTTGTAAAACTGTTGACCTCTCACAAGATTAACTCAGAGATAATAGTAATTATCAACAGCTTATGGTGGATCCAATCGATGGTGAACATTACCTCCTGCCTAAAACTGAAGGTCGGTGTTTTACTGCAGCAGAGATAACTGCCACGGGTGTTCTCACTGCCATCAGCCAGTAAAACCTCCCTGTACAGAGGCAATCCCTGAATGGAGCCTGTGGGAAAATGGACTCATGGGATGGCTCAGTGCAGTGCCCAGGCGTGGGGTTTGGGGATGCTGAATGCCTCAGGACAGAGCAAACAGCCTCCCTGGCACTGTGCTGGCACACCAGGACAGTGGCTCCCTCGGGATTCTTGGATCAGCAGAGTGGGCAAGGAGAGGCAGCACCCTGCTCCAGAGAGACACGTCCTCTTCCCCAGCTTTTGATTGCGTGCTTTCACTTTTTATGTACAAAAGATTGTCCATTTAATTAACTTGAGAATGCAATTTCAAAACCACTAATGCTTTACACATGACAGCTTTTAAAACACAAGTAGTGTTCCAGTACTGCGCCACACTCCCTCTGCCTCTTCTGGGTTGTTTTGGAGACAGACGTTCCCTCCCAGCAGACCCTGATTCTTGAACAGCATTTGAACAGATTTGGGGTGTTTGATCCTTGTCAGTGTGTCTGGGCTGTCAGGAGCCCTCCATAAGCAACAGCAGTGATTCCCTCCACGTCCTTGTCTCTCCCTGGGTGCCACCTGTTAATCTCCAGCCAGCTGTACCATGAGCTGGAGCATCTTTTCTCTGGCACTGGTGAGCAGGCTTCATTTCTGTTCCTTAAGCCTTGGGTTTATCTTTTTTACCTTTTTTTTGGTAGAGTTGGTTTCTAATGGATGTGCTTCTGTGCACACCCTCACTTCTGACCCCTCACCTGGAACACCCTTCAGCCTTTCCAGGTTCCTTAGTCTTTACCAGGCATCTTTAAGTTGTCCCAAATGGATAAGGTGGGGGATGCTGCAAAGGCTGGCCAAGTGGATGCAGCATGGTCAGTCCAGGCAGCTTATCCAAAATCTGCCCACCCTCGCTGGTGTGAGACCCCAGGGTGCCCCCTCTGCAACCCCCACCCAGCACAGGGATGGGCCCCAGAGCCAGCTCCTCTCACTTCCCTCACTCTCGAGGGGAGTTGCAGGTGGCTCTGGGGAAAGCCGCGATTTTCCCTCCCACGTGCCTTTCCCCCAGCCTGGCACAGGGAAATCGGGTGGGAACCTGGAGGCAAGTCACTGCATTTGTTGAAAACTTGCGTGCACCATCCCCCCCCCCTTTTTTTTTTTTCCTCCCTTTTTTTTTTGTAGCTTAGAAACCTCTCTTTGTGGCAGAAGGCTGGGAGGGTTTGAATGCCACATCCCGGCGTAGGAGGCTGACTGGGACCATACGGCTTTATCATTCATTAATTCCTGTGCTCATTCATCCCCCTATTTAAACTTCTCTGTAAAGACGGGAGCTACAGATGGTCTTTTGGTACCCGCTTTAGCCGTCAGCCCTCAGCCCCGACAAAGGGGTACAGAGGGAGCAGCAGAGTGTACAAAATATTTCCAACCATTAGAAATCGAGGTCTCATTCACTGGCAGCTCCTGTTTTGAAAGCGAATTTATGCGAGAGCGTCGTAACCCCTGAGCCAGAGCATGGCCAGGAGTGGGGCTGCACTGAGGGGCATCATCAGCCCTTTTGCCTGTGCTAATGTGGTGCCAGGACACTGTTTCCAGTTTTATTTAGGCATTTATTACCGTTACAACGCCAGCATCACGCTCTGGGTGTGGGAAGCAATGGCCAGAGTGTGCCTGGCAGGGATGCTGTGCCTCAGGTATCCCAGGGCAGCTCGTGCTGCGTGGTGGTTTGTCCTTCTGTTTGTGGCACAACGGCCACCGTGTCCCCAGCATGCTGGGGTTTTATGTGTGGTGACAATGGTGTGCTGAGCCAGGGATGCACTGGGGCTGCAGTGCTGGGAGTGACACCCGTGACACCTCTGCCTGCCCACGCCCCCAGTTGCCACATGTTTCAAGTCCCACAGGCGCAGGGGGTGCTCAGAACTCCCACTGTCCCTGTGTTTTTGCCTTCAGGAAAGGTTTTCAGGAAGGCACTGGGGTTGTGGGGATACCAGCATGCAAGGGGGTGGCAGTTGCACCCCTTGACAGAGGAGGAATTGCCAATGCCATGGAGATTGTGGAGCTGCTGGGGCACACAGGGGACATTTCCTTAACAAACAGACTGGCTGGCTGCTGCCAAGGGGGCTCCAGACCTGATCCCGGGCACAGCATTCACTGGCTGGAGCCATCCTTTCCTCAGGAAAGTCGGGACCAAAAGTTTTCTCATGGAAAAACCAAATTCTGCGATCTCGTTTTTGCACATGCTGTGCTTAAATATTAACACCAATTGAGCAAATTGCCTTTTAACTGCCTTTATTTGCTTTCATTAACGGTATAATTTAAAAGCTCCCGAATTTGCATGGAACCTGTTGTGCATGTTGGGGAGGGGGGAGAGGCTGCTCATAAATGAATTAATCGTGAGCAAGCCTCCTCGGGGAGGTCCCACGGTGCCAGGATGGCTCAGCAACGCCCGGCTTCGGGACGCCGCGTACTTTTGGCCGGGGCCTGGGGGAGTGGAGCATGTTGTCAGTGCTGGCGTCCCGCTCAGAGCTTGGCTCGCCAGGAAGGTATTTATTTATTTTTCAGCAAAACATGTTGTACACTGAGCAAAACTAATTATGGAGAGCTGAGGCAGCGTCTTCCTGTTGGTGCACCGGCGCTGGAACCGGTGCAGGAGGGTCAAACTGCAGGGGAAGGCTGCACTGCTGGTGCTGTGCCCCTGCCACTGTCCCCGGTGCAGAGAGCAGCATCTGCCCCTCAGCTCTGCCATGAGTGACAGCTCCAGTGTGATCCCAGTGAGGTGACAGCTCCAGTGTGATCCAGGGAGGTGACAGCTCCAGTGTGATCCCAGTGAGGTGACAGCTCCAGTGTGATCCAGGGAGGTGACAGCTCCAGTGTGATCCCAGTGAGGTGACAGCTCCAGTGTGATCCAGGGAGGTGACAGCTCCAGTGTGATCCCAGTGAGGTGACAGCTCCAGTGTGATCCAGGGAGGTGACAGCTCCAGTGTGATCCCAGTGAGGTGACAGCTCCAGTGTGATCCAGGGAGGTGACAGCTCCAGTGTGATCCCAGTGAGGTGACAGCTCCAGTGTGATCCAGGGAGGTGACAGCTCCAGTGTGATCCCAGTGAGGTGACAGCTCCAGTGTGATCCAGGGAGGTGACAGCTCCAGTGTGATCCCAGTGAGGTGACAGCTCCAGTGTGATCCAGGGAGGTGACAGCTCCAGTGTGATCCCAGTGAGGTGACAGCTCCAGTGTGATCCAGGGAGGTGACAGCTCCAGTGTGATCCCAGTGAGGTGACAGCTCCAGTGTGATCCAGGGAGGTGACAGCTCCAGTGTGATCCCAGTGAGGTGACAGCTCCAGTGTGATCCAGGGAGGTGACAGCTCCAGTGTGATCCCAGTGAGGTGACAGCTCCAGTGTGATCCAGGGAGGTGACAGCTCCAGTGTGATCCCAGTGAGGTGACAGCTCCAGTGTGATCCAGGGAGGTGACAGCTCCAGTGTGATCCCAGTGAGGTGACAGCTCCAGTGTGATCCAGGGAGGTGACAGCTCCAGTGTGATCCCAGCCAGCGGCCGCTCGCTCCCTCGCGCAGATGTTCGTGTGGTTTTGGGAGCAAAGCCAGCTCGGACACGGTGGATGCAGTGCAGTCCCACGTGCTGCACCGTGCAGTGCTGACAGCTCTGCTCTGCTCAGGCTGTACTTCCCATCTCCGTAGTCTCTCCCAAAAATACGTGTTTTCCAAGGGGGATTTTGCAGTTGGATGGGCAGCAGTGGCCCCAGTCCTTGAGCTGCTGAGGTGCTTCCCTTGCTGCCACCTCCTCTTCCCGGGCACTTGGGGCTCCCCAAAACCCGGTGCAGTGCAGATACATTCATTTGCTGCCTTGACAAGGTACATAATGTTCACTTCCCAACTTGTAATTGGAAATAATTAGTTCTTTGTCCTCCCTGGGAACTCCTGAGGAGGCGGCTCAGACCTGGGCAAAGACAGTGGCGCTGGCCGAGGATGGGAGGAGAGCAGTCCGGGGCTGGGAGAAGCATCTGGGGAATCCATGTGGAGTAAGGCATTTCCAGCCTGTCCCAGGGCATCTCTCCTGGCGGAGAAGGACTGTGTAACAGCCCAGCATTACAGTTTCATTAATCAAAGACACTTCCACTGCCCCTGTACAGCAACACGGCTGCTGCGCCTGTCCCTTGCTGACAGCTCCCTAATTCATCTTCTCTGGGAAGGGGGATGCACTGCTGCTCCCTCCTCACACTGCCAGTGCTGAGCCCATCGCCTGCTCTCCTTCCCAGACTTTTGAAGCCCAGCCAGCATGAGGAATACTTTGGGACACTCTCTGGAAGCCAGTGAGCACAGGGCAGGCAGTGTGCTCAGAGCAAAGGCAAGACGCACGGCTGGACTCCTGCATGCTTGGGGTTCTCCCATCCCCTCTCCAAGGGAGGTGTCTCTGCCCATCCCCAGAATACAGGCATAAAACCCCAGTGTGTGCCAGACAGTCACATCCCAGGAGCCCAAACCAGCCCTCCAGAAAGGCACGTCACAATGCAGAGATCCAGGCGGTGGCAGGTTGAAATTGGGCATCCTTAATTCCAGCTACAAAAACACAATATTTTGGAGTTGCTAATAATAAGAAAGTGTTTTCATCAAAGCTTTACTCGTCTGTGTGCTGACATCTGGAGAGCCAAGATAGATATTTTCCTTAAGACTGTATTTCCAAGCCATGAGCTCTTCCCTGGCTGTTAATTAATCCTTTGTAGTTTAGCGACTGATGAAATCATGACTCTATGAAATTTTAATCCTTGCGCTGTATAGGCACAGCCGACATTATCAGAGGACCCCAGGTGTGTGCTTGAAATTAGTTTGTTGAATCTCTTGCATATTTGATTACCTTATAAAACTCCTCAGGATCTAGGCCGCTCCTGGGAGCAGCAGCGTTTCTCTGTGGTTTGTGCCCATTCCCAGCTGCAGCTCCCAGGGCAGAAACCAGGGATGCACCAGGGAGGGGGCATCAGCATCATCAGCATCTCCACTGGGAGGTGAGGGGTGGGCAGCTTGTGGAACTGAGCAGCCAAGCTGTGGATTGATTCCATCTGGCACCTGGGGGCTGTTCCTACTCCCTGGAGAGGAGCTCAGTGCAGGGAAGCAGCTCTTGGCCCATCCCAGCTCATCCCTGCAGCAGCTCTGGGGTACCACCCTGTTCCTGATGCATGTCCAGCCTTAGCCCTGTGGTCAGGTCATCAAAGAGAGTGGAAATTAAAACAAAATTCCCTCTACCCTAAAATTCTCCCCCTCATTTAAGTTTCTCTGTGCTCCAGCACCCCAATAGCACATCCACTTTCCCCTGTCTCCCTGCTTTTGATTCTGTGGGGACTTTGCCATTTCCTTGGGGCTTCAGGAGCTACAGCCCCCCCTTCCCTGGGGAGCAGCAGGATGGTGCTGCCTGGACCACCCCAGGACTGTTGTCTCTGGAAAGCACCCGATGCATCGTGCTGAATGCTTTCCCCGTGTCACAGAATCCCAAAATGGGTTGGGTTGGCAGGGCCCTTAAAGCTCATGCAGCTCCATCCCCCTGCCACGGACAGGGACATCTCCCACTAGCCCAGGCTGCTCAGAGCCAGGTGTCCCAGCCATCCTGAAGGTCGGCAGGAAGGAGTGGCCGAGGCCAGCACTTTGCTGGTGCTCCAGTGGCACACGTGCTGCTACGGAAACCAGATGATGAATATATTTTTAAACTTGGAATCTGTGAACCGCTTATTATTTCTGAATTAGGAATCAAAACATCTGCATAATCACGCCGCTGCTGCGGCAGATGTACTCGGCGCGAAGGTCACTTTGCTGTTGTGCCGAGATCTCGGATGATTCGCGGGCAGCAGCTCCCCGTGCTCTCCTGCCGCCTGTGCCACCCGTGTCACGTCGGCTCAGCGCCATGCCCGGCGCAGCCCGGGGCCGAGGCTGCCCGGCGCAGGGCGAGCGCTGCTCTCCCTCGCAGGGCTCAGCGCGTCACTGTCACCAGATGCCCGAAGAATGGGGATGATGATTTTGGACGGCCTTAGCGCCGGTTGTTCCGAGCGGGGCCGCGTGCATCGCCACGCGTTAACCCCTCGGTGCCCGGCGCTCCGGCCCCTCCGTGCCAGCGCGGAATCGGGGAGCTGTTCGCGTCAGTCCGCAGCTCCGGGTGCTGCAGCAGAGATGCAGGGCCGACCCCTGGGCTGGCAGGAGCTGCTGGCACCCGCTGCCGTCACTCAGTGGACTTCCAGTAAACTGTGCAGTGCCTGCATTCTGAGTCCCCTTTGGAAAGCTGCGGATCCACCCCCCTCTGCACCTCTGGCAGCATCTGTGCCCCCACGGTCCTGCCGTGATGGACAGGGGAAACTTCCCACTGCCAGCTGCATCCAAGGGTGCAGCTGATGGTTTCCCATCCGTGCTTGTCCCACCTCCTGCGAGCCCATGGACCCTCTTGCCTGGGGGTCTGGGACACGCAAAGGGAATGTTTACACGGATGAAGCTCTCTCCTGGGGAATTCCATTCAATAAGGAATATTGAACACGGATCTGAAAACAGGGCCTTGGAATACGTAAAAAAAAAAAAAAAAATAATCTGTATGCTGCCCCTTTTGCTGTGGGCAGTTTGTCTTTTGCCAACCCGTGCAGCTGGAAGCATCATTCCAGTGGGATGCTGGGAGCAGTGGATGGGAGATGCTGCTGCACATGCTTGGCCCAGGCCAGCAGTGAATTTTGGGAGCTGCTGCCCTTTGGCAGCATTTGTTCACATTTGTTGTGGGCAGGCTCTAAAAAAAGATTAGAATTGTATGTTTAGTGTTTGTGGCCTGGTTCTTGTCAGGTAAGGCAGGACAGCAGGATCCTTTCCTTGGCTTTTTTCAAAGGGGAAGTGTTGGCATCATGTGGAATGATGTCACTCCGCAGCATCTGGTTTGAACTCATAAATTAGCTCATGGTACATATAAATATTGTACAGGCAGGGAATTTCAGTGCTCTCTATTGATAGCTGTCCCCTCCCCCTGCTTGGTTGTTTGGGGTTTTTTATATTAAGCCATTCAGAAATAGTAAAATCCTTTTTTCCAGCTCCTGTAAGATTTATCTATTTGTTTGTTTATATTTAGCAGCAGTGGTGGTTTGAGGGCAGGTTTTTGGTTGGGTTTTTTTTCCTTCTTCTTAATTTATTAAAGTGAAAGGAAGGTCTCAGCTCCCTTCCCCCTTCCCCGTGCCCTTAATAGCTCTCCCTGCTATTTTAATCCGCCGGGCTGGGAGCGAGGGCAGAGCGGTGACTGCGGGAGCCGAGCCACCAGGACCATGGCCCGACCCAGTGCCAGTCACCAAGGGGTGTAAACAGCCACGTCAGGGCAAAAATCCCCCTCCTGGCAGCTCAGGTGAGCTGCTGGTGTCGGAGGATGGAGAATGTGGGGTTTGCAGCCGCTTGGTGTTTGCTGACCTTGGCTTCCTGCTCTGTCCCCACTGGAAACGAGATGTGGCACCACTGCCTTGATCTTGATAAAATAGATCAGGGATGAATCAATTTCATATGGATTTACCTTGGCAAGGGAGACACCGGTGGAAATGGGGTGGCAGGGAGGATTTTTGGGAAGTGCAAAGTGGCGCTGGTCCCATTTTGGCTGCCCAGTGTTCAGTGCATCACGTCTGCCATGGTGGGGCTGTGCTGGCTGGCAGCTGCCCCTCTGGCAGGGCACTGCCGTGATGGCCCAGTGTAAATAAAATCAGAAGGCTCCCATAAAACTCCGTTATTGCTGCGGCACAAAGTTAGAACCACTGGAGGTTTGTGCTCCCTGGCACTCGTGTGCAGCAATGAATATTTTATAGGAAAGGAAATACTTAGTGTCTGCATCTTTTTATAGCTCTGACACTCCCATGGGTGGGAGTTGCCCCTCGCACCCGCACCTTTTGCCAGCACTCACGGGGCTGAGCCCCTGCAGCATCCCCCAGCCCCACAGCATCTGCCAGCCCCACATCCCCACAGGACTCCCTGTCCCATGGCATGGCGTTCCTGGGAGGTGCAGGGAGCAAACCAGGGAAATGCAGCAGGATGGATGGGGGAAATCAGTGGGCTGAGGATCTTGATCTGATGCATGGGCATTGGGAGGTGCAGCAAAACCTCTGTGGAAGTCCCAAGTACAGATGACAGGACCCTGAGCACCACACTCACGCGTGTTTTTGCCTGGCTTTGGACTTGTCAGGACTCTGCTGTTTTGCTTGTATCGTGCAGCCTCCCGATTCCCCCAGTGTGCTTCGTGTCCAAAACACGGATCAGGCAGGATCCATGGGCAGGGATGTGCAAGCCCCTGCAGCCCTGGATCTCCCATGCCAGGCTGCGTTCCTGCCCACACTCTGCTCCAGGCTTTGTCTCGGGGCTCGCTGCTCCAACAGGTACCGAGTGAAGCCCAGCTGTGCTGCTGCCTTTGCTCGGCAGCGAGGGGCTCTTGCCTTCCCTCGGTAGCTGGCCACCCTGCCAAGCTGTGCCCTGGCCCGGAGATGACAAAGTGCCCTTTAGTTAATTGCAGAACGGATCGCCTGGAGTTAAAAGTTCTGATTTATATGACTATGGCTCTAACTGCTCAATAACATGGGCCCGTAATCTACTTTCATTTCAAACAGAAGGGTGATTTATGGGGCAGCATGCCGCTTTAGCTCAGAAATGAGGTGTTCAACATATGCTCTGTTGACATAAATTTGGAATTTATCGCTCCTGTCAAAACTGCCTGTTGGACAAAGGTGCACATTAAGGCAATAAATGGCTTGGAATAGTTTTCTGTCAAATTTCCTAACCATTGTATTCACTCTGTTTGAGGGGAAAAATACACACTTAAAAGTAATCAAACAGCCAAGAGCCATGTGTCTTTTTCAGCGTGGAGGGAGGGGAGGGGAGGGGAGGGGAGGGGGTCTCCCCTGTTTCCCAAAAGGGGTGGCAGGAAGGGGCTGGGATACAAGAGTTCCTCTAGTAAAGAGAGCAGCAGGCTGTTTCAGGCAGGGTTTTAAGCGGGCAGAGCGGAGATTTGCTTGTGGTGGCAGTGGGACACTTGCAGTGGTCTTTGGGTACCAGGGCTGTACCCGTGCCCACACCCCAGTGGGCTCCACCAAACTCCTGCACCCCGAGCTGCTCTGCCAAGCCCCTGCCTCCCCGAGCAGTGGTCATCGGCGTTTGCCACCGAGCCCGGCCTTTTCACACAAAGCACCCTGTGGGGAAAACTCATAATTTTTACACCACGCAGTCTCGCTGGAGTCGCCGTCCCTTTGAAGTGCTTTTTGTGGGGCATTTACAGGCCTTTTTAATTACCGGCAGCTTGCGAGGGGCCGGCCTCTCGCCCGGCTTTTGTTTGCCGGTGCTGGGCGGGGAGGGGGTGTCGCTCGGTTTGCATTCCGCCTGGAGAGCCCCTTGCCAAAGCCCTGGGCTGGGCTCACTTGGGAAGCTTGGATCCAGGCCTGGGACTCTGTGCCACGGGCATCCTTGTTGCTCTGGGCATCCTCATCGCCCTGGGCCACCCTCTGTGCAGGAGCATCCTCGAGTGATATCTCATCACCTGGGGGCTCTGGCTGACTTTGTTTCCTTGGTCTTCAAGTGGGACATTGTGTAGGAATTAGAGGAAAATCTTTTTTTTACAAAAAAGGACTTTTCCCACTTGCCTCTACTCTCCATCCCATGGGCGCCTTCTTGGCTGATGTGCTTGTAGGGATCTTGCAGGAGAAAGGAGCACAGTTTCAGCCTCATATCAGAATAATAAAGCATGGTTTATCTTTTGGCACAGAGTTTGGGCAGCACTGGCACGTATTTCAACGCCCTTCACTCCCCCACCCCCTCTTTCTGGAGGCACAACTTCAGAAGCACATATTGATCTTTCCCCTCAGATCTTAACAGCCCGAGCAGCCGTAATACCTTGCTTACATCTGCCAGGTTTTTGTGCAGTTTTGCAACATCTCCTTAATCCGGCGAGCAGAAATAGAACGTTTCAATCATATTTTGCTACCGGGAAATGGAGCAGATAAAGCGCTTTAAGACCTTGTTGAAAGGGACCGTGCAAGATGGCGAGTGATAAGAGCGTCCTAGAAGCAGGCGCCGAGCGGAAAACTTTTGTTGCCGCTGAAATTTGTTGATAGAGATATTGCAACTAAATTACTCTCTGAGCACCCCTGTGCCCCGTTGAAACAATGCAGGGAGGATGTGATTTGGGAAGGTCGTAGCGCCCTGGGCAGTGGCAGGTGGATTTCCAGGGCACCGTGGCACCAGTGGGGTTGGGGGTCTCTCATTTCCTTATTTCCCCACTCTGTGCTGGGAAGATGGGAGAAGGGGTTGTGCTAGCCATAGGTTTGGGAGATGCAGAGGAAGGAAACTTGTCCTTCTGTTTCTCTGTTTCTTGAGACTCGCTTAAAAAAACCCCAAACCTCTATGTTTTACTTGAGCTAATTAACCAGTTAGACTGTAATTCAGGGAGAGGCGTTCTGGCCTCAGAAGGGGCAGTGCAGACCCAGAGCGTGGCGTGGGTCTTCCTAACAAAGTGGTTTTAGCCTGGTGTTAAGTGCAGGAGCGAGCATAGCCCAAGCCAGGGAGTGTGACAGGCATGTCCCAAATTAAAAATGCAAAATGAGAAGGTTGTCACTTATTGAGCTGCTCGTTGGCAGCGGAGCCCTGTCAGGAGGCTGGTGTTTTATTTATTTTTGCAAGGCGGATAAATCCTTTGGATTGTAAACCTTCTTGGCCTGAATTCGTGCATGACTCCTAATCCTCTGCTATGACACAGTGAATTCAGGACAAGCTTGATTAATAATTACATTATACAGCAAAGTTGAGAGTTGAAACTAGCTCCTTCCCTCTCCCTTCTGCTCTGCAGCATTCACTCACTGCTGAACATCAGGGGGTCTTCTCCTGCCCCGACTCTTCCCATGCTGCTATTCAGTATCCTGCAAGGTGGGATGTGGGGCTGGCAGCCAGGGAACAATCCCCTGAGCCCCGTGGGGCAGGGGTGGTTTGGGGCTCTGGGCTCTCTGCAGCAGTGAGGGGAGATCCTGCCTGGAGTCAGAGCAGCAGCTGCTTTGCACCAATAAAAGTTACACCTCAGGGGAGGTGCAGCAGGAGCTCACAGGCACATGGTCCTCGCAGGCCTGCACAGCTGGGGCTGAGCCCTCCCACGAGAGGGTCCACATCCAGCCCCAGACAGGACCATTCCTGTTTTGTCTTTGGCAACAAGGCAATAGAAATACTCTCGTCCTGCTGTGGCGTGATGATAAATGGGGGCTGCGATCAGAGGTCAGCACACAGCTATGGGCTGTGTTACTCCTCAGCACACACAAATACTTCTCTGTTTACAGCATCCGATGTTGAAACTCTGCACGTGCTGCTGTCCCGAGTCCTCCCCAGCCACAGGTCTGAGTAGCTCATGGTGACCAGGAGCTGACAGCCCATGCATTTGGGGCTCGGGGACATTGATCAGCGTGGCTGCCCAGCACAGAGCCAGGTGGCTTTGCAAAGAGTCTGTTTGTCACCAGTGGAGGTGGCAAAATAAAGCACCGGGCCCCCATTCCACATGCTCTGGGCATTGTGTCCCTCCATATGCCCTTAGCAGCAGAGGCTGTTGTGGGGACCGAGCCTCAGGGTGGGTGGTGGGGGCTGAGCAATGGCTGGTCCCAAAAGGGAGGGGAAATGGGTCTGGGGGGGCTGCCAGGGGCAGCAGCAATGTCTTGGGAAGGAGATGGGATTGGGCTGGGTTCATTGGTATTTTCAGACTTGGACAGTGCTCCTTTAATGCTGCCTCCTTTAAGGGTCATTCCACTGGTCCAGAGCTTGGTTACCCAGAGGTGGAGCATCCATGTCTTCACAGCAAGGAATGGGCAGTAATGCAGAGTCTGGCCACTGTGGCCGAGCTGGGCACCCGTTGCTGTGCTCAGTGCCTGTGGGCAGTGCCCTGGGCAGAAAGGCCCCTCCTGGTAGCAGGATGTGGGGATGCTCAGCCCCCGGCACGCCGTGGGGTGGGAGGTTGTGCAATGCTGCCTGGGCGTGGCGCGGTGTGTACCTGGGGCTGCCAGGAAACGGTGAATGGCATGTTTCCTGTCTGCGAGCTGGTGGTTGTGTTTGTTGCTTGTGACTCGTGTCATGCTGAATTTGGATGGAAATTGGGATTTGGTTAGAAATGCACACAAACAACCTCTTAAAGTGGTCGGGGTTTTTTTTGGAGTACAGTGCCTTTTTCAAAAGCACTCAGAACATGGAGAAGGAGTTTGCCAACACAGATTTTGCCTAAACTCCAGATTTCAGATTTATCGAGTTTATTAAAAGACTCCAACAATAGCAACAATGACAAACACTGGTGGGGAGAGGGCTGTCTCCTCAGTCCCGGGGAGTCACATGGGACCCCCCATCCGTGCCCTCCCTGCAGCGTTTCTCAAGCCAGCACTGACTCTGGGCAATGTGTGGGCTGCAGGAAGCACCAGGCGGTTTCTCAGTGCTGTTTTGGGTCACTTCCCCCCATGTCAGGACTCACCCCTCTTTGTTCTCCCCTAGGAAGCTGCACAGTGGGATGAAGACGTACGGATGTGAGCTGTGTGGGAAGCGGTTCCTGGACAGCTTGCGGCTGCGAATGCACTTACTGGCTCACTCAGGTGGGTTGGGAGGGGGTGCTGGGCTGGGGACGGGGGGTTGCTCTGTCTGTCCACCCAGGGATGCTGCCCAGCTCACACGTCTCCTCTACAGCAGACACGTGCAGAGCCGGCTGCACCCTTCCCCGGGCAGCACATTGCAAACTTGTTCTCCGGTGCCCAGTAATTTGATTTATTTAAATTTTCTTTTTTGGAGTTTGTTTTCGGTTCCTTAATTGTGGAAATATTTTCCAGACTAAGCAGCTTGGAATAACAAACTCTGCATGCCACGCAGCTACTCATGGTCAGCTCTGCTTGTAGCGTGAGCATTGTTTCCACCTCGGGCCCCCACCGCAGGTTCGTTAGCAAAACTGCAGAATTAGGCGTTCTCTGACTAATGAATCCAAGTAGCAGGTTCACAGGCTGCAGGGCCTTTAATTAAATAGATAGGGGAGGGCTGGAGCGCTGCACTGGAGGGAAGACTTGTGCTCTGCAAGTCCCTGTCAGCTGATGTTCCCCTTGGGGGTGCAGTCCTGGCACAGCTGGGGGTCGGATGTGGGGAACAGAAGACAGCCAGGGGATCCCTGGACCCCAGCACAGTTGGGAGCCCTTGTCCTCCTGCTCCGAGGACAGATCTCTGGGGGCTGGCAGGTACTGTAGCCACAGAAATGCTTGCACGTAGCTTGGCAGGGCAGCTGTATTCTGTTTTAAATGCTGTTATACACTTTTATCTATTTTTTACCTGTTTTTGTTTTTTTCCCCCACTTCCTCTTTTTTCCTGGGGTAGGGGGGCACTTCATCTGGCCAGTTGCTGCTTTCTGATTTTTGGTCAACAGACCCAGCCCTGACCCCATCCCCATCCCACCATTTTTTGGGCCAGGCACCAGCAGGTTGCTGGGGCAGGTCCCTGGGATGCCGGTCCCCCCGAGTGCTGGAGTTGAGGATGCTGGTCCCCCCCAGGCCTGGGCTAAGGATGCTGTTCCCCCCAGCACTGGCAGGCAGGGCTTGTGTTTGTTATGGTCGTGCTGGCTCACAGCCTGTCCCTGGCAGGCAGCCAGCTTTGTGGGTACAGTATGTACAGTGAACGCTGAGCCAAGCTTGTCATCGCGCAGGATTAATTTTTTTTTTTTTTTTTGTGAATCCGGCGAGGCCGGGGGGGCGGGGAGAGCTCTGCCTGGAGCTCGCAAACAGCCGCCGTGAATTCCAGCGCTGTTATTTATTAAAGCAGGAGACCTTTGCACCTCTTCCCTCGCCTCCCCCCGCCACCAGCCCTGGATGCAGGGAGGTTATGCTGGAGCAGTGGTGCGGGGCTCGTTTTCAGCTCTGAAGGCGGCTTTGCCTCCACACCAGTGGACCCTGTGTTTAACTGGGAGTTTGCAGAGGGGTGGCTTGTGCCTCCTGGCACCCTTCTCCAGCCCCAGTGCCAAAGGGTTTAAGGGGGTTAACATCTGCAGCCTCCCCATGCGGGTGTTGATGGGTTAAGGTAAAGGTTCCTGTTGAGGGCCTGGCTGGGGACCAGCCCTGGGGGGCTGTGGTGCTCTGTGGCAGGATGGGCTGAGCACAGCACTGCTGTGCCACAGCCTTGCAGATGCAGGGTAAATACTTGGCCCCGTGTTGACTCTCAGTATAAAGTGTAAATGTAAAGCCTTTAATGCCATGCAAAGTCTTTCCCTACCTGCTGCCCATGCTGCTGGCAGACAAGCTCTCAGAGATCTCTAAGGCTGACACGGAGAGTTGCCCTTCTCCCAGAAAGCAGATTGTCAGGGAAGGCAAGATGGGAGACCCAGCTTGTTGGTTCTGTGGTTCAGAGCACCACTGGTTTGACCAGGGAGGCTGATCCCAGCACTGCTGCTCCCTCAGCTGCATCCTCGCCAGAGCTGATGCTCAGTGGGTGCTCATTCTCAGCCTGGGGTGCTGGTTACTCAGCACCTGCAGTGAGCTGGGTTTGCTCCCCAGCACAGGGAGGAAGGTGGGTTTCTGTCTGTCCCCGCTTGCTTTGCCCCTCCATCCAGCAGAAATGGCTGCTGTGGAGATGGCTGGGCTGCCCTTCTCCTCTCTGGGCTGGGAACGGTGGGAATAGCTGATAGTGTGCAGGGATGCTCATGGGCAGCACGGGGAACACACAGGCAGCAGCTCTGCAGACCCTGCCCTGCTGCTTCACACCCTCCTTGCCCACCCAAATACGCTCCTTCATCATCAGGAGAGGCAGAAGAAAGCCCCGAGATCCTGCTGGGGGATGGACGAGCCTTCCAGGGAGCGGGGGCTACCAGGGGAGCGGGGTCCAACGCGCTGCTGGGGATGGCCCCTCAGGCAGAAGGGGACGGAGCATCCCACCCGCGCCTCTCTCTGCCCAGCGGAGGAAGAGGGGGCTCGTCCCGGCCATCCACCCCCGCCCCGGCGGGAGGGGTGCGCGGGGCTGAGCGCGGCTCTGGCCCCCCTNTCCCGCGCCCGGTCCCGGGTGATGTCAGCGGCCTGCCGGCAGGTCTGGATGTTCTGCCAGCGTTCCCGCGTTTATGATCATCCGCAGATGTGCATCCAAGAACACACTGTACCCACAGCAGAAATTAATGCAGGCTTGACTGCCGGCCAAGCCGCGCACACGGGGGAGAGGAAGAAAGAAAACAAAAACTGTTTAATGCTGTTTATAAATTATACACTGGCTGATGAAAAATACATTTCTCTTAGCCCCCACCCCTCCCCTCCCCATCCTCTCTGCCTCAAGAGCCTGAACTGAGACCAGAAAATTATGGTTTGCTTTTTAGCTCCTGTTTTGGCCGGGTTCCTGGACCTGGCCGCTGGGTTGGAGCCAGCTTCTTGCTTCTCCCCGCCCTCACCTGATGAAATACGTTTATTTTTCACCCACCGTCTCTCACCGCCGCCTCGGCTCGGCCGCCCCTCGTTATTGACATTATTGACACCACTGAGGCTATTGATGATGTTGAAGGCGGGGTGCAGGGCGGGGTGCCGGGACCCCTCACACCCGCCCGGCCCATCCGATGCCCATCCATCCCTCTTGTTCCCTCGCAATGTCCGTGGCCATCGCTGCCCACCCATCTGCTGCGGGGGGGGGAAACTTCCCAAACTTCCCCCAAGGTTGTGGTGCTGGAGACGCCCCTCGCTGGGGCTGGGGGGCAAATGGGGCAGGAGCCCCCCCATCCCTGCCCACCCCTCCCCGCACGCTCGCCAGCCATTTACGCAGCTTTTGTGTTGTTTTTAATACCGCTAATGTTTATCATTTGCCCAACAGGCTTGACAGATTTTGTTTCCTGTCGAGCGGCGGCGGTGGCGAAGCCCCCCCGGTTGCCAAGGAGCCGCCTCCCCGCACCGTCACGGGCTGATTTGGTATTCCGCGCGGCGCCCCGCCGCATTTCTGTATGCAAGACAAAGTGTTTTGATGGAGGACGATTGCAGGAGTGTCTGGAGGCTGTTTGGAGTTTTATGGGCTGTGCAGTACGCGCCGTGCTCGCTCGCCGTGCGGGGCTGCCAGGGATGGGGTCTGTAATTTTTTCCCTGTGGAGAGGATGCTGCTGGAAAGAGTGGCACTGGCAGGGGCAGCAGGAAAGGGGGATTGTGTAAAAACCTGCCAGTTTGGGATCCCAAGTCAATTATTATAATTAATAATTTTAATTATTGTTTTTTAAATGAAGATACTCCCTGCTCCACCGGTCTCTGTGTGCGGCAGGGTTGGTGGCACTGCCTGGCCTGGGTTGGGTGATGGTGGTACCAGTGACCACCACCTCACCCACCCCCAAGCCCTGCTCCATCACTCCAGGTGCTTCCCCAAGGCTCTCCAGGGCAGCCCGTGAGATGCTGCCACAGCATCCTTCTCCCAGGAGTTTCCAGCACTCCAACTCAAGGTCCCTCCTCACTCTGTAATGCCCACACCTCACTTTTTCTGGTATTAGTTATTATCTTTCCTTGGGAAGCAGGAGCTGAGGCTGACTCTCCAGGCCTGCTCTGCATCTCTGTCTTTTTTAAGCCCTTCTTGGGTTTCTCTTCTATATTCTTTTAGCACAGAGATTTTCATGACTTGTCTCTTCCACTTGGGTGAAACAGGGGAGAAGGGAAATAATAATAATAATAATAATAATAATAATAATAATAATGGCAATAATAAAAATCCGAAAGCAGCTTGATGTGGGCAAAAGAAGAAAACAAGAGAATGGGATAGAGAACAGGCTAAATTTAAAATTGTAATTGGCTGACTTCCACAGGCTTGCGGGTGTTTTAATGACTCATAATAACTTCATTTAAAACCAGCTGAGCAGAAAATAGATTGGAGAGGAGCCTCAGGCCATTATGGATTTGTTTTTTTTTTGACAAGCTCTGTTTTCGGCAGCCAGGAAGGCACTCGCAGAGGGCTCGGCTGCTGCGCTCCCCGAGTTGGTGGTCTGCCCAGCAGAGATTGTATAGAAGCTGGGCTGGCTCTTCTCTTTTTTTTCCCCTTTTTTTTTTTTTCACTGATTAAAAATAGATGCCTTGAGGTATTATTTTAGCATCACTGTGGTTTGGTGCTTTTTTTTCTTTGCACTTCTGATGTGGTAAACGGAACATAAATAAAATTGTTTTTGAAATTACTGAATTAATTAGGTAGTAAAGCAACGGCAGTGCATAAATTTTCTTGCCAATTTTTTTTTAATCCATATTTCCCCCCTCACATCTCCATCTTCTCACCAATTACAGCCTGTTAATAATATACAATCCCAAATTTTTATTAATCGCTTCTGCTGAGGGAGGGGATGTCGCATTCTACTGATGAGGCCATTGTGCCAAACAGTGGTGGGAAAGGCTGGATCCTCCCCCACCACTCTCCTCACCAATTTCCCATCTTCCTCCTCCTCCAGAGGATGCTGGCAGTCCCTCCTTTTCCTTTATTCCTTCTCTTTTCCTGAGCTGGAGTTCAGCGTCCCTCTTCCATAGCCCCACAGAAGTTTCTCCTCCCCAATAAATTAATTAAATGATGGGCATTGGGAGGGACTGTTGGGTCGATGGTGGCTGGACCAAGATGAGCTCTGTCATCCAACCCACGGAGCTAAGCCTGGCTGGTGGGGAGGGAGCTGCAGGCCCTGCCTGTGCCGTGGTCCATGGGGCATCCCCCTCCCCAGAGCCGCCCTGGGCCCGGCAGCCTGTTCCCTCGCATTCCTTGGAGGGGAAATCAAACAACACAATCACAGATCCAGTGAGATCATGAAGTCCAGCCTGAGTTCTGCCCCTCCTCGTGGCTCTGCTGGGGGCACCGCAGACCTGGGCTGCTCTAACCTTGCTTGGGGGGCACATGGGGCGGCAGTGACCGCGCAGATGGCGCGGGATGGAACCAGCAGCAGCTCCTCACCCGCCTGCACCGGCGACCTTTCCTAGGCAGGGGCTATAAATTTGCCTGTGCGGATATAAATGTACGGCAGGGGGCCGGTGCCAGCAGCAAGGCTCACACGGCCGATACTTGGCAGCACGCGGAGTCCTGTCCCATCCCATCCGTAAGATCATCTGGAGATATCTGTGTGTTGTAGGCGATCCGAGGCGCTGGCTAAATATACCCTGCCCAAAGCCGCGCCTGCGTTCGGAGGGGCTGATGGTTTCTCTTTAAAGCCGGGAGAAAGGCAAGGGGGGGAGAAGAGAGCCCTGCCATGAGCTCCGCTTTCCAACGTGTCCTGCTCCCTTTCATAACAAACAGCAAGCCGTGGTGGTTTTTTTTCTGAGCCCTGTTATAATAAGCTCAGATGTTGGATGACATTTTCCCAGTGACTCACATAGTAAAATTAACCTTGAACTATTTACATATTCAATCGCCGCCCTCCTCCTCCTCCCCCTCCCCGCCGGCGTGTGTACATTACAGGAATTCTGGCTCCGTATCAGTTTTTTGTTTTGCTGATGAGAAAAGAGAAAAAAAAAAAAAGGTAAAAAAAAAAGAGAAGGAAAAAAAAAAAAAAACAACCTCCTGCCGCCTGGAGTACACATCTACTTGAGGGAAAGAACACGCAGTCCTGGCCTTTGGAAATTGGCAGGCGGCGTGCTGTTCCCGCGCTGATAAGAGGTACTGTAAATAAAACTGTACGGCAGCGCCTGCTGTAAATGCCCCGCGTCTGTACTCATTGTTCTGACAGCTCCGGCTTTTTTTGGGTCCGCTGTTTTGGTACACACTGTGCTTCCTTATGTAAGCCAGTGCGCCCGGCTCCTCCCTGCGTTCGCCCTGTTTATTTTCGCCTCGCCAGGAATTTTTCCTCCCCCCCTCCGCCCGCCCCCCAGCCAGATGCTGGCTGCCCTCGCCTCGCCTGGCTGTGCCTCCTGCGTCTCTGCGGCCCCTCTGGCCGCAGCTTGCGGAGGGCCCTGGCACGTCTCTGCTCCGCGCTAGTCCCAGGTAGAAATGGGGGGCGTTAAAGCAAACCCCGTGTTTCGCAGGAGCGCGCTCTGTCTCAGCCTGCGGGTGCAGCGAGCCCCTCCGGGCACAGCCTGCCCAGGGGTGCGGGTGCCCAGCCGCAGGGAGGGGCCCGCACCGGCAGCCGCCCTGCCCGGGGACAACCTGTTGCTGCCGCAGTTGTTGCATCCTCCCGAGTCACGGGTTGCCGTATCCTCGTGGATCGCGCTTCGCTGCGGTGGGGCCGGCGGAGCTTTGAGTGGCGATGGAGAGCCATTGCCTTGGCAACTGCCGGCTGCGCCTTGCCCGCAGCGTGTGCCGAGCGCAGGGCGGCCCGCGCCGCTGCCCTATCGATCCGGCCCCGGCGGCTCCTGCCCATCCCGGCAATTCATGGGCACGCTCTTCCTCTCCCTGCTGTGCCTGGAGAGGGCACCTCGGGCAGTACCCGCATCCCAGTGCCCCACATCCCTGATGGCGTGGTCCCCTGGCCGGTGGCAGGTGTGAGGGAGCCACCCTGGAGCACCCCAAAGTTTGGGTGTGTTTGCCTTTTTTGAGCTGCCAATGGCCCAGGTGCACTCGGGTTGTTTTGAATGCAAACTTGACATCGCAGCGAGGGCGGCAGGGAACAACATATGCACAGTAAACAGGCAGACTGTCATATTGATTAACAGATGAGACCTCTATTATCGATCAGCTCTTGGCGAGAAAATTTATCACTTTTAATTTCGCCGCTGCCAAATATTTCTGCCTGCGAGCCAGCCGTTACTGAGACAATTTAAAGGCAAAGGAATTCTCTTTTCAGTGCATCTTGTGACACCTCCCTCCATCGCCTTCTCTACCCACCTTTCCCCAGGTGCCACCCTGGCTGTGGGATGGAGGGCTCGGTGGGGTAGGAAGGAGAGGGGAGAGGCAGTGTGGACCCCTGAAAATGGGCAGTGCCCCCACCTTGAATGCTGCTCTGTAACATTCAGCTCCTCGCAACAGATGAATCAAACCTTGAAATGGGGCTGTGGCTTTGTCCCTCAGTGCTGTTGGATATGGTGTGTCATTAATCTGGTTTCATCTGGAAGTTACTTATCTGCTGCTGGGCATCCTGGATTTTTCTTCACCCAAACCAGCAGCACATTGATAGTAATTTTCTAAGAGCTGCCCCAAATCCCACATCTCTTTCCAATAGTCAGAGATGCCTCTGAGCTTCTTGCTCAGCTGTCGTATTCCAGCCACATCCCTGGTCAGGTGCATCTTTGGGTACCAGCAGCACTAGCCACGATGGGAAGGGACAGGAAACCAATTGCAATTGGATAAGTTGCAGTGCTAATGAAATGCAATGATTTAAAAAAATAATAATAATCTTTTCCTGGCAAGCAGCTCTGCGTTTTGCTGTGATGTGCGAGGAACAGGAGCACAGGGCTGGATGAGGCACTGCTTTTGCTGGCTGCACAGGGGACATTAACCATGAAACCCCTCCGTGGCACAGGTCCAATGGCAGCAGCAGTGTCCAGGTGCACGCTCAGGTGTGTGTCCTTCTGTCCCCCTAACCCTCCTCTCCCTTTTCTCTCCCCAGCGGGTGCCAAAGCCCTGGTCTGCGATCAGTGCGGCGCCCAGTTCTCGAAGGAGGACGCCCTGGAGTCGCACCGGCAGACGCACACCGGTACGTGCCTCCCCTTCCACCCTTCAGTCAGGTGCAGCTTTTAACATTTGGGCTGCCTTTGTCACCCTTTGCCCAACAGAGAGCTGGACCTTGTGCAGCTCCTGCCTCTGCACTGCCCAGGCAGCCCCAGTTCCTCTTACACAAAAGCACAGATTTAGGCACCAGCTGTTACACCACTGCTCAGCCTTAACGTGGGAAACAATGGCAGAACAAATGTGAGGTCGTTTGTCCCCTTTGCAAGCAAAGCTTGTCCCTGTCCAAACACCTCCCAGAGGTTGGTTTCTGCCATGTTTCTGCTCTGGC
The DNA here is from genome assembly GCA_013400575.1 of Peucedramus taeniatus. Classification (NCBI taxonomy): domain Eukaryota; kingdom Metazoa; phylum Chordata; class Aves; order Passeriformes; family Fringillidae; genus Peucedramus; species Peucedramus taeniatus. The sequence goes on from WBNO01011734.1 coordinate 614,604, forward strand.
ACTTCCCAGCCCTTCAGTGATGCCACTGTCAGGAATACAAGGATCTCTTTGGCCTCTTGCAAAAGCTGCAGTGTCTGGGAAAGGTTTGCCCGGGGGAATTCACAGCCAGGCAGACTCAGGTGGAGCCCTTCACCCTCCAAATGTAGACTGGAGCAGGACTGAGTGCCTGCTCCTCCTGTGCTATATTGGGAACGGTTTAACTGAGCACAGGTTCATCTTTCAGTGCTGAAAGCCCTGACATAAATGCCACTGGCAGTGATTTTGTGCTGGGGGCTGGCACAGGGAACCTGCCCGACTTCACGCTGGGGGATGAGGATCAGTGCAAAGTGCTGTGTCACCAGGGGGGAATGGCTCCGGCTGTCACCCGGTCATGGAGCTGTGCTGGCCAAACACCAGTCCATAAATCTTAAAGTACTTGCCCTCCCGTACAGCTGGAGGCTGGGTTTTGCCATTCCAGGTCTGTTTGGAAGCCCTGTGTGCTGTAGGCTGAGGAGAAGGGCTGTGAAGGGGCAGCCAGCACAGTGAGGGACTGGCTGCACAGGGCTGAACAGCCCAAGCCCAGGCAGGGGGTTCAAAGTGGCCAAGCAAAGTGCAGCTACTTCCCCCTTTCCTTCTACTTCCCAGACTGGTTGAGCATCCTGGGGTGACAAGTGGGAGCCCAGCCGTGGAGCTCAGTGATGCCTGTACCCCAAACCATCCTGCAGATGCAGAGCAGTTTGGCTAACAACCCTAACATTCTTGTAGGGATTAAACCCCCTTTGGCTGGTGAATCCTTGGGGCTGGACTGTGCCAAAGCTCAAAGGGCAATGGGCAATCAGAGCAGGGGGACACAGTGACCCAAGGGGAGCTTGTCATCACTGCCTCCAGCTGTAAACATGGCAGAGAGGGGCTGAGTGGCCAGGGCAGCCAAAATGAATCGTTTCCTCTCCTCTGCTGGCATGGAAAGCATCCCTCCCCTGCCTTGCTATAATTAACCACCTTCCCAAATAATAACATCTTCCAGAATGGGTTTGTTTTGGACGTCATTCCTTTGCCCTTAGCTGCAGGTTGGCTGGCAAAAGACCTTCCAACTTTCCAGGTGAAAGAAGTGCATAACCCTTTCTGGTAGAGAGGCAGGTAGAAGACTTCAGGGATGGTATCAAAAGCTGAGCAGGGTGTCTGGTACAGGCTGACCAAATCCACCCACATAACTCAGAAACCGTGTTCAGGGGAGATGTGGGACCTCTCCACAGAAGTCACTGCTTCCCCACATGACCTACAGATGTGGAGCTTTGTGCAGGAGATGAAGGGTTCTCGGGGTTTTCTTTCAGCACATGGGGCTATTTCTCAGGTGGACTCAGCACCCAGGACCCCCTTTCTGTTATTTCTTTTCCCCACTGCCCTCCCTGCTGCTTTGAATGATGGTAAAACAAAGCCAGCCTGTTGTACATGTGCTGCATCAAGCACTGCTCGTCTCCACAGCAGAAAACTAACACCCCACTTCCTGAGGCAAGGCAAAAAACAAGAATAAATACAAAAAAAATAGTTCCTGCTTGTAAGCACGGCGCTGGCAGTGCTGTGTGCAGCCCCACTGACACGGGGCCGAGACGCCCTCTCCGGGTGTGCACTGTCCTTGGCCCCCGTCCCGCTGCAATAGGAAAAGCAGCAACTGTGTTGGCTCATCTTCCAGAAGCACAAGCTTGGTGCTGGGGAGGAGAGCATGGAAAATTCCTTACCCTTCTCCTCAAATGTAGAGGAAAAAACAGAATGCATTGCGATGGCAGCCTGAGTAGCCCCGGGCAGCACCGCTGGGAGTCGGGATGTGCACACGAGCGGTGTCCGTGCTAACGGGCTCTGGGCTCGTGCCGACGTTTATAAATATCAGAGGTGACTCGTCTCGAGTTTCCTCCCGTGTGCCAAGGCAGTTAGCACACGGCAGCCGGTGTCAGTCAGCGGGACAGCACAGATTTACTCCTGACCCAATTTCACGTGGGCATGAGCGACACCCATTACAGAGCATGTTTGCTTTGGCAAGTAGTTGGCTTTTTGATTTGTGGGGTTGGTGTGCCCCCGGCCGCGCCGCCAAGGATGGAGCAGCACCCTTCGCTCTCCCTTGCCCACATCCCCTGGGCTCATTCTCTTCCTACATCCCGTACTCATGTCCCTTATATCCCTCATATCCTCTGCCCTGAGACACCAGTAGCAGAAAAGAATTAATAAAACCAACATGTAACTGAAAATTGAAAAGCTCTATATCTTCCCCCCTTTTCTTCCCCCCTGTTTTTTTCTTTTGCTGGGATGTTGGTAGCGTTTTGATTTAATAGTTGGCCAAACACAAGGGTCTATTTTATTCAGAGTTTACAGGCCTCAGGGCTGTTATTCCTCCAAATTTAATAGCATTGAAATTGCAGGGTTGGCGATAATTTGCCTATCACTTTCTGCTCTCCCATTGATGTTTATTGTCAGCGGGATGGAATCTCAATCCGATTCACTTAGATAACATGTCTGTTAAACATTTAGATAATTGTGCCATCATTAACTTGTCACATTATTTTAGAGATTCAGAACAGTCGTGCAGTATAAGCGGAGGTACAAAGGGGGAAGGATCTGGTGCGTGAGAGCAGAACCTGGGAGCAGAGGTGGCAGGATGCCCCCGCGCTGGGTCCCATGGCAAGTGTTGCTCAACGACCGCACGGGGATTTTTAAAAAATTTAAATTATTTTTGTGTTATGTGGCAGAGCTCTCGGTGTTTTTCCATAGAAGAGCATCTCAGCAACCCCATTACTGGCTTGGGTTTGCCAGGGAATGCGTGGGAGCCTGGAGGAGGTGGAGGGGGCATTGCGCCGGAGCTGCACTGTCACACGGGCACGCGCCACCCCTGTTCTTGGCAGATGTACATTGAGTCAAATTTATTACATATTTGTCTTATCTCCTCACATTTGATTTGCTTTCTCTGCCTCAAAATGGTTCCAGGCCAAAACCTTGCAGTGTGATGCTGCAGATGTATGGCACACTGCTTCTTCCAGTGTGGAAGTGACAGATTTTGAGCAAGTGGAACATAACATGTGAGTTTGGTGATGTGAGCTATAAATCACACTGAAACACAAATTTGCCTCACACTCGGTGTGGCACCACAATTAATGGTCAGGCCAGCACTCCACTAGGATGCTGGCATGACTCTGCCAGTGGCTGGGGCTTGTCTCAGTGGTGCCACTGGCCACCAGCAGCCATCTGCAATGTCCCTGCTCCAGCAGCAGATTTGGGAGATGCTGTTTGTGGCTTGTCCTGCTGCATCCTCTTCCACAGTTTGATCAAAGCAATGCCTGGCACAAGCAGCCAGCACGAGCAGCTGGCACACTTCCTTACCAAAACCAACCTGACATCTTCCCGGGCTGCCTGTGGCTTTCTGTTATCGTTTCACAGGATTCAGGAGGGTTTTCTGAGAGCAGCCCAACGAGACTTTGGGGGGAAATACCTCCGGATGGTGCTTTTCTCCATAGCTAGAGATAATGCACTGTAGTATTAAGTATGCCTAGAGGTAATTATCCCTCCCGTGCTCGCCCGGGCTCCGCAGTGCCGGCGGGGGGAGGGCGCACGGCGCTGCTGGGCTGTGATGGACAGTCAGTGCTTCACAGATTTCCTCTTGGGTGCCAGAGTGGATTCTGGATGCTCAGGTGCCGGCCCCAGCCCACAGAGGGTCTGGGGGCAGTGGGTCCTAGGGGCGCAGCACAGAGCCCCTTTGTCTGACAGTAATGTCCTGTGACAGCACTTGAAATCTGAGTCCTGGCGCGCATTCCTGCAGCCGGGAATCTCCCTGCCTCCCAAACCACGGCTGCTTCTGCCACTTTGACAGCAAATGGCAGCAAGAATTCCCTGTGCTCCTTGGTGCACACATGGGGAAACGTGATGAGGCCAGGCATCGTGCAAGCTGGTGGATTCACCAAAAGGAGCGCGGGGATGGGAGCGTGGCGGAGCCGTGCAGCCACGATGGCATCGGGGCCAATGGTCCGCCTTTAATTTTCCTGTGCAAATACTATTTAAAGCACGATGAGAAAAGCCCTCTCGCTAAGCTACGGAGAAATCTTTCTTGTCCTTTAATTCTAGATGAAGGGGATTAGTGTGAACATATTTAACCTCTGACCCATGGACAAAAGCATTATCAAATTTAGTTGCCAAGTGGCTCCCCATTTAACCAAACCAGTGCGGTATCACTGCAAGTTTTTTCCCTCCCTCCCTTGAAAGCTTTAACATCTATTGTTGCCCTGGAGCACTGGAGGGCCTCGGCAGCCTTCCTTTGCTGGCATTCAGGGTGCTGGTCAGAGCCCCATAGGGGAACACAGCATGACATGGTACTCACTGCTAGAACCCACGAAGGCTTCACAAAGCCAGCCCTCCAAAAAGCAAAGCCTTATGTAGATGGGGCTGGTTTCTCCCTGGTTTCTGCATACCCAACTCAGCGCTGGCCACGCACTGGCCTGTGGTGGCACACAGAATGCTTGGCCATCTCTCCAGAGCACAGAGAGATGTCTCTGTCCCCCTTTGCTCTGGAGCACAAGGGATCAGCTATGGCCAGCTTGAGGATGCTCGGCATTTCCATGCTGGGCTTTATAAAAGAGGGATGAAACACGGTCTCAGAGGCGGCCGGGGTCTCCTGGTCCAGCAGAGGAATGCCGAGAGGGGCCTCCCGTCAGGAGCCGGTGTCCGTTTACAGTGCATCTCTCATAAACCCGGCGGCGGGGGCGAGGGCAGGGGGACCGGCCCTCCTGGTATGTGATTGATTATCTGGTATTTATGCCATTGAGGACTTTTCAGCGGCTCGGGGTCAGGGGGTCATCTCATGTGTCTTGCTGCAAATCCGCTTCCTTTTGTACAGTGCGGGCTGGGTGAGCAGACACACAAAAACAGCTTTTTCTTTTCCTTGGGAAAAAGGGGAGGGGGGCGGGCTGGTGTCAATGAATTTTTTTTTTCAGCCTTTCCTGAATAGTGTCCTTTTTAATTCCAAAGAACTTTTAATTAAAAGTAGCAGGAAAGTTCATCTCGACAAGGTTTAACTTACCTTAGCAGTTACTTTTGTCCCCCAGGATTCGCGTCTCCCCGCTGTACAAAAACCCCCAACAACTGGGGGCCAGGCTGGGCTCGGTGCCGCTCCACATCTCCCCGGCTTTGCCGAGGGGGCCTTTTCATCTTTTCTCCTTTTTTAATGATGGGGGTGCAGGAATAATAAGCAGATGCTGCGAGTCCCAGCTTTGTGCCTCACGGCAGCCGGCCGCTCCACTGGCCAGGCTCTGCCAGGCAGCCTCCTCAGTGCCAAAAAGGTCATTTTGTTGGTTGGGGTGTGAAGCAGGGCTTTGTGACAGCTCCGAGGGACTGGAGGATGCCAGAATGGTGCCACCTTGAACAGGAGAGATGCACCAGTGGAACGGATTGGCAGTGGGCAGGTGGTGCTCTCTGCCAGGTGGGATGATGGCAGTGGTGATGGTGGTAATGGTCTCCCATGGAAAGACCCCTCGGTCTCCTCACCAAAGCTCTTTTTTTGGGAGATGGAGCAGTTTCTAGCACATCAGTTAAACAACAGTTCAGAAGCAGTGGGAGAGATACTCTGGGTTTTCAGCAGAAAGTCAGATTGTTTTTTCAGCTGATTTCAGTCCAGTTTCCAACTGGGAAGAGGAAATCTGGGAAGCTGGTGCAGTGATGATGAGCATGTGTGAGAGCTTCCCATCTGATGCAGTGGCCAGAAATGCCACCATGATTTGCTGGTGGTTGCCCCAGAGGAACTTGTTCTCAGGAAGGGCAGAAGTGTCCCAATGTGCAGCTCCCTTGGGAATAGCAAGGTTGAATCTGGCATTCTCCAGAATGGTGTGAGCTTAGGGGAAAGCAGCACAAAAGGGAGGTGTTGCACACAGATGTTCAGATACCAGATTACTGCATTTGGCCAGGTTTTGCCAGGAAAGGGGGCAGTTTTCCATCAGTACCTTTAGGGCTGAAGTAGCTGAGTTATGGTATTTGCCAAGGATGATCATGAGTCTGCCCGAATGGGTTTAATATGTATTGATATATTTTGATAGATATTCAGTACAGTAAAAAGGCTTTGGGGTTACCACTTTGCAGGGTAGATGTGCCTCCAGCTTGGGCCAGAAGGCTGTAAGGACTGCAAACGGCTTCAAACAACTGTTTGGCCTGAAAAAATGGAAATAGGTGTGAAGTGTCTGCAGTGCAATCCCAGGCTAGAAGCATTAAAAGCTCAGGAACCTCCCACCTCCCCCAGCCAGGAGGTGAAAATGCAATAAAAAAGACTGGCCCTTAAAAACTCCCTCTTCCAGGTTTGCATAGCACTCACTTTCTTTGGGAAGAGGAGGAAATGCTGCTCAGGCTCTGTCAGTGTGGGCTGGGGTGATGCTGAACCCATCCCTTCCTTCCAAAGCCTGAGGACCACATTCAGGGAGTAGACCGAGGAGCAGAGGCAGCACTTTCCCGTGCTGGAAGAAGGGGTTAGGCATGCAACACTCCAGGGTGGCTTGTTCTGGGGACAGGGGTGTGTCTGGACCAGTGCTGTCCCCCAAGAACATCCCTCCCAGGCCTGGAGCTGCCCATATCCCTTGGATTGCATCTCCATGGTGCACTCAGCGTCCTGCCCAGGAGATGGGGGACACGTTGCAGTCCCCCATGGCAAATCCCACACCCTCCCAAAAACACATTTCCTGCTGAAGGCCCCGTTTGGGCCCACAGGCAGCCGCGGAGCTTCACCCAGCGCGGGTCCAGCTGCCGCCGTGATTGACGCAAAGCCAGTCTATAAATAAAGTCTTTCTCTCCTCTCATAAAGACTTTGCGGTTTAGTTTGCTTTCAAGGTCAAGATCAGACCTTTCTAAATAAACACATATCAAAGGATCATTAGCGGAGCAGCACTGTTAAATTGAGATATTAACTTCTGTCAGCCGCGCGTTTCCTTTTTGTTCTGTAACTCGCGACTGCAGCGGGTTTTTATTATTTTGGCCCTAGGCAGTAGCATCTGGCTTCTGTAGAGACTGTAAAAATTAAAAAGCAACACAAATCATTGCGAGAGAAAAGCAGTAAATTCAATGATAAGAATTTAAAATTAAGATGTTTCGGCGCTTTTATATTCTGCAAAACATGAAACAAATGAGTTGTGTGCCTGTTGCCATAAAGGCACCGCCGCTAATCGTCGCCTGGCTCCTTCCCTCCCCGCACGCGCCCTCGCAATCGCTGTGCCTGAGCCCTCGCAGGAAACACCGCCAGGGAGGGTGGTGATGATGGCAGCGGTGACAGGGATGGAGGTGGAGGGTGGTGGGGAGGGCACAAGGTGCCACCAATTGGGCATGGGGGAGCCGCGGGCCACCAAAAGGGAGGCGAGAAGGGGATGCTCCTGTCCCACCATACTCAAAGGAAGACAGAGAGGTCAAGCTATGAGGGTGTGACTAATGAGCCAGCTCACGAGGATGCGGGACCACATTGTCCCCCAGGTCCAGATGGCCCCTGGAATCAATCACCCCCAGCAGGCATGAGCTGCCCATGGCAGAGCTGCAGCTCAGGGCCTGACACGCGTTGCCCAGGCTGCTGCGGGCACCAGCATCCCCTACATCCTCCATGTGCCTCCTGCTCTGGGCAGTGGGGAGAGCAGGGGTGTGGCTGGGTGGGAAGCAGCCCTGTGCATCACTGCAGGAGCAGAAAATGAGGCATTTATTTTGGGGGGGTTCGTTAAATCCCTGTGCTTGCATGGTCAATGTTGTACAACTGCTCTGAAACACCAGAGTTTTCCTCAGCGTTTGTAAAAGGGTGAGCTGGCATGGAGGCAGCAGGCAGTGCCAGAAGCTTGCCCTGCCCTCCTGTTGCAGCCTGAATGTCCACATCCAGCCCAGGAGGAAAACCAGCAGGGGCAGGAGAGCAGGCAGCATCGGCTGCCTTTTAAGAATTAATTTTCCATAGTCAGTTAAAGTTGAGAAGAAAGCTGTGCTATCTCTAAGTAAATAATAATAATCAAACAAATGCCCCCTTGGGAGAAGTTGCCTTCCATAAAGATGTTAATTAGCACAGAAGCCAAGCTGTGGAGTCCAGAGGCAGCCTTTGAAACTGGGATGATGTGGTGACTCTGGCACAAAATGCACACATTTCCTGTGTTTATCTTATGGGGGTTTTCCCCCCTTTCTCCGCTGAACCATGAAGGTTGTAGGGACTGTTTGACTCAGCACAGTGAGGAATGCCATCACCTCTCAATAGCACTGAAGTGGGTGGCACCACACAACACGGCTCTGCACAACACCCTACATCCAGGCAGACATCTGCAGGTGTTGTGTCCCAACAGCAGCATTCAGGGAGGGCTCCTTTGCACCTGCCTGTGGCTGCACTTCGGTGCTGCCACCAAAAACAACACTTTGGGTTTCATAATAATCCTGAAAACAGACTCTGAAGCTGGGTTGGTTTTCTTACCCTGCACGTGCATCCACCATCATCCTGGGGCAAAATGCAGCCTTGGTGCTGGTGCTACCCAGGCCTGTGCTGGTGCCCACTTTTCAGCTCGATGGCAGCAGGATGTGCAGTGTTCCCAGGGTGCTTGTGGCAAGCTGAGCTGGGCACCTTCAGGCTGTCCTTCAGGCCAGCTGTGCCTGAGCTTGGGTGCTGGAGCTGTGACAGGGATGCTCCAGGCAATGTGCCCCTTGCTAGCACTCTGGCCTCTCCCAACCTTCCTGTAGGCAGGGCTGAAAGGGAGGATTCTCTGCCACTCTCTGGCCACCATTGCCAATGGCACCTTCCTCCCCAGGGCTGCTGTTCCTGCAGCTAGGGCCTGCAGCTTCCCCTGCAGCAGCAGCCAGCAGTGTTGGCTGGGAGGTAGAGGCTGGTAGAGAGCCTTTGACATGCTGACAAAAATCATCCAATGTCCCTGAAATCTCATCTCAGGAGTACCAACAGCCTTTGGGCTCCTGCTTTGCATGGCCAGGATGTTTTGGAGCCGTTCACCTTTGTTGTAGTGACAGCAGCAGTGTCAGGTCACCTCTGGCACATGAACCATGTGAGACATGATGTTAAACATGAAGAGTGAAGGAGGAAGCCTTGTGGAAGACCCTGAATTATCAGGACTTGAGCCGAGGGTTTGGTTTTAGGGTGCATGAGGCAGCAACAGACTCTGCCAGCATCCTTTGCTGTGAGCGTGCTCATGCCCGTGATAATGCTGGAGCCTTCCCAGTGTGCCCCTCCACTGCCTTTCATTCCGTGTTCCTGATTATTTCAGTGGGTGGGTCTGCTGATTTTTCAAGCCTGATAACATCAGTGTGAGGACAGGCAGGGAAAGATGGCAGCCTTATGAAGAGGGCTCAGGGAGGGCCAGTTTGGTTTGCACATCTCGGTGTTGGCATCGTGAGCCTGGGGACTGCCAGCCCCGTGCTGCCACCATGCTGGGGCTCAGTGGGGATGGCTTCGCCAGCATGGTGGCACAGCTTCCTTTGTCCCCCCTCTCCTGCTGCCACAGCATCCCCGAGTCACCCCATTCCCCAGCCACACAGCAGGTCTGGGCTTGGCAGTGCTGCCAGGGGCTCTGGGGGGCCGGCAAGCCAGCACACGCTCTAGCATGGGGGGAAAAACTTGAAGTCAAATGTCTGAAAGTCAGATCCCTTTTTAGTATGAATTTGCTGTATCTCATTCTAAGCACTAATTCCAATTTAATTGCAAGTGGCCTGAAGCCTCTTCAATAGGAGTAACAAATGGTTTGATTTTGTAAACTTCATCAGACTGCATTTTAAATGCGACACACTAGCCCGGCTCGAATGCCAATGAAGCACTGAAGTAGCTCTCTGTTTACTAATTATCCGTTTTTACTTCAAGCCACGCTGGCTGGCTTGTCTGATTAAATCGGATTTGTGGGATAGAGAACAGCTAGCAGAGTTTTCTCTATAGTAAACGAGATTGAAACTATGGCCCGCCTGGCTGCACACTGTAAATTATATTTCCTTTTAAAGGGGACGTGTCGCCTTTCTCCTGCAGTGCACCTCCCGCATCCATAAACTCCACCAGGGCCCGGTGCCGAGGGAGACCCACCCCACCCTGCCTCCCTCACCCGTGGCCACGCCGGTTTTCAGTAGAATTCCTGCTCTGGCAGAGGCAGCGGGCGGGGGCGGTGCTGCAGCATCCCTCAGTGTGACTCGGACGGGGCGCGCTGTCACGCGTCGCTTCTCGCTCGTCATCACGTCTCTGGCGACTGCGCTGCTTTGGGACCAGGCTGCTGGAGAGCAGGGATGTGCATCTCCGGGCTTGCAGCCGTAGGGTTTTCCCTCCCTCCATCAAGCATCCCCCCCACTCAAAATCGGTTTTGGGGCCGCCTCGGATTTCAAAAGACCCTGCAAGATGTGGCCAACTCGCGTCTAACACCCAAATCACTCCAGCTTCCACCTCGGAACCCTGTGGCAGTGCTAACAGCTGCCCCACGAGTGGCTTTCAGCTGCTGGCACAGCACTGGGTCTGGCAGGGACACAGAAACCGGGGATGGTGGGCAGAGGTGGCAGCTGAACACAGCGTGCGGGGCTGTGCTTAAACCTTCCCAGTTGCTAAGACTTCAATTCTGCGAGCTTGACCTACGCCGCCCCCTCCCTCGGTATCTATCTTTGTGCCCAGGGGCTTTTTATATTTTAATTTGCTTTTGAACGTCCTGCAAAATTAATGGCGTGCTCGGGGCCATTGTGCTGTGTACAGTAGAGGGAAGGGCCGTCGGCGCCCGCCGAGAGCCAGCGCGTTTCCCGGGGAATGAATTGCTCGCCCGCCTTCACCCCTTTTAATTGTTGACAGTAAAAAGCGTTTAAATGCTGCTTAATTTGTAATCATCTTCCCGCAAAAAGGGGAGAAACCATTAAAATGTCAGAGAAATGAATAAATCCGTCTCTCACTGATTTGGGGCGGCAGCTTTTCTTTATCAGGGGTGATTTTTCTTCCAATGGCTGAGGGCTGGCTCGGGGCTTCTGTGGCTGGAGCCCAGGGATGCACTCACGACAGGACACAGGGCTGAGTCCTGTGGCACCCAGTGTGGCACTCTCTCAAGAGTTTTGCCATTTTTTCCCGCTTCCCATCCTTTCTCCAAAGGCATGACATAGTTGACACGTAGCCTAAAAAAAACCCAAACAACGGTGGGACGGTACCCAGCAGAGCCGGGCGTGGTGCCTGCCGCCCCTTGGCTGCTGGACAATGTCACCTGCGGAGCCTCAGGGCTGGGAACAAGCCCTGCCCGAGCTCCGTGCTCATGTCCCACCGCTGGGCTCCGAGCTGGGATGCAGGGCCACCTCCTCCCACATCCTCAGCTCTGTGCCCGGCCGGTATCAGCCTTTGTGTCACCCAGAGGCTCTGCTCTCAGAGCACAACTGGAAACCTGTGCCTTCACAGGCCATGCCAGCACACACTGACCTCCCAGTCTGGGGTGTTTATTTACATTACTTGAAGAAGAAAAGAGGAAAAAAAAATNGCTGGGGGCTCAGCCCCGGGGACCTTTGACCCGTCCTGCTGTCACCGCCGGGGCCGCCGAGGGCTGCGGGGCCACATACCTCTTGGGATTTGCTTCGCACTGCCCGTTCGGGGCTGCCTGCTTTTTTTTTTTTTTTTTTTTTTTTTTTTTNGACCTCCCAGTCTGGGGTGTTTATTTACATTACTTGAAGAAGAAAAGAGGAAAAAAAAAATTAAAAAAAAAGGAGAAATTACAAAGGCCTTTTGCAGGTCTCAGGAAGCAGCACCTGGGGGATGCCCAGCTCCAGCCAACAGCCCCGTCCCCCAAGCGTGCACGAGGCAGCTCGTCCCCATCACTGTGGCTGCTGGAGTCAGCCCATTTTTTTTTTTTTTTTTCTTCAAGCGGGGGCCAATTAGTTTCACAAATGAGGGCCCTACGGTGCCAGGGAGGATTTGTTACGGCCCCGCGCGCCGGCCCGGCGGCATTGTCCTGCCCTCCGCCCCCACGGGAGCCCATTGTCCCCGGCCCCAGCGGGGGCTGCTGGCGGCAGATTTATCGGGGCCGGCGTCCCGCCGGCCGGGGCCTCCGCTCCGCAGCTGGCCGCGNGGGAGCGTTTTGTCCGCAGCTGCGTGGGGGGCACATGAGCCCACAACCCCCCGGGATAAATCCCTGCAGGGGGAGAAAGGCAGCTCCCATGCGGGGCCACCTCTCTCGCTGCTTTTATTCCCATTTCACTGGGGCTTTTTTCAGGTTTCAGAGCATTTTTGGGTAGCCCAGTGCAAGGCTGAGATGGAGCATCCCCCCAGGCAGCCTCTGCATCCCCAGCAGGACAGAGCTGACCACGGCGTGCCACCACACCTGGGTGGGTGATGGCACAATGCCAGAGCAGGTGAGGGTGTGCACCAATGCTCTCCGGGATGCCCGTTGCCCACGGTTCCCAAGCTGGAGGTGTGGGTCTGCCCAGGAGCATCCTTCCCTGTCCCCTGCCTGCACGCCAGGCAGGACCATGGTGCTGACAGTGCTGCTCCCCTTCATGTCCCTGCCCCCTGGTGCTGTGGGCCTGGAGGTCTCCCTGGGGTTGGTTTTGGCAGCATGGCAAGCAGCCCCTCTGCCCCTGCTGTTCCTGAAGGCTGCATGGATTTGTTGGCTACCTTGAACATCTTGTGCTGCTAATGAATTGCTAATACAATTTTCTAGCTAATTTTATTTCCATAGTCCTCACATTTTAATGTCTCCAAAAAGCGAGCATTTATTTGCTTAATCTCCCAGTGTAATACAATTTGCAGTGACTCAGAGTTCTGAACAATCAGCTATGCATAAGCGAAAACAAACTGTTTAACGGCGAGAGGTCTGAGATGTTTATGGACAGGGTATGAGCACCTGGGCTGGGGTTTTGTCCCTGTTGTGTTGCTGCAGCCAGGTTTGTACCCAGGAGTGATGGTATGGAGCTTGGATCTGCCTTGGGGCTCGGGGCCGCACACAGCACAAGGGGTGGGCACGTCCCCCTCTCACATCCTGCCTCCTGCTCCCCAGGACAGCTTCTTGGGGTCCCCTTTCCCCTGGGCATCTCAAGGTCTGAGCTCAGCAGCTCTCAGAGGTGTGTGGGGATGCAGTGATCACCCAACAGCTGCCATGTGTTTGGGCATCCCTCGGCATCGCCAGGGCTCCCAGCTGCCTCCAGTGCAGTAAGAGCAGCTTCTCCTCTTCAGCTGTTACCCTCAGAGGGCCAGTGTCAGCAGGGTCAGGGTGGCCAGGGTCCTGCTGTTGGGACTCCCAATGACACCCAAAGCCCCGCAGCTCTTGGGGTCCCTTCTGCAGCCAGAGCATGCAGAGTGGGGACCCCCACACAGTGGGGCGATGGGACAGGGGGCTGGGGTGCCGGGCAGTGCCTAAGCAGGGTCTCTCCTGTCCCACAGGTACAGACATGGCCGTTTTCTGCCTGCTGTGTGGCAAGCGCTTCCAGACGCAGAGCGCCCTGCAGCAGCACATGGAGGTGCACGCCGGGGTGCGCAGCTACATCTGCAGCGAGTGCAACCGCACCTTCCCCAGCCACACCGCGCTCAAGAGGCACCTGCGCTCCCACACAGGTACAGCACCACCACGGGCTCGGGGCTGGGCCGGCCGGGACGGGCTGCTTCCCCTGGCGGGAGAAAGAAATAGGGGCGGGAAAGGTGATTCGTATTTAAAAAGCGTGGAGGATACTGAAGTGGCTTGGATTTGAAAAACAAAACAGAAAAAAAAAAGCTGTGTGTAATAAGTTGATCTGGTCCGAGGTGGCACGTGACCTTCTTAGGGGGTGTGCGATCATATCCGCCTCATCAGCTTACGGCGGTAGATGCACATAATCAGCTGGTGCTCGGCCCTAATGGGATTAGGGCGACCTGCGCTACGTGTAGCTGGTGCTGCCGTGGCCCCACTGGGGCAGGGCTCGGCTGCGGGATTGCCGAGCGGGAGAGCACGGCTTGGCCGCCTTACGCCGTGTCCTCAAAGCGCCCGCGCCGTGTCCTCAGCTCCTCCGACGGCATCCCTGGGCAGCTCCGTGGTCCTGGCCACATCATCAGCACCACCATTCGGGGCCAGTCACAAAACACTCCTGAAAGAGCTGATTCTTGGGGGATGAGCAGGAGGATCGCAGCGTGCCACGGATCTTCACAGCTGCCTGGGTGAAGCATTCCTCACCCATCCTTTGCCCACACAAGTGCAAGGCTCATGCACCCTCCTTGACACCGCTGCTGTTGCTGACAGGGAACAAAATGTATCCTGAGGAGGGATGCCCCTTCTTTCTCTTGCCAGGCAGGGGCATGCACACAGTCTCCAAAAGGGGCATAAGGGTGGCTGCTGGGGGTTGTGCAGGTGATGTCACGAAGGGTCGCTCTGTCCAGTCTGTGGCTGGCAGCTGCCAGACCCACACGTGGGCCAGGGGTCCCGATGTGGGAAACGGGAATCCTGTGTGATGATAAGCATGTTAATGCTGAGTGCTGGAGCTATTTATAGCCAGTAATCCGGTGACCTGGGCTGCGGGTCGGGCTGCGCGTGTCCCACCCCAACCTCTGCCGCTTTAGTAGCTCCCGGCTGTGAAAAAACACTGGGATCATCGGTGCTTTAGGAGCATTTAATCGTGCCATGTGGTGCCATCCTGCACAGCTGCAGGATGCTCCCTCTTGTCCCAGGGCCAGGGTGCTCCATGGGCTCAGGCTCCCCTGAAAAATGGGCGGGTAGAAATGCTGGATGCCTCTGGCTGAAAAATTGCTGTCTTTGACTGTAGGATCAAAAGCCAAAGTGGCAGTTTGGAACTGGGCACGGGGAGGGGAAAGTCAACAACAGCCCACAGGCACTGCCTGCATTGCCTTGGGAAGGGGGCTCCGAGCTGCATCCCGAGCATCCTCCTCCCCCCAGGTGCCCAGGCAGCAGCTGCGGGAGGGGCGAGGGGCCGCAGAACTGGGCTGCGGCAAATGGGGAGAGAGTAAAATATCATTTTAAAGAGGAAGCGAAAGCACAGGCATGTGAGTATATAACGAGAAGGACAATTTATGCCCAGGCACGAGTGCAGTTTGACACGGGGATAATGAAAAAACGTAGGTCATTGTGGATGACTTAAGCCTTCACAGCTGAAGAAAATGTATGAAATGCAGGGAACATTACACGCTTGGCAGCTCCGCACATCTGCAGCAGGACAAGTGAAATACAGTTCGCCATTCTTTACCATAAACTGTGCTTGTAGGATATGCGGCACAGAGAAATTGTAATTACAGTGACAAGACAAATCAGTAATATTTAAATATTCATGAACAAAGTCTCGGACGATCAATCTATCTTTATTGTCCTTGCCTTCGCGGCTGTAATAAATAAGTAGCTGGAGCCCTCACCTTTCCTTCAAATCATTCTGCCTTTGGTGCCAAACCAGAGTTCATTTATCAGCTGCCTGGTCTGGAGTGTGGGAGATGCCCAGGGCTGGGTCTGTGCTGGTGCTGCTGGGTGAAAAACCTGGAAATTGGTGGCGGGAGGGTTGCAGCACACTCCAGTCTCTCCACCACGCCGCGGACCCGAGCATCCCCTCTGTGCATGAAGGGACACTGCACTGGGGAGACTGGGACGCTCTGTCCCCAGGATGGCTGCACAGGGTACGAAGGCTGGGGAGCTGGTTTTGGTGTGGCACAGCAGTCACTGCAGCCCTGACCCCCGCATGTGCTTGCAGGTGACCACCCCTACGAGTGCGAGTTCTGCGGCAGCTGCTTCCGGGACGAGAGCACACTGAAGGGCCACAAGCGCATCCACACCGGTGAGAAGCCCTATGAGTGCAACGGCTGTGGCAAGAAGTTCAGCCTCAAGCACCAGCTGGAGACCCACTACCGAGTCCACACAGGTACGTGCTGGGGTGTCTGTGGCGAGGCTGGCAATGACAGACCGGTCCCCCGGGGGAAAGGCTGGCATGTGGACCAGGGTGGCAGCCAGGGATAAGGAACCCCCGGATGCGCCGGCGTGTAACTGTTGTAAATAGGGGATCAATATTCACCTCGGTTCTGCTGTTCGTTACTTGGTTATCGGCTGTGCCCGCTGCAGCAGCGTCGATGCCGGGCAGTTGATTAGCACCTGGAGGCCCCGAGCCCCCACTGACACCCCTGTATCCCACAGGTGAGAAGCCCTTCGAGTGCAAGCTGTGCCACCAGCGCTCCCGGGACTACTCGGCCATGATCAAACACCTTCGGACCCACAATGGCGCTTCCCCTTACCAGTGCACCATCTGCCTGGAGTACTGCCCCAGCCTCTCCGCCATGCAGAAGCACATGAAGGGCCACAAACCAGAGGAGATCCCCACTGACTGGCGGATAGAGAAGACCTATCTCTACCTCTGCTACGTCTAAGGGAGGAGGCAGAGGGGCAACAGGGCCAAGTGGCAGATGACTGGGCAAAAAAATCCCACCAAACCCGCAGCATCCATGGCCTTGTTTGTTTTCAGTTCTCATTCGTTTCTTCTCGCCGGAAGGATCCTGCAGCTCACGCCGGACCGAAGGACGCACCGGCCCCTTCTCCAGCCCCATCCACACTGCTGTCCCAGCTGCTCATGCACCTGCTGCCCTTTCACCCTTGCTGCAGGGCAGGTTTCACCCTTTGCAATCCCCAGCCAGGCCCTCTGTCACCCTTGGCATTGGCCACTGGTGCTGCTGGGAAGACCATGTAGGAAAGGGCATTGTGTACAGCTAGTGCTCTGGGAAGGCATTAATTCCTGGTGTCCTGTCACTGTGTAGACCCTGCAGAGGACCTGAGCTCCCATGTGGGGCTTGGGCCCCATTCTGGCAGGTTCTCATGCTCCCAGGCTGCAGCATTGCAGGCAGGAGAGCACAGTGCCCTGTGAGCCACAAGTGCTTTGGCAAGAGTGTCCTGGGGGGATCGTGGCCAGAGGAGGATGTTTGGGACAGGGAGCCGGCTGTGGGCCGGGCTGCCTTGAGGTGTTGCCTGGTGTCCAGGTGGGCTCAGGGGCACAGGAGGCTGCTGCTCTCCCCATGACCAAAGACCTCTCTATGCATTTCTCCCTCCTTCCCTGCCTTCCCAGGGCAAGGGTGAAGCCCCCCATGGGGAGATGCAGTTGGTTTGGTGATATGCAGTCAGTGCCAGTGTTGGAGCTGTTAGTGTGTGGCATCACTTTGAATGCAGGGATCCTCTTTTCTTCTGCTGATTTGGGGCACCTGGAAGGTGCCAAGTGTGGGGTTTTTTGCCCAGCCCTCAGCCGCAGGAGCCCACAAGTAAGCGGTGCCCCGTGGCAGGCGGCTTTGCTTGCCGCTTTTTTTGCTTTTTGTTTGGGTTTTTTTGAACTTTTTTTTGGAATATTTCCGCATTTAGCACATTTTACTTGAAATTACCTCATTTTTTTGTGACCTCATGAGCTTTTATTGATTTGGGAGGGACAGGGGGTGGCATGGCTGGGGTGCACCAGCCACGTGCCCAGCATTGGTGGTGGAGAGGTGGTGGGGCACTGGTGTCCCTGCCAGCCTCCTGTTGTGCATTATCCTTACCAAAACTGGTATTTTTTGCCTGGCCCCATGGGGCTGGGGGTGTTGGTTCTGAAGCTACCTCTTGTGTTTGTTTTTGTTGTGTTTCTCCTGCGCAGCCGCGGGCTTGGTGGTTCCATCCCGCGGTTCTTTTTTTGTCGTTTTGCTGCGATTGGGTGAAAAGGGGGGGGAAAGGAGCAGGGGGAGGGGTGGGACAGTGTCTGGATACGGTTTGGAGGGACACTGATGGCCCCTCTGGGTTTGGGGTGACCTTCCCACCTCTCCTGGTGCCAAGCAGGGATTGTGGGAGCCCCAGTCCGGCTTTGCCCGTGCGTGTGCCTCTGCGCGTGGGGCCGTTGCTGCTCCGCGCAGGGTGGACGCCGCTGCTGTACAATCCGGGGTGTGACTGTGGAGAACGGCTCGTTTAATTGTTGTGCCTAAGAAAAAAACAGAAAAAATATTAAAAAAAAAAAAACAGTTCTTTCACACAGAAAGTTGCTGCAATTTCTGGCGTGTGCACGGCAGGTCCCCGTGGTGTCCTGGCGCTGCCAGACGCGGGTGCCATGGTGCCATGGAGCACGTGGCCGAGCTCATGTGGCTTTTTTTTTTTGCTTTAACCTCCCCTTCCATCCCACCATCCCTCTCCCTCAGAGACACAGCCCCCACTGCAACAGTGTTGGGGTCAGCATTGGAGCGATGCTGCTGTATCCCGGGCGCGCGTCCCCGCGCTGTTGGCTGTGGCGCAGCCCCCGCCACCCCTCCATATATATATATGTAAGTATATATATGTGTATCATAGCAGTGAGGACCAAGCGCCGCACGGGGCCCCGTGGTCCCGGGCTCCCTCTCCCCTGGCTTGTTGTCAGTGTCGTGAGCGCCCGCCTGCCCGTCCCGTTGCTCTGTGTTGCCGCTCGTGGTTCGGGTCCGTCGCTGTCCTCGTTCCGTCTACCTCAGCACCTCTCTGAGCCCGGGCGCAGAAGGTGCCCAAGTTCCCCTTTGGTTTTCTCAGAGTATCTATTGGCTCCTATTTTTTGTACGACTTTTCCTGTCTCAGCGTTCGCTCCCCTGCGGTTCTGCTTGCGAGTCCTCTTTCTGTCCTCTAGCCACAGATGCCGTTAGCTAAAAGTTTCCTGAAAAATAAAGAAAAAGAAAAAAAAAAAAAAAAAAAAAAACCAGTTGAAGTGTCTCCTAGTTGCAGCTCTCCGCATCTGCCTTCGTCCTGTGTAGATTCAGATGCATTTCTTTGTAAGACTTCAGTGTTTCTGACAGAGGAAAAAAAAAAAGACAAAAAAAAAAAAGAAGAATATACTGCTGCAGGTTTTTTTCTCTCCATGTGTCACTAAGTGAAGTTCGTGCCTTCTATAGCAAAGAGAATATTTTTTACATCCTACTAACGGTAGATTTTTTTGTAGTGAACATTTTTTGTATTTTTATTTATAAGTCTCATAAGGAAAATAGCAATGTTCAGTTGTATACCTTGAATCTGCAGTTAGAAAACAAAAGAACAACCAATAAAGTTAATTCCGTTGTCTCAGCCTGCTGTCTCCCATTCCTGTGCCCATCAAGAGGAGAGGGAGGAGGAGGAGGAATAGGTGGAGATGGAGGAAGGATGCATCCCACCAGCTTGGGGTGAGCCGTGGGGGTACCCAGAGGGGTGAGTTTGGGGGTGCCTGCTCTGAGGGGGAAATTGAGGAGGTGCTATCCCTAAACCAACCCCAGTGGGGAGGGGGTCTCCCTGGAATGTCAGTGTCCCCATGGACAGGGAGCATCCACAGCACACTGCCTGTGCTGCTGCCTGCCCATGTGGCTCACCAGGGAGCAGAGCAAGTTTGCCTCAATGAAAGTGAACTCGTTCATTTAAACCTGCCTGCAGAGCCGTCCGGCCCCCCGCTGCGTTAATTATCCTGTAGTTCCCGACTGATTGCTGTACACTAAGCTTAAGCCCTCCTTTATTTATTTACTGACTACATTAACGGCAGCGCCTGCTCTCCTTTTGTGCTGTGGCAAACCGCAAACACCGCGCGCTGCGGCCGGGCCAAGTGGGTGCTGCCAGCACCACCCAGCCCTGCCTGTGCCCAGTGCTGCCCGCTGCCAGCCGTGGCCTCGTGGTGCCATTAGACATTCCCTGCAGCACAGCTGGAGTCACCAAGGGCAGGGCATCGTTTCGTTTTTCCCAGGGATGGGTGGCATGTGCCAGTGTCAAGGCCAGGCTCATCCCCTGCCCCAGCATTTCCCAGCAGGTTTGAGGGGCTGCGTGGCCATTCCAAGGTCCTGATGGTGCTCCTGCCTCCCCCAGTCCCCCCAGCACAGCCTCCCAGGAAGGCTTTGGGCACGTGGTGGGGAACTTTGGTCCCGGTTCGGGCAAGCAGAGGTGGTCCTGCTGTGGGCAACCTGCGGGCTGCAGCGCCCCAGGAGAAGGGGGCAAAGCCTGTCACCAGCGTTCAGCCTGGCACAAAGGCGCTGTTACAATAACGGGGAAATCGCGGCAGGACCGGGCCTTTGTGTGCGCGCTCGCACAGCAGCTGGGAGCGATTATGCTGCAACAATGTTCTGTTCCATCAACATTATGTCCTCATTAAACCTTTATTAGGAGATTAGATTCAGATTTATTGATTTTTTTTTTTTAAAGAGGAAAATCCAGGCTTCTCTCAGATGCCTGGAACTTTTTCCCACATGCAGCACTTCCCAAAGTAGCAAGAGGGCA
Source organism: Peucedramus taeniatus (assembly GCA_013400575.1). Classification (NCBI taxonomy): domain Eukaryota; kingdom Metazoa; phylum Chordata; class Aves; order Passeriformes; family Fringillidae; genus Peucedramus; species Peucedramus taeniatus. The sequence goes on from WBNO01011734.1 coordinate 634,709, forward strand.
AAGGGAGAATCAATCTTTCCTCCAGGATAGGCAGCCTGTCCTTCCAAGGAAAAGGACTGCTGAGCTTCTTGAGGGGGTTAGGTTGGGTGCATGATGGCTTCCTAGCACAGGGAGGACAAGAACCAAAACATTCAATGGGATATGGCAGCACAGATGAGCATCTTGCAGTGCAGCCCTGGGGGACATCAGGGTCACGGCGGGCAGGAGAGAGATGGCAAGGCTGGCTCAGGAGTCTTGCTGCCCAGTACCCTCATCAAACACATGGGCTGGGTGGCATTGCACACCCGGGTCAATGGCCCCATTGGATTTGTCTGTTGGAGCGTTTGATGTTACACGAAGGCAGCTCATTCCAGAGGGTGTTAATTGCCCGCTGCACTGATCAGGTCTGTAGCACCATCGATCTCGGCAGGATCAATGGGCTGATTTAGTGTCTCACGAACTCTTTAACTGGACACCTCATCAATAGGCAGCCACTTACAGACCATCAGCGCATTAGTGCGGGCCGGCGCTGGCAGGAGCCCACTCCGCCCGTCCTCGGCCCCGTCACTCAGGGGTAAGTTTTCCTGCAGGTGATGGCTCTGAGACGGTGACTGGGAATCTTGCTCCGGGGTGGTGGGTTTGAGGGCAGATATATGAGAGCCAGGTGGTGTCCACCCACCTGTCCCCCATCACCTGCATATGCAGAGATGCTCCTAGAGCAGGGGATGGGCCCTTATGGCATCTGCAGCACTTTCCTCTTCTCTTCGCCTTGTGCCTCTGTCCTGGCAGGGGCAGATGGCAGCGGGAGCTGGGGAGCTGCTGCAGCTGTGATGGCAGTCCTGCCCCCGCATCTCCCCCAGTACCGCGTGCTCACGGAGTCAGTCCCGTTGCCATCCCGGTTTGGCCGCGGCCGGACACTGGGTGTCTCCCACTTTGCTAAAACTGCTGAGCACAAGCATGGTGGGGATCTGCGGGGCAAGCGTGCCCGGGGCCCGGGGCAGGATAGAAAGACAGCAGCCGGGGTGAAGGGTAGGGGAGCCCAGGACAGCGGGACCCCTGGGGCGGTGGGGATCCCCCGATGCAGGGGGGACCCCATCCGATGCCGGGGGACCCCGGGCCGGGAGGCGGCGGGGCCGGGCGGCGGGGCCGCTGTCCGCGGTGCTGAAGCCTCGGCCGCGGCCGGGCCGGGCCGGGGGCGCTCCCGGGGTTGGCAGGGGAAGCACGGAGAGAGGTTTGGGCAGGGTCATGGGATCCTGGGGGCTCCTGCTCAGCTCCGCCTTCCCGCTGCGGAGCTGAGGGACGTGAGGGATGCGCCCGCCTGGGTCGACAGACACTGGCGAGCACCAGAGCCGGGGAGAACTCGCCAGAGTGAGGTCTCCCGTCTCTCGCCCTGAACAACGGGCACTGCTCAGGCATCCCTCCACACCGACCAGAGGGTGCCCAGCGTGATGCTGTAAGCCAGGACGGCTGCCAAGTACACCCGGAACAGCAGGACATCCAACACGTAGCCCACTTGCAGCCACTCACGGGCGACGTCGCGGAATTCCTCCCGTTTTTCCAGGAGCTGGCGGATGGCCGTGGTCTCGCGCAGGACCTCCTGCAGGGCTGCTGAGCCCTCCGCCCGGCCAGCAAAGGCCAGTGAGGACCTCGTGCCCCCCACTGCCCCGCACTCCCGGGGGTCCTCACACACATAAGAGGTGGGCTTGGCTGAGGGATCAAGAGAAGCAAATGTGAAAAACCTCTTTAGACAGGGAACTGGGATTTGCGAGGGCGAACTAGGCACCCAGTTCACCACACAAAGAATGGCTATGTAGGTGTAGATGGCTGCAGAGCACCTAGACTCCTTCAGTTCCCTCTGTGTGCAACCCTTACCTGTGCTGTCATTGTTCTCCACCTGCCTGGAGGTGTCCAAGCTTTGCATCCTGCTTTGGCTGAATTTCTTGCTGTCCCGGATGCAGAGCAGGATGGTGGCTCTTTCCAGCAGCAGGTGTTTCACCCACTCAGGGACGTGGGGCTGCAGGTCTTGCTTGTGCACCAGGCGCACGATCAGGATGGTCTCTGTCAGGCTGATGACGAGCAGTGCCATGCACACCACAAAGTAGATGCCTGCAGAGGCATCAGTGAGGTGAGTGACCTGCAGAGGCTCGTGCACAGAGCAAATCCTCCCTGCTCAGCTCTCAGGGCCCTGTGGTCTCCGAGGGCAGGTGGACAGGAGAACCACTGTACCTATCAACGGGGTGCCCACGGCAGTAGCTGGCAAGGTGTCGGATACAATAATGAGGAAAACCGAGTAGCCCAGCAGGAGAGTGATCTTGAAAGAGACCCTCTCGCCACTGTGGGGAGGCAGGTAGAAGCCCACAATGTCCATAACCATCAGGAAGATGCTGGGGAGCAGCAGGCTGACAGTGTAGAAGAGGGGGCGTCTCCGGATGACTACCTGCAGGACACAGACAGAAAAGGCTGTGAAGGGTTGAAATGAGGCCTTCAGCTGCTGTGGCTCTTTGCCAAGGCAGGTGAGGATGGTGGGGGCACTAAGGTGAGCCAGAGGAAGGGCTCACTAGCAGAAGCCTCCCACCTGCAGGCAGGAGCTGCAGCACAGAGCAGTGACAGGGATGGGGCAAGTCCCTTCCCCTGTGCCACGTCCCCACGGCGGCCAAAGGCTCTTACATAGAACTTCATCTCGGCGTAGCTGTCACTGCTGTTGACACTGAACTCCTGGAAGCGGCTGAGGACGTAGAGCAGCTCCCACTCGCCCTGGTTCATGAAGACACTTCGGTCGAACTTGACGAGCTCCGGCTGACGCCACAGCGAGAGGTTGATATCACGAACTGGGGGGGCGGAGGAGAGGTGAGAACCAGGGGTACCCCGCCCAGAGCGCCGGCAGCTGCCGGCACCTGCACACCGGGCTGCGTGCCTGCCCTCCCTGCACGCTTCCCCGATCCGCTGGGGCCATCTAGAGGGACGAGCTGCCTCCTGCACGGAGCTCCGGCCCGCAGAGCTCCTGCCCGCAGAGCTCCTGCCCGCCCCCCGAGCCCCCCAGCCGCGGGCGGCCCGGCACTCACTGTGGTGCAGCCAGCTGGTGAAGGTGAGGGAGCAGTTCTGGACGTCGAAGGGGAAGTTGTAGATGTCCAGGCTGCAGGCAGTCATCACCTGGATGGGTTTGAGGTTCTGCACCTCCCCGTGATGGCTGACGTAAACGTAGGGGACGTGTGGGGACTTTCCAACATCCACGCTGAGGGACACGAGGGACAGAGATTGGGCCGGAGAGCACTCTGGACAGGGGTTCCTTCTGCCAAGTGGCATTTCGGGGGGAACTGCCCGAGAGCCAGGGATTTGCCCCCCGTTCTGCTTTTTTGGTAATACCCTTGCAGGCATTTCTGCCTCGCATCCCCTCTGCACTGCCCAGACCGCTGCCTCCTCCCAGCCCGAGAAGTCCCAGAGCCCTCAGGAGGCGCTGGGATCACTTTAAATCCCCACGGAGTGGGAAGGACACCAGATAGCTCCATGGGAAGGGCCAGCAGCTCTGCAGCTGCCCTGGCATTGTACTGCCTTCACAAAGCCTTTCTCCTGATATCTGGATCTCACCCCCAGCACAGTGAGGGTAATTGCCAACGGTTGTGGTTAGCCAGCATTGGAAATGGCCCAACTGCAGAGCCAATCCCCATCTGCAGCTCCCCGGTGTGGGGAGGCTGCCAGCTCTGTGCCAGGAATACAAAGCATGGGACGGTGCGTGCCCACGGTGGGTGAGGAGTTCCAGTCCCAGTGCATCTCCCTCCAGACCCTGGCTGCACTCACAACTCGTTGATGAGGATGTCAGGCACCCAGATGCTCTCTACGGGGAGGGAGATCTGCGTCAGGTTGTCGAAGCGAGCTGGCTCCCACTTGAGGAACTCATCTGTCCAGTGCTGGGGACAAGGGACAGGGGACTTGGTGGGTGAGGTCCTTCCACTCTGCCAGCACACAGACCCCAGGCAAGCTTCCCACCCATGGGAGGAGGGAAGACTTATCCTTCAGCTCACACAACACCCAGCAGAGCAAGACAGGGAGCATGAAAGCTGAGCCTCGAGGTTCGTGTGCTACAGAGGTCTCGCCAGCCCCCAGGATCTTTCTCCCCCTGCTCTCCTGCAGGACTGCACACTTGTCTCACAGTAAAACACGGGGGTTTGGGGCTGCTTGACCCGAGGGGGGCCAGCAGGGAAGGAGTGAGGTTCCAGGCTACTCACCTGCCTGTACCAGATGTAGGTGGTCAGCACCTGGTTCTTCTCGTCCTGTGAAGATGAGAAGGGTGTGAGAGCGGGGGCACTGGCCCTCGGGGAGAAGGCCGAGCATGCTGAGAGGATGCTGCACGCCAGGTACCGCTCCCCTCCCTGCGGGCACGCGCGGAATGGGAGCAGAGCACTCACCACGCTCAGGATGGCATAGACCATGAGGTCGATGGCCACGTTAGTGGTCGTTCGCCAGTCCCGCACGGGCCGGGTGCCCTTCTGGTAGCGGGCCAGGAGGTGGTGGGACAGGCGGCGCAGGGCGGGCTCGGAGGGCTCCGGCCCCCGGCCCCCGCGCTGGGAACCTGCTCAGCAGAGGGAGAAAGGGGGCAGCGAGGGAGCCTGCTCGCACCGGGACAGCGCTGCCATCGCCCCGGGGAGTGCCATGGCCTGCGGGACGCTGCCAGCTGCCTGCCCTCACTTACCAGCGGGGGTTTCCCATCCGACTTAAATAGGAGCATCCTGATGGGAAACAAGCCTGGACACCAGAACCATCACCTCGTATGTTACTGTTGTCCTGTGCTGTGCAGGTCATTGCTGTGACCTTACCCAGCCTCAGAGGGCACGGCTGCCAGCCTTCACCTCTCTGGACAAGTGCCAGGACAGCGGGGAACCACGAGGGACACACTGCCCCGGGAAAGTTTCATACCATTCACTCCCTCCAGGGGCATTTCTTTGCTCAGCAGGTGGAGACGGCGAAGGTTAGAGATGAAGCAGGATGCTAAATTCCTCTATTAAGTATCTTGGTGTTTGCTTCCTGTGAAAACAGTCCCTTCACTGGTGCCAGCAGCATCAAGCAAGGGCAGATTGCTGTCAGCAGCATGTCCTCACTGCCAGGCACCTGGAACACCACGGCTGGGCCAGGGCAGCAGTGCTACACTCGTGGCTGTGCTCTGTAGCACACCCAGCCCCAGAGTCCAATCCCAGCATAATGGAAGAGACTAATTGGAATAGATCTATGGGAACTTGGGAAAAACTACTGGAAGGGATTTTTAATCTGTATTTTAAGCTAAAAAAAAAAAAAAAAGAAAGAAAGAAAAAGCAACAGCCTCAGCCCCTCTGAGTGGTAGTAGTGGGGAGCCAGGCGGGTGCATGATGCTCGCCCAGGCAGGCATGAACCACCAGAGGCAGTGAGATGGGGGAGAGGCAGCAATTGGGGTGAGGGGAGGAAATACAGCTGCTGCCATCACCACAGCCTGGGCCAAGTGACCTTTCCTGCTGCAGCTGGTGGCAGCTGGCTCGTGCTTGCACTCCTCCTTGCACCACCTTCTCCTCACATCCATGCCAGCCATATCTGCATCAGGATGCTTTGGCAGCAGGGAAATGGCTCTGCAGAGGGAGGACTGGGCTGGGCTCACCTCAGATGCTCTTTGCCTCTGCTCCAGACACCATGCTGGTCTGCCCAGCCCAAATCTGTGCCAGGGCTGTGCCGGCAACTCACCTGGTGGAACTCGGCACAGCCGTGGCACAGCCCTGACACACGGGGATCTGTCTGCACAGCCCTCCCTGCCTCCTGGCCAGCACTGCCAGGGTGAGCAAATCACTGCTCCCGCTCCTTTTCTGCCACCTGAGGTGTGCTAACAGTGGGAGAAGGTTTGAGTTGGTGACAGGAGCTACATGATCTATCCAGAGATTTGAGTCAATAGTCTGCTGAACATTTTCAGCTGGGCTGGTGCAAAACAGCTCCAGGATTTTTGTGCTGTTTCCCAGGAACGTTAGATGAGAAAATAATCATGGAATAACAAGGAAATACATTGGCTGTCAATTTTGCACTGCGCAGAGCTGCAATTGCAAACTATAAGCACAGCATCGTGCCCAAAACCCAGCTCTAGGTTATGAGGGACTAAACATTATACTGGAGAAAGTCTTTCATCAGGCAGGGGGCTCGGGCAGTGGAGTGCAGGCAGGAGACCCCCGTGTCTCTCTCTGTCCCCAGGGCTGGTTTTCGGCTCAGCTCCAGAGTCCCTCAAGACCCCACAGAGCAGAGCTGGGTTCCAAGGCTACCTTGCCTTGCTGCCAGTGCTACCCAGGCAGGACGGGCTCTCCCGTGCTCCAGCCTCTCCCAGGGCTGTCACTTCCCAATAGCACGCAGGTTTCCCTAAAGAGCAGGGCAGCCTTTGCCTGCCCCCCAGCACGGCTCAGCTTCTGGGAAGGTGCTGCTCCGTGCCAGGAGCAGCGCGCTCCGCCTCAGCTCCCCAGCCCTGCCCGCGGGTCCCTCACCTTACCTGGGCTCTGTAGCGTCGAGGCCAGCGGCAGCAGGGCCAGGAGCGCCCCGAGAGCCGTGGGCACCATGGATCCACTGGCTCCGGAGGACTGAGCGGAGCAGGGAGGCAGGCGGCACTCGTGTGGCTTTCCCCGCGCCGTCGGGCTTTTGAGAACGCCCAATTAATCTCGCGATCAGCCTCTCCCGCTGCATCAAGTTTCAGGCTGGGAGGATGCGAGTGGGGCCCACCCAGCTATATCCCCCCATCCCCGCCCAGCTTCAGAAGAGCTTCCCCGTCCTCGGCCCAGGTGCCTGCTTGCGGCAAAGCGGGTTTTGGGGTACGAGCATCATGCCCATGTACAGTGGGGGGCGCGATGGGGGGAGAGGGCACTGCAGGTACCAGGGCTCAGCCAGGCGATCCTCAGCAGTTGGAAAGACGGGGAAAACCCTCTGAGAGGCAGGGGAGGGGAGCCTGCCCAGGGATATGGCACTGACACAGGGTGGGTTTGCACCAGCAGGGGAGAGGGGAGCTCTGGATGTAGCGGGCTCCCCTTCACACCCTGCGGCAGGTGGGTCTGTCCCGCTGGCAGTGGCTCTGACAGTCGCAGGTGGGGGCAGCATGTGCAGCCAGCCCTTGGCACCCCTGCCTGGGGCAGCAGCTTCCCCCAACCCCTCCGACCTGCACCTACACTGGAGCCTGTTTTCACCGCAGAAATTTGCATTTGTTGTAAATATCAGCAAACAAAGTTTCAGTTTCTCAAAATATTTAACGCCTTGGGCCAAACAAGACTAGAAGCAAAGCCTGGTCAGGTATTGAGAGTCAAAAGGCCCTCGGTGTCCAGCCATGCGTGGGTGCCCTGCTCAGGCTGCACATCCATCCCTCCGTGTCACAGCATCATAGCCTTGGGCTGGGCAGTGTCCCTCTGCCTGGCAGGGGAGCTTCCCCTCGACCCTAAGCCTCCACAATCTTCTGTATTCCTGCATGTCTACACTGTGCTTGTGTGTGTTGCAGGTGCCTTTGCCCCCACAAAGCTGCCAGCTGCTGGAAATCCTGGGGAAGCAGCGGCCAGGGACCAAAGCCCGCGGCGGTGGCGTAGAGCAAATTGCATCAGATGCCGGCATGGAGTCACTTAAACGAGATAAGAATTAGTGCGGGGCCCTGATGAACTCCCCCTTGGCTGCCAACAGCAGTGTCAGGGAGAGAGCGAGAGCAGAGCTGGGGCTAATTTGATTTCTCGGCTCCGTTAGTGGCTGGCAAGTCACCTCCCAGGGAGCGCCAGCAGCTCATAGTGCTCTCCCCTTATTGAATCTGGGTAATGAAAATCACGGGCAGCGCCACCACGGTGCTGGGGACCGTGCCCCGCTCTGCCCCCTCTCCTCCAGCCTCCTGCGTCTGCAGCCGGCAGGATGAGGCCGAGGGGGCGTGGGCTGCTCCAGTGGAGCCTCTGCTGCAGCATCATTAACTCTGAATTTTCTCCCTTGGGTTTTACATCTTCATCTTAAAGAGATTTTAATGTAGTTCCTATCAGCCCTCCTGTTACTGGATATCTAATTAGCGTGATCTACTGTAGGCTCGCGTTCCGCGCGCACGCAGGGGGCTCTTGTGGGACATTCTGTGGGACTGCTGATATCAATCGGCAGCGCCCAGATCAGATTTACTTTCCGAAATAGCATAATGGGATTTTATTAGCCCTGTAATCTGCTGCATGGTAATTGCTTTTCTGGGAATCAAAGTGCTCGGCGCCTGGGGCTTCCCACAGCTCAGCCCTGCGCCCTGTCCAGGCTCTGCTGCAGCCGGGCACGGCAGCATCTCTGCACTGGGATGGATGGGCACTCAGGCCTCTCTTCTGGAGCAGGTTCCCTGGCTGGGCAAGCAGGTATTTAGCCCAAAGCAGCAATCTCAGAGGCTGGGAGGAGCACAGGGGTACAAGCACAAGATCCCCAACATGTGACGGCACGAGTGATGCTCTGCATTCCCTCCTCACCCCAACCTGACCTCATCCCGGTCCTGGGTGCGCAGCATTATGCACGATAGTCCTCTGGCAGCTCCCACCCCGTGCCATGGAATGTGCTGGGGGCTGTGGAGCTGTGGCAGGAGCATGGATGGGCTCTGTGCAGGATGGGGTGCTGTAGCCAGGCTGGGGACCACAGTGGGAACAGGGAGGGAGGCCTCAATTGTGGTGCTTGCCGGTGCAGAGTGGGCAGGGGAGGGAAGCAGCTCTCCTCCAGTGCTCGCCTTTCAGAGTGCGTTTGGAGCGTCAAAAACAATAAAGCATCAGCAAGGAGCCCTGGCAGCACAGCTGCCTGATGGCCCCGGCCCCATCACGCGCCCGAGGCCGCCCATTACGGAGCCTCACGCTCCCCGAATTGCACGTCTGCTATGATTTAACGCTGCGAGACATGAAACAAACACTGCAGGCAGGCAGGGCCGCGGCCTGGGCACGGCCAGGCTCACTGCAGCCCCGCTCCCGGGGCCCTGCACCCAGGGGCCCTGCACCCAGGGGCTCTGCACCCAGGGCCCTGCACCCAGGGGCTCTGCACCCACAGGCCCTGCACCCAGGGGCTCTGCACCCAGGGGCTCTGCATCCATGGGCCCTGCACCCACGGGCCCTGCACCCAGGGGCTCTGCATCCATGGGCCCTGCACCCAGGGCCCTGCACCCACAGGCCTTCACCCAGGGGCTCTGCACCCAGGGGCCCTGCACCCACAGGCCCTGCACCCACGAGCCTGCACCCAGGGCCCTGCACCCACAGGCCCTGCACCCAGGGGCTCTGCACCCAGGGCCCTGCACCCAGGGCCCTGCACCCGCAGGCCCTGCACCCACGGGCCTGCACCCACAGGCCCTGCACCCACGGGCCCGCTCCCAGGGGCCTGCACCCATGGGCCCTGCACCCACAGGCCCTGCACCCAGGGGCTCTGCACCCACGGGCCCTGCACCCACAGGCCCTGCACCCAGGGGCTCTGCACTCACGGGCCCTGCACCCAGGGGCCTGCACCCAGGGGCTCTGCACCCACGGGCCTGCACCCACAGGCCCTGCACCCAGGGCCCTGCACCCAGGGGCAGTGGTCACTCCCACAGGCCCTGCACCCATGGGCCTGCACCCAGGGCCTTGCACCCAGGGGCAGTGGTCACTCTCACAGGGCCCTGCACCCACGGGCCCTGCACCCAGGGCCCTGCACCCATGGACAGTGGTCACTCCCAGGGCCCTGCACCCACAGGCAGTGGTCACTCCCAGGGGCCCTGCACCCATGGGCAGTGGTCCTCCAGGATGCTTGGGTTTGCTTCCATCCCTGGCTCACTGCACAGGGCCAGGGGGACACACAGGATCTCTCCTCTGGCACTCCCCGTGTGCAGCTCCAAGATCGAAGCACAGACCAAATGCTCTGAACAGCTGTTCCGTGTGGTGCCCTTGGCTAATTTAATTTAATTTAGGGATGCTGGTAGCTTTGTTCCATGGGTGCAAACTGCATGGCCCTTGGAGAAGCCAAAAATTGCCCATTCCAACTACCAAGCCCATCCTCAGCCCAGTGAAGGAGCCCATTGCTTTTAAATCCCCCAGAGAAGGGACGGGAGCACTTTCCTTTCAAGTCCTCTCTTTCATTAGACACCCTTCAGATGTTTGCAATATTCTGCCACTGTTTCATTACCACTAAAGGCAGGTAATAATAAGTACATGAAGGTATTTGGAGCCCATTGCTGTTAATGGAGATCTGGCTGATACTGGGGATGGCAGCTTTGCCTCACAGGCTGAGCACCATCTCAGGACGTGGAAGGAGAGGGCATGTCTGCAGCTTGCTGTGTCTGACAGTGTACAATCTCCCCCGTAGTAAATTATCTTGGATGTAACAGTGCTGTGACTGCACTTAATGCTGCAAACAAATTGTTCTACACCCTAGTTAATTATCACAGCATTAATCAGGCTGCTAAACATTAAACACAGCCTGGACAAACCTGGAGCTAAAAATACGTGTCTGAGTTTATCTTTGTGACAGGGACATTCAGCATTTTTATGGTTAATAGTTTTTTTAAGGTAGGAAAATCCTGGGGACCCTTACCTAAGCCATGAAGTTTAGGTAGAGCACCGTTCCCCCCACAGTGCATGGGGGTCCCAGAGTGAAAATCACAGTGCCCAGCACTACCTCCCTATCTCTCACTATTAATAGCCTGGCAGGCTCCCAAAACGAGTGGAATTTCTTACTTTGTTGCATTTAAGGATCACTGGCTGTCTTGTTTTTCCTTTGCACATCAGGGAAATTGGCTAACAGCAGCTTCCTCAGTTTTACCCTATCTACACTGCTACCTCCTCCCTCTTGCCTCCCGAATTCCTCATCTGGAGTACCTGTGAGAACCAGGAAACCGAGACAGTCTCGGACCAGTCCACACTGAGGTCCCACACCTCTCCCAAAACAAAAGGCAAAGGACAGTCTGTGACTGCCCAGGACAAATCCGGGTGTGGGAGATGCCCATGCAGCTGGGAAAGGGCATTTTCCCAGGAGAATTGGCAACCAGGGCGTGGCAGTGGCACCGTCTGACCCTACCATCCCCTTCTTCATGCAGTGCCACAGCTCTGCTGGAAATGCCACCAGTGTCACAGGAGCTTCAGTGCCTGGGGACAAACCCAGGCTGACCACTGCAACTGACCATTCCTGGTGATGCAGGAGGACAGTTTTCACCAGTTTCCCCCAAAGAGAGCCGAGCCCTGCTGGCTGGCCAGGTGGAGCCAAGTTGCCCGGGTGCCTGAGCCACATCTCATCAGCAGGTCCTAAGGATGCACTGCTGACAGTGTGGGGCTGCACGGATACACCTGGATCCTGCACAGCCCCCTTGCTGGGACACCTCCATTTCAGTATTGCTGTACTACGAGAAAGGCAGAATCCGGGCTGTGCCGAGAACGCAGAGCCCTTTGGCTCAGCAAATCTGAGAAATGCCCATTTCCTGCTGATTTACCCAGGCCCGGAAAGCATGGGCTTGGATGGGGCAGAAAGCAGGTGCGGCCCCTCCTTGTTTTGAACCTTTTCCCCGCGGTTTTCCCCTGTGGTGCATCCACCCCGGAGCATCCCGGTTCCCCGTGCATCCTCCTTCAGCCGTCCTGCTCGCAGCTCCCCGCCGGGCAGCACCGGGCACCGGGCAGCACCGGGCACTGAGCCAGCACCGGGCAGTACCGGGCCAGCACCGGGCAGCATCGGACACCGAGCCAGCACCGGGCCAGCACCGGGCACTGAGCCAGCACCGGGCAGTACCGGGCCAGCACCGGGCAGCACCGGACACCGAGCCAGCACCGGGCACCGGGCAGCACCGGGCACTGAGCCAGCACCGGGCAGTACCGGGCCAGCACCGGGCAGCATCGGACACCGAGCCAGCACCGGGCCAGCACCGGGCACTGAGCCAGCACCGGGCAGTACCGGGCCAGCACCGGGCAGCACCGGACACCGAGCCAGCACCGGGCACCGGGCAGCACCGGGCCAGCACAGGCGGACACGCGCCACACGCAGGACCACAACAGGGGAGGGGGTTTATTACTGTTGTAATTAAAAGAAAATAATTCACTTTGATCAGTANGAGCATGGGGCTCCAGATGCAGCTCGGGGAGCAGGACCTGCCATGGCCTTATTTAGCCAGTCCCAGGACAGAGGGAACTGTCTCCTGGGACAGTTCTCACTGGGTGGGCTCTGTGAATAGGGACCTTTCTTGGGTGCCGGCTGGGGCCGGTGCTCCCGGCTGCTGAGGGGGTGACGGGGGAGAACGGGCTCGGCGGCCGGGGCGATGATCGGAGGCTTCTCGGGGGGGAGCACTGCCGGACAGACGGACACAGCGGCAGGCACGGCCGGACACACGGACACACGAACGAGCACGGGCAGCCGCGGCCCCGGCGGGCGGCGCGGCCGGAACC
>WBNO01011734.1:647092-670583 GCA_013400575.1 Peucedramus taeniatus
CGGTCCGCAGCGCTGCCCCGCTCTGCGCGTTCCCGGTGCCCCGTCCCGTCGGGCAGCGGTGCCGTCCGCGCGTGTTTCGTTGGGAATAACGGGCTCCGCGCGGCGCCGCGCGCGATGCGCCGGTACCACGGGAAAGGGCTCGGGCGGGCGCTCAGACACCCTCCTCTCTGCAGGGAGCAGAAACGCGTGTTCCCTCCCCGCCGCTGGCCAGCACCTCCTGGGGCAAGCTGACGGAAACTGTTGCTCCCGAACTTCAGGGCTCTGCGTAAATTGTCTCTGAAGGGAGCCGGAGCCGGAGCCGGACGCGAGGCTGTGTCAGTGCTCAGGGGACTGAAGCCCAGCCCATCCCGAACTGACACAGGGGTCTGCACTGTCCTGTAGCATCTCGGTGCTCTTAGGACCCAAGAGATGCGTTTCAGAGAGGTCAGAGTTACAGGGTGGGATGGGATGAGGGTGTCAGCTCTTTGGTGGTGTGTTAGAAGTGGCAGTAGTGCAGCAGCCGTGCCCCGGTGTTGTGGGGACGGTGACCAGACCGTGCCCGCTGTGTACCCCTCGCACACGTTAAGGCAGGACGAGGTTGCTGCCTGCTGCTTCTTGTTGTGGTGGATATTGGTTTGTGAAAGCCTTGGCCAGGAACGTGGGCTTTGTTCCTGCTGCCGCCTGTGGGTTTCCAGCCCTCTCCATATCCATTCTCCCCCACGATAAAAAGTGTGGCTGAGGAGCAGAGGCTGAAGGCCAAAGCTCTGTGTGCCTCTTCTGTGCTGCAGCCTTCCTCCTCCTCATTGCGTGTGGTTATTTCTGGAACCCCCTTGAACTCTTGACCTGCATTTGCTCCTTTCCCCGTTCACAGTTTCTCATCAAAACAAACTTCTGAGGGCAGTGAGTCACCTTGGAGCAGGAAAAACAGCAAAACCTTTCTATTCCATCATTCCTGGCTGACCTTGTAATTTTATCTCTAGTACCCTCCTTCCTCTCAGCCTCTTGGTTTTGTACTCATCTCTTGTTGCTGTAATTTAATACTAATAGGATTTGGGTTTGGGTTGTTATTTTTCCAGCAGGTAGGGCTTTGGTTCAGTTTGGGTTTGCAAGTGCAGGGTGTGTTAGCAGTGGCAGCACACTGGTGTTAATTACCAGATACAGAGCTTGTTTTATAGCCCCGTGGCGTGTAACCTCAGAAAGCAATAACCAGACTAGTAATGGCAACAAAACCACGCACACTCCCCAAAATCTTAACAAATTGATTGCACAAAGAGTGGTTCCTGGTGGCTTTTGTGGGCTGCCAGGCAGCCATAACCCTCTCAAACGTGGTACAGGATAAGCTCTCTGCTGTTAGCACAAACCTTTCCTCAAAGGCTGAATAAAAGCATGCAGAAATCATTGAAATATTAAATGGTAACTTAGAGCAGAGGATCAGTAATTGGCTTTTATGCTTACAGCAGCCTTTGTGATTCTCTGTTTGCTGGAGCAGAGAAACCCCAGAAAATCATGCCCTATCCTGCCTCAGGTTTCATTATTATAATGCAGTGTATTAGCAAGGGTGTTGGTGGGGTTTTTTCTCCACTGGAAAAATCCGCCCTGCGGCGTAAGGTGGGGTCAGCCGACACGCACGGCACGCGCTAAGGCTGCAAAATTAGCAACATGATTTAAGTGGTTTGCCTTTGTGAGAGTATGCCTGCCCCGAGCCTCTCAGCCTTGGCTCCCCATCAGGCAGCTCCTCCTGGGGCTTCTGAGGTGTTCCAGTGTGTCTTGGCTTTTCTCAGGATAAAAAGAGCATGCGGGACGAGTTGAGGGGGGTTGCACTCTCGTATGTGCTCTTTCTTGTAAAAGTTGAGCAAAAGTATTGTTCTAAATGGGGCTATCGTGAATAACTACAAGAGAATTGCCACCAAAATAGGAGTATTTTGTTTGACTAGCTGACACAGGTGTGTGCTGTATAGTCCATGACCAGTATGGGTGGGGGCTCTAAAAAGTAGTTGACTCATTAATCACTGGGTGAAACTTGTGCTCCAGTGTCCTGGAAGCATCTTAATTTTTTTTTTTCAATGGTGAGAGTAAGTAGAAACTTGAGTTCATTTTCCTGCAGCTTTGCTGGTTAAGATTAATTAAAAGTGAGATCTTAAGGAACTGGGATTGATCGGGCTGTGCTGACTGCAGGATCCTCTACAGCCTCTGTAAATCAGGATACACGACACAGACCCAGCAGTTGTTCCTGCTGTCATGTTTTTCCCATACCACATGCAATGCCAGCGTTATGGACCTGCATCTCAGTTGTCACCCAGACCGAGCCTTTGGCAGCAGCATCAGCTGAACTGCAGCCATGAGCAGGGGTGGTGGGACCCCCAGTGCTGGGAGGCTCCTTAAGGAGAGGTGCCTCTCCTAGTAGTCATTGGCTGAGGTTATTTGTGCTTGCCATGTGCAGTGATCACCCTGTGGTAAGCCTAGGCTGCAAAGATTTTATAAGTCTTTCTGTAATAATTTGTTTTAAGAGGCTGAACCAACCATAGTGTGGGGCCTTGAGCAGCGAGTGTCTCACCAGACCTCAAGTGGTCTGTGTGGAGTGGGAAGGAGATGCAATTACAGGCTCCTGGGCCCTTGCTCTGACACCTTATTGTCAGTAAGAAGTGACATGCACAAATGGCATGTGCCACCACACTGAAAATAGCTCGTGACAGTGCCCTGGGAGCAGGCGGCCGCCTTATATGTCCTGCTGCACATGCCACTGCCTCGGGGGGTGGGGGAGCCCCTTCCCACCACAGGTGCTGCACACCCCACAGCCAGCAGCGAGGGTAGCCTGTCCTCCCAGGCCTGCCTGCATTCTCCTGGGGATATGAGGGCTTGAATGTTAGTCTGTGAATTTAGCAGGGAAAAAACCTGAGTGCGATGTTCAAGCTGATGTTGCTGTTTGCATTAAGCAGGTGTGACTGGGCTTGAGTGTCAGTCTGTCAGCAGAAAGGAAGGAAAGAAGCAGTGCTCTGCTGGGCCCTCAACAAGCCTTGCAGAAACAGCTTGATGTCTATCCTGGTCACCTTTTCACATAAGCTTTCTTTATTTCTTGCACATAGGATTGCCAGGTGCTCTTAAATCAGATGAAAGAGATCACAGGAATTCAGGACTCAGCATTCCTGCTTGCTGCTCTGAAGGTTTGTGTATATTGCCATTGTTTTGGGGAAAGGGAGATCTGATTTTGTCCAAAAAGTCAGGCAAGTTCAGGCCCCTGCTCAGCATAGCACACAGGTGTTTGCTGGTGTGTTTGTCAGCTGATGATGGGCTGCTCCTTGTTAGAGTGGTCCGTGTGTGGCCTGTGAGAGCAATACAGGACCAGCCTGGATGCATGAGAGGCAAAGGGTAAATCCTTTGCTGTTCTCCTCACTGGTGCTTTGCTTTCCCCTCTCATTCTGCCAGGCTGCTGATGGAGATCTCATGGAAGCAGTCACCTTCCTGACAGAGGACCCTGCTCCAGAGCCAGTGCAGAGCCCAGCTGCTGCAGAGCCATCCGCCTGGGAAGGGAGCGCGGTGGGCAAACAGCTCCCACAGGGTGAGCTCCACCTCTGCTCACCCCTACAGCCTCATGTTTGTGTGAGCTCAGAGGGGAAGTATCCATCCTCCCTGCTTCTGCCAGCAGTACATCCCTCCAGCTTCTGTTCTCGTGCATATTTTGCCAGTACTGATCACTTAGTGGTATTTAAATAATGTTTGGAGGTGACACATCACAGTTAAAAAGCTGATGTTCCTGTCTCATTATTTCAAGAGCTCTGAACTGTTTCCTTAAGCTCTGAATTTGGCTGTAAGGAAATCTGGGTAGTGCACAGCTGCATGCTTTGCCCTGTTCTCCTCATCCAGCTCACTCAGTGGCTCCTAGGTTGCCTGGCATGATCTGAACAGGGATTTCTGTTTAAAACCTGAGCTAGAAAATTTTGCTTGTATTGATTGAAGAGCCATATTTGTGAAGTATGATGTTTTCTAGAATTTCCTCTTAGTGAGAATGCTTGCTGCTGCTGGTGGAAAACTGATCAGAATGCTGCCTCTCCTTCTAGATGTTAGTGCTGCACCTGCCCCTCACAACCAAGACAACCTTCGCACAGCCAACACTGTCAGACCACTGGAATCACCAAAAGCTCAAGCTGCAGAAAGGGATGCAGCTGAAAGGTCAGTGGAGCTGTAAATGGCCCTCCCACTTTGGTTTTCCCAGTTATCATAAGTGGGTTCTGAAGCTGGTAACTGTAGAACTACCATGGATCACCTGCCAGGTGGACACCTGGCTGCAGGGGAGTTTGATTCCTGTGGCTCTCGTGAATCTTTGGGAGGTGTTTACAGCACAGTGTTTATCTCTTGTGACAGACCACAGGACGCCCATTCTGCTGAAAACAAAAACCGCTCCAAAAGGAAACGCTGTGAAGTCTGGGGAGAGAGCCCCAAGCAGAATGACTGGAGAAGAGTGGGTGACTGGCCTGTTGGAATGAAAAATATAGGAAATACTTGTTGGTTTAGTGCTGTTATACAGGTAATCAGCAAAAAAGTTCTCTTTTTCTAATATCAGACTTGCTGTGGTCTTGGAGTCAGAATGTTTCTCAGTTAGAAGTAAACGTGCAGCAGTTCTTTGAGGGAGTCATTGTATGCAGATGACCCTCACAGAAACTTCGGGTTTATGTGATGTGACTGTGATGTGTTCTGGCCTGTACAGAAACAGCCAAAGAGCAGTTAAATAAGCTTTACTTAAAAATAGCTACAGATACAGAGAATCTGTGTGTCTGTATGCAGGGAGCTGTGCAGCGATGGCCAAGTGCCTGCTGAAATGATAGAAGCTTGTCTGGCAAAGTGAACTGATAATTTAATTTTACTGCAGTTATTGTTGGCTCGATAACACATGGTGTATCATATTTCAGTTAATGGAATACACTGGCATAGATGCTTGGACAAATAAACAACTAGGCAGCATATATTATTGGTAATGACCTGAAGAAGAGACAATAGTAAGTGGAACTGAGCAGATTTGTCTCTCCTAACCATTTCACATCAGTAGAGAGATATTAATCATTTGTCTTCAGCTCTGGGAGGAAGTAACAAAGCTGCAAATGGCTTCTTCTCACCATGGCTTGTTCTGGGGTGCTTTTCTGAGCCTGCCTGTGCAGAATAGAATGATTTTCCTGAAAGGTTTATATCTATCCTAGAAATGGCTGATGAGATTTCTTCCTTGGGTGGGTATACAAACATGCTGATGATCTCAAAGGTCCATTCCAGCCTAGTTAATTCCATGATTCTATTCTGTGCTGCTCCAGCAAGGGGCTGCTCACATTGTAAACGTGTGTTCAGTAACACGGGACCATTGGGAGTGTGAAGTTCACAAAAGAAACCTGTCAAGTCAGAGTGAAAACAGGGCATCAGATTGCAGTGAGTCCAATCCTTGCAGGTGCTGACCAAGCTTTACCTCTCCTCTCCTTTCAGTCTCTCTTTCAGTTGCCAGAATTCCGGAGGCTGGTCCTTGGGTACTCCCTCCCACAGAACGTGCTTGAAAGTTGTCGTAGTCACACTGTAAGTTTTGATTCAGTAACACTGTCAAGTTTCCCTCTTTTGTGGTGTAGCATTCTGCTCTTTCTCTAACCAGATTTAATTTGGGGCTTTAAAATCATCTGGCTAGGTTTAAGATAAATTTAGGAAATTCTCAAAAACAAAATCAGGATAGGAAAAAAAGGGCTGCTTCTTGTGCCTCTGTCCTCTAGAGCCTTTAACTGCTGTGTGGGGAGATGTTTTTCCTATAAAACTTCTTTGGCAGCTCCAGATTACTCGTTGGTTTGCATGCATGGTAGAAGAGCTGGTATTTGAGCCAGTGTGCAGTTGTTTGGGTGCCTTTTACAATACTTGCACGTGGCGTTCGGTAGCACTAAGTTTTAAGGTGATGCTTTTTAGAGCTGCAGGAAGGCTTTGACTTTTCTTCTTTTTGCAATGCAGGGAAAAAGAAATATTGCATTCATGCAGGAACTTCAGTGTCTGTTTGCATTAATGCTGGGGACATGGCGTAAGTTCGTAGACCCTTCTGCAGCACTGGAACTCTTGAGGGATGTGTTTAGATCAGCTGAACAACCACAGGTAAAACCACTTTGGAAAGCCTTTGCTCTCTTCAAACCAGCAGTCACAGCCACGGCAACCCCATTTTGCCTCATCCTGCTGGTACTTTCAGAGGCCTTTTCCCATGTTTGTCAGCCAACAAGCAGCTGTCCCTGTGTCATTAGAGCAGAATGTACATGCGTGCTAATTAACCAGGCAGCGTAGCATGGCACTACCCAGGGCCATCTGCATAGTCGGGGAGCGATCACGATAATTTCCTCTGATCTAGTGTTCAGATAAGCAGAGTTCATTATCAGTCTAAATCAGCACAGCACTTCAGTCTCACGTAGCTCAGCTGAGTGAGTACAGCAGCACCAGTCAGGTTGTGCTCAGTGTTCAGCAGACTGGGGGAACACTTCCTGGTGGGTGTCACAATTGACTCTCCACCTTCATCTCTCTTCTAGCAAGATGTGAGTGAATTTACACACAAACTACTGGACTGGCTGGAGGATGCATTCCAGCTCACTGTGAATGCCACGTGAGTTCTGTGTAGTCTCGGGAGTTTGACCTAAAGAGGGTTTTAATAAATTAGAAGACTTTATGTGAAAATTTTGAGCAAATGAGTGTTATGGTTTCCTGTGGATGAGGCTTACTAAGCTTGAAATGTTGTGTCTGCATCTCCTGTTGGTGAGTGTGGGACTTTGCTCAGTGCTGATATGGCCTGAAGAGTAAATGAGCTTTTGAGGGAGCTCAGCAGCCCTGATGAACAGAAAAGCTCTGGTAGTTTGAAACTTCCTTTCAGAAGCTGGCACCTTAGCCTTTTTTTTTTTTTTCCCACTCTTGCCAGTGTAAGTGTTGGCATGTGCTTTGGAACATGAAAATTAATTAGAAGCTTCCTCTTTATTTAGTGCTTGTATAGAAAAATGTGCTTTTGCTGGCTGCAAATGAAAGTGTGCTTTTGCTCTCTGAAACAGGAGCCTTGGGGACAAATCTGAAAACCCAATGGTGCAGCTCTTCTACGGGACTTTCCTGACTGAGGGTGTCCATGAGGGTGAGTTAAGGCTTTGGTAGATTCAACTTTTTAACTCCTTTGAGTGTTTTGGAGTTAACCAGAATTTTTTGTTCTCTTGAGTCAGCTCATGGTTTCTGTATGGTTTCCATCATCCAGGCAACACTTTTTCCAAGATTGAGACCTTTGGTCAGTATCCCCTTCAGGTAAATGGTTACCGGAACTTGAACGAGTGCTTGGAAGGAGCCATGGTGGAGGGAGAGATGGATGAGGCAGCAGCATCTCAGTCAGTGAAGTATGGACAGGAGGTTAGTTTGACCTTTTTTCTCAAGCCTTTGGTTGCCTGCTGCAGGAAGGTGCAGCACACACAGTGCAGGGCTACTGTGATAACTTTAAATGGCAACTGTGAGTGTTCTCTAAGAATTGAATACAAAACATTTTCTGGATACCTGGATCTCATGTAAATGTCTGTTACTGTTAGGTGGTCAGACACTAAAGTGTGGTTAGACACTAGGTCTTTGCTGATTTATAAAGATGTGTTGTCCTGTGTAACCAGTTCAGAGACTTTATTTTAAATTGCAAAGGTCAATGTCTGCCTCTGAGTCAAGTGTGATCAAGTCTCTCTCTTTCTGTTGAAGCCTGCCTGTACCTGAGTAGGGGGAGACCTACTGCCTCCATATTTTCGGAGGGTAAAAGTACAGTGCTTAACTCCATGGTATGCCATTTGGAATTTGTCTCTTTCTCCCTATTATATTGTGTATGGTTTGGGGTTTTTCTTCTTGCTTTCACTCTTATTTTCTGACTGTGATGATTTTATTTCATTTTTTTTTAATCTCACTAATCACAAACCAATCATAAAAAACTTAGTTGCAGCAAGGTGAAGAGGCACCATTGCATTCAGCATCCTCTGTGTGTAAGTGCAGCAAAAGTTAGCTTAGAGAAAGGCTGGGAAACAACATTGGCAAAGGTATCTGGTGTAGGCAGGGCAGGGATAAGTATTTCAGTTCTATGAGAATGTCTGAAAATTGTGTTGCTGTGGTTTAAACTAGCAAAGGAGAAATGAAATATTGAGCAGGGGAGCCCTGTTCTGACTCTTGACTCAAATGTTTGGTCTGGGTTTTTCTGGTTTCTGCCTGAAGCAGTTCAGGTGCATTTACAGGGGATGTGGGGGAAGCTGGTGTTGGCTGGCACTGGAGACAAAGGCACATTGGAGCTCATCAGGCAGGTTCGTTTCAATCCAAGCTTTAGTTCCTCAAAATTCTTTCCCAAAATTAAGGGAAATTTGACCCATCACGGAGCTGTTTTAATTCAATTGTCTGCACAGATAGGAGGAAAAGGCTCTGCCTTAATTTCTGAGAGGCCTTACTGGGAAAATTGTGCATCTTAGTTTCACTTCCTAGGATGTAGTGGGTAAAGGGTGGCATGATAGGGAATAAAGTGACATAGGGAATAAGGTGATTTTGTCTTTTGAGCACCTAGGCAAGTGCACTGAAAGTCAAAGCAGCAATGGAATTAACAGAAACTTCTCCCAGACTATGGGAGCATAAATCATTCCTCCTTTGTGGTTATGGGCTGCTTCTTAGAAAGCTCTGGTGTGGGGGAGTTTTGTTGTTGCAGCACATCTGACATGAATCCCACAAAGGAAAACGAGCTTAGTGTGCTCATCCTGATCCCAGAGGGGATGAAGTGGGGGGTGCCAAACTAAGATAGGTAAAGGAAGTTTCTGGCAGTGGATGCTGGAATTTGTTGTGAATCCAGGAAGAGCAAGAGGAAGTTTAAATTCAAGTGAGAATTTTTCTTTCAGCATGACTCTTTGAAATAGTGTATGAAGCTACAGAAAGTAGCTGGGGGTCTTCTCTGAATCCCCTAAATCAAGTAGTTTGCAAGTAGACTGAGAGAGAATAAGGACTCTGGTGCTGCAGGAGAGCTCCTGCTTTGTTCATCACTGCATGTGATCTGCCTCAGAAAAGAACTCTCTTGGGGGCTCCTAGATGATGTGCAGATTGTATATAGCCTCTGCTAATTAGTAAAATTCAGTACTGGACTTAATAATCCATCAAGCTGGATGCATCAGGCAGTGACAAGTAACACTGAGAGCAATTGTGAGGCTTTTTCACAGTAAAAATGTAAAATGGAAGCATAAATTACTAACTTGTAAAATTTGGCTTTCTGACCAGTCACTCTGCAAACAAAACCTAATTCTGTGCTTAAAGACAGAGACTTTTAAATCAGTCTGAAATCATTTAGGATCAGTTTAAAATGTTAAGTCATCTTACTGACAGTTATCTGACTTTTAAGTCATCCATTAGCAGTCATCTTAAAACATTTCCCTCTGGGGGCATTTCTGCTTTTGTTACAGCGCTGGTTTACAAAACTCCCACCAGTTCTGACCTTTGAACTCTCCCGATTTGAGTTCAATCAGTCACTAGGACAGCCAGAGAAAATTCACACCAAGCTAGAGTTTCCTCAGACTATGTATATGGACAGGTGAGTTGTCCTGTTGTAAGGTATGTTTAAAGCTATTGCTTTGTTATAAATAAAGAAATTTAAAAGGTTGTTTGGGTGAGCAAGGAAAGATTCTGAAATATTTACAGAAGATTGTGGATGTTAGAAGTAAACAAATCTCACCTGGCAAACAGGGCTCTGTATTTCTGTTTAGGTACCTCTACTGCAATAAAGATCTTATTCAGATGAAAAGAGAGGAAATGAAGAGATTGAAGGAGAAAATGGTGACTCTGCAGCAGAAACTGGAAAGGTGAGTAGTCAGCTGGTTTTATTTTTATGCCCTCTGGAAGAGTGCAAGTGTTTCCTTTTGAATGAGCTTTCCAGTAGCAGAGAAACTTGTAGGGGAAGGAGAAACAGCAACATGCTTGTTCTGAAACACGTGGCAGAAGGATGTGTATTTTCAAAAACAAACCTGCCTCTTCAATCGTTTCTAAATTTTACTGATGCTGTTATAGGAATGAATTCTTTAAAGAGCAGAGTTGACACTGTCAGCTGCACTGGCAATGGAGGTGAGGAAGCCCAATAGCACATTACAGAAAAAGTTGTTCTTCTCTTGTCCCATGAGGTTTAAACCCATCTCATTCCTTCATTCAGACAGCACCTTGCATTTTTCCATAGGTACATGGAATATGGCTCTGGCCCAGCCCGCTTTCCTCTGCCTGACATGCTGCAGTATGTGCTCGAGTTCATTGCTACAAAGCCAGCCGTGGCTGTTTCCTCTGCTCAGAGCTCTCAAACAGCACTCCTGCACTCCCAAGCCAAGCCTCATGTTTTGGATGTGCTTTCACAGCCAAATGGGTGAGTAAACAGAAATAAAAAGGATGCAAAGGAGAACACTTCACCTGCCAACTAAATGGTCCTGGGTGGCATTCCAAAAGTGGGTTATTTATCTGGGTACTGGTGAACACAATGCTGTGGTGTGCAAATGCTTGTGCAAGTAGTGGGTTACTGCTTTGCTGGTCTGGTGTAAATAGAACACTGCATCTTGGTCTGTTCTTTCTCCTTGTCCAAAAGCATCCCTATATTCCTTGCCTAAGCAGCAGTTAAGAACTAAATTACGTGCTCTTTTTGGTTAGGCTACTCATTTTTTTGCTTCATTGACCAGTAAATTACAGCAATATTGGATTATTATAACCCGGGCCACCATGGTTGGTTTAACACTCTAAATTAAGCTGAGTAAACACACACATTTCTTAGTAGTAATGGAAGGAATTTTTAGCATTGCTCATTGTGAATCTGTGCTTAGAGAATTCTCTAAGAACTTTCCTTAGTATTTTTCCTGTATTTTAGTTTGGACTGTGAAGGCAGAAGCACACATTTCAGTGTACTTGTTCTCTCTACATTTTATACTGCTCTGGAAAGGAAATCCTGCTCCAGCTCTGGAGTAATTTTTGTTAGGTTTATTTTGTATTCTTTTCCATAAAAAGAAAAACAGAGGAAGATTAAAAAACCTGCCCACTACTCTTGTATTTTGCTCCACAGCATACAAGAAAGGAACGATACTAGGACTGAAGATGAAGCTTTCTTTGTGGCAAATTCTTCACCACAGCAGAGCTCCAGTATGGAGCTCCAGCCTCCTGTTTCACCAGCAGAACTGTCTGAACGTCCAGCTCCTCACGTGGTCTCCAAGGAAGAGCTGAACCTGGTTCAGACGTGTCTGCAGCGATGGAGAAATGAGATCGAGCAAGACGTGCAAGGTTGGCCCCAAATGCATTTGCAGTGATTTTCCTCCTGAATGCCTGCCTGGTTTCTCCCCTGTAGCTTTGCTGGATACAGCCTGAACTACAAATAATTTTGTCCCTGTTTGAGCTCTGGTGTTGAGTCCAGCTGATAGTCTCTGCATGGCCTCACACTCTTTGAAGTGAAAGGAGCTAGCATCACCTGATGAGCAGTCATTAATTTTTATGCATTTCTCTCATTGTTGATGTTCTTGGCAGATCTGAAGGAGTCTATTGCTGGAATCAACCTGTCCATCGAACAAATGTACTGTGACCCTCTCCTCCAGCAGGTAGGAAATGCAGCTTCAGTATGTAAATATAAACCTAGTATTGCTGATCCTCATTTTTGTTAGTACTTGTTGGTTTAAATTGCCCCCTTCACTGTATTTTTAAATTTCCAGTGATGAAGCAGAGAAAGATTTACTTATGAAAATCTTGTTTCTTCTTTCTTTAAAAGTCAGTTTTCACATAGTAAGAAATGTATCAAATTGCTGGACTCTTATGCCATGCTTCACCTACAAACATTCCCACTGTTTGTGTACAGAGGTCAGGCAGAGTCAGTCCCTAAGTGCACATCTGAATGATGCCCCCGTCACTTTGCAGGTTCCCTATCGTTTGCATGCAGTCCTGGTCCATGAGGGGCAAGCAAATGCTGGGCACTACTGGGCCTTCATATATGACCAGCCTCGGAAGAGATGGCTCAAGTACAATGACATCTCAGTGACAGAGTCATCGTGGGAGGAGCTGGAGCGAGAGTCATTTGGGGGCCTGAGGAATGCCAGTGCCTACTGCCTGATGTACATCAGTGACCAGGTGTCCCCTGTTGGTGCAGGTACAGAGCCACAGCTGCTGGCTGATGAGGTGTTTGTGTGCTGGTGTGTCTCTCTGGCCTGTGTGATCATCATGTTCCTCAGCTTCTCCAGCACAGCTGTCTTTTGACAAAGCACAAAACTTCACCTCAGATAGGATTGAAATAATCTGCTTCATGCTCAGTTCATTTCTGAATCCCTGATAGGGCTGAAAACTGCCAGGAGAAGCATCCAGGTGAGATTGGAAACAGCATCTCATGTGTGAATTATGTGTGTACAGACTCACACTGCCCTTTTGCCACTTTAATATGCATCTGGTGCTGGTGTTCTTCATTCTAACTTTTGGTAGTGTTTATATGGCAGCATTTGTTTCCTCAGGGCATGTAAAACACCTCCTACTTTATCTCTCCGGTTTTTATCACACTTCCTGACTAGTTTGCTTTGTCTTTGATGGTTCTGTTACACTGAATCTAAATGGGCTCTTTTTGTGCAGCCTCTCCCCGAGAGGTATTGGCACCTCAGTGGCTCAGACTTAGTGTGTTTGCAGGGCCAGTGTATAAATAGTTTTGTGGAGGAATTGCTGTGCACGTGGCTCTAGACATGGAAAACAGCTGTACAAGGACCCAGTAATTTCACACGTGGCTCATTTTGATGTAATAAATGGAAAGAAACAATGGAGAGCTGACATTCTGTTCGTTGCTAAATGTGGCTGATGAGGATCTGGAGGTTGTTCTTTATTTTCTTATGACAGTTCTGAAATGAACCCATGGGGTATTTTTTTCTCCTATTTAATGCAATTTTTTTTGTTGTTTTTTAAAGCATTTTACAAAGGGTGCATAAAAATATCTGCTGTAGAAAGTTGCCATTTGCTTTTGATAAATTTTAGGCCTTGTCTGAAGCTGATGCTGCTTGGGTTTTGTGCTGTTTTAAAAGTGAATACCGAAGTAGATCTAAAAAGCACTAAGAAATATCAGCATGATACTCGTGCTGTAGAGGCCATGCAGCCCTTTCCTTTACCTGCTGTACAGTGATTAAAGTGTGTCATCTCTGGCTGAGCTGTGAACTTTCCAGCTGTTGGCAGTTCAGTGCTGTTCCCTGTACAACTGGAGCCATTGGATCAGGATGTGTCTGACCTGCATCAGCAGCTGCTGGTTCTGGAATTGCTCTGTGTAAATGCTGTCCAGTAGTAGAACAAAATGGGGGGTTGTTTTAGATAACTCTGTAGATTTGTCTTTATTTTTGCATCTTTGGTTCTGGATCACCTTCAGTTACAGAGCCAGTAGAAAATTTGGCTTCTTCCCCCTTCTGTCCCTTAGCCAATTGCCTTGTGGCTACCCATGATACTGTGTGTGTGCTTAGTCCCTAAGGGTGCTGCCCTGCCACAATGTGTTTCCTTATGCCAGTCTTGCATTTCCTCCAGATGAGGATGAGGGCCCAGAGGCTAGACAGTTCCAGAAAGAAGTGGAAGCTTTGTCCCCAGAACTGAGACACTACATCCAGGAGGACAACTGGCGCCTGGAGCAGGAGGCAGAGGAGTGGGACGAGGAGCAGTCTTGCAAGATTCCTCAGATGGAGCCTTCACCTACTTCTGAATTGCAGGACCTCTCCTCTGAGTCAGGACCAGGTAATCTCACTCTGAATTTGCAAACCATGTCGGAACCAGGAACAGCCAGCTGGTCACTGTGTTGAAGCCTTGCACAAATGTGTCAGAATGCAGGAGCAGGCGTGAATGAGGCAGCAAAGGCAGCTGCTGGAGGCTCTGCCCTGACAGTACAAAAGGCTGTTCTGCTGGTGTTACATGTGCATCCTTCCAAGCCTGTCCCCAGAAATGCTGTTTCCCATTCACTTCATCATCATGGGCTAATATCAGTTCATTTCAGCTTTTTCTTTTTTCATAAATATGGAGTGGACAAGGGCTGTTCTCTGGAGTGGGAAGCGTTGCTTGGCAGTCCCTGATGAGGTGTGCCATTCCCACTGGAAAGGGGTACGCGCACGTCAAGCGCCTTCACCTCGGGGATGAAGGCAGCAGCTGTGTACAACTGCATGGACAAGCTGCAAAACACTTTAGAACAAGAGAGAAAAAGTCTTGCAGCTCTTGCTCACTAGTACCACACATCTGTCCTGACAGAGCAGTCATCAGTCTGTGAGCAGAGCGTGCACTCCCTGTCCTCAGAGCACGCCAGGATTGCCAAGGAGCAGACTGCCAAGGCCATTGCCAACACTGCTGATGCCTACGAGAAGAACGGTGTCGAGGCAGCTCTGTGTGAGGTAGGAGCTCAGCCTTGGCCCAGGAACCTACCCCTTGTCTCCATATTATTCTTCTCGATAGACCTTTGCTTTTCCCATTTCTCTGAAGTTCTGTAGCTGTGCCATGTTTAGCTCGGTCCCCTTTGGCTTTCCTGTATTTTGCTTTGGATTTTCTTACTCTCTCTCTTCTTTTTCTTCTTGGCCACAGCGCAAGGAGGTAGAGCCACTGAAGGCCCATCCAGAAGAAACATCCCCCACAGTTCAGGCAGAGCAGCCCCAGGACACTCAGGAAGCAGAGGCTGCTGCCCAAACTAGCTCACAGGTCTCTGAAGTGGAAATCCCCAGTGTGGGGAAGATTCCCGTTAGATCCGATGCAGATGGATATAATGAGGAGGTACAGATCCCAGTGCAGGGGTTAATTACTGCTGCTCATCAGCCTGTAGCTTTGTAGTTAGCTGGCTTTGAGCTGCCCTAAGGGTGGGTGTCATAGTGTCTGTCATAGGAGCAACGCCCTGTACAAAGTTCGTTTTCCTACTGTGGAGGGGAAGGGGGAACACATAGTTCATAATTCCATTTTTAAATGTCACCAGAAAAGGAGCTCTGTAAGAGCACTCGATTTGTCAATCTGCATCTTGGTCATAAGTCCTCTTTCTGGCACAACTGTATCAAAATTGATCCTACCTGTGTTAATTTTTTTACAAGTCTCTTTGCTGGCTTCAGTTACTATTTTGTCCCCAGTCAAAGACCTTAATCCCAACAGCATTTAAGTACCCTGCCCACTGATTTTTTTGGAGTCTGACTTTAACCGCTCTCATACCTGCTCAAGCTGTGTTTTGGAAGTTCTCTCACTTTCACAAGTTGGATTTCATACAAACATTGGGACTGTCACTCCCTGAGTAGGTTTGAGATGTTCTTGAGTGATGTTAGCTTGAGGAACTGCTGCACCACAGGCTCTGCATTCATTTTACATGTCTTAGGAAGATTGAGTGGGACATGGTGGGAACCTGCTTTACCTTCTCACTTGTTGAATTTAAAAATTCAAGGGTTTGGAGTAACCAGCCTTGAGATTTTTAAATGCCTAAAAGAAAGCCCAGCATATAAAGTGCATGTGATGGATGGAGTCAGTAGCATGCAAGTAACTCACAGCCCCAGTTATCACACCTGTACTCATACCATTTCCTTTAAACCTTACCTTTTGAAAGTTTGTTCCATTCTTCACTATGCTGTCTCTTCTTTCCCTGTCTGTTGCTGTTTTCCTTGTTTGTGTCTGTCTCCTGCTTTCGTGGTAGGTGATGCTGAGCCCAGCCATGCAAGGTGTCATCCTGGCTATTGCAAAAGCCCGCCAGACCTTTGATCGTGATGGGTCTGAAGCAGGGCTTGTTAAGGTATTGATTTGTTTGCTAAATCAAATAGTATGGATATCTGTTTTCCCAGAATAGAGAGTATGTGCCATATTGACATCAGGAATGTAAAGGGAATGATTTGTGCACTTTTTCTTCTAGTTAATGGCCCTGCGTTTCAGGTCCTGCTCTCTTGCAGTGATGAGATATCTGTGGGGTCAAAACCATTTTTAGAGCTTGCAAGAGAGCCCCCTCCTCCCAAGACAAACAGAAACTTTCCTTTTTTCTGCTTATTCTTTTAGTACTGTAAAATTTGGTTTTCTGGTTCTGAGCATATTTGCTTACTGTGACCTCTGCTGTTAAAGCTGTCCTCAAGAAATGTCTGTGTGAACAGAGGTTTGAAAGCATAACCACTGCTGAATGCTGAAGCTGGTGTTAGATTTTACAGGCAGGTAGATTTAACTAAAAATACCACATGGAAAGAACCATCCATGCTGGTAATCTATGGGAATATAAATCACAAGAGCCTCTTGCACCTCCTGCAGGTAGAAGTGTGTCCCAGTCGATTTTGGCAGCCTGGGCACTTATTGGAGGGTTGCCAAATCAGTCTAAGGCAGCTGTACCCCCTCTCTCAAAGGCATTTACACACCCTGGCACTTTTGGAAGCTCACGCTTCACACGGGGGGTTTGCCTGGCTGTGGGGGCCACTGGTTTAGAGCTGAGGTGTTGGTGGGCTTCCTTTCCCCACTGGGATATCAGCAGCAGAGGAGGCTCGGTGTCACCACAGGAGTCCTTTGAACAGGACAGGTTTGAGCTCCTGTTGGCTGCGTGGCGTTCCCACGGGCAGACAGGTGGGTGTGTCAGTACCTGTGTTCCATTGGCAGGCATTCCATGAGGAGTACTCCAGGCTGTACCTGCTTTCCAAAGAGACCCCAACCCCCCAGAACGATGCCCGGCTGCAGCACGTGCTCATCTACTTCCTGCAGAACAACGCCCCACAGCAGGTGGTGGAACGCACCCTCCTCGAGCAGTTTGCAGACAAAAACCTCAGCTATGATGAACGGTGAGTGCCCAGCATCCCAGGGTAGGCTTTTCCCACCTGGATGTGGCTCAGTGTTGTGATTTTTCCCCTTTCTGCTCACATGGAGCAGGTCCATCAGCATCATGAAAGTGGCACGGGCAAAGCTGAGTGAAATCGGTCCTGACGATGTTGACATGGAGGAGTACAAGGTAAGGGACCAGAGAGCTGTGTCTGATCCTTCCCACTGTCCTAGCTGGCTCTGTCCAGTCTGGGAAATGGGAAGCCCAGCCTGGAGCTGTGTGGCCAGCACAGTGGTCACTGCCTGCCTGTTGGCAGTGGGTGTCTGCAGGAGGCTGCTGGGGGACGAGGAATGCAAGGGCAATCTGAGCTTGGAGGAGTGTCTGTAGTTGGCTAAATTCATTTATGTGTCACTCTTGAGAGACATTTAAACAGTTCAAAGGGTAGAACTGGGGACCCCAAACTATGCATGTGAGTGTTCCAGGTGAGGCTGATGCTCTGCTTTCCTCCTCAGAGATGGCATGAAGACTACAGCCTTTTTCGCAAGGTGTCCATTTACCTGCTGACAGGGTTGGAACTCTACCAGAATAGAAAGTAAGTTCCTCTAATTGTGTTTGGACAAGATAAGTTGTAGCTAAAAGTAAAGGCCACAGTGGTTCACAGTGACAAGCCACCAAATCCAGGTGGGCAAATTGACATGAGACATGACAAGAGCAGCTTAAAATTCCCCCAAATTGATCTAATCCCTGTCAGCAGTTCTGTTTTCTCACCTGAAGCTTGAAATGTGTGAGGGACTGGAATACACAGCCTTCTGCCCTTCTTGGGGTGTCCTGTCATAGTGCAGTTCCTGGAGCAGTACAGAAAACAAACAAGGAACAAACACATTGCAAATGAACTTGGTTTTAAGAGGCTTTGCCCAGACACTTGTTTTGCATTCTGGGCAAAAAGGAGCAGGAATGGCTTGACATGGAGCATCTGTTCATTTGTGCTTTGGCAAGGAAATACAGCTTTTCCCATCCAGCCAGGCCCAGCAGGAAAGGCTTCCTGAGCTGGGCCAAGGGAATGGCTGTAGTCATGGCCCTGGCAGGGCCTGTGGCCTGCAGAGCTGACCCTCTTCTTCCAGGTACCAAGAGTCACTGACCTACCTGGTCTACGCCTACCAAAGCAACACCAAACTGCTGCTGAAGGGAACCAACCGAGGCGTGAGCGAGTCGCTGATCGCCTTGTACAGAAGGAAGTGCCTCCTGGTTTGTATTGAGGAGCTCAGCACTCCCTTTTGGAGAGGAGGGGAGGGAGCTGCCATGGTAGCCAAGACCAGTGTAACTGTTTCTGTCTGCTGACATGATTCTGCCCCTTGCTGAGTGCCAGCAGCAATATGGAAAGCTAATAATAATCATAATTCAATTAAAGAACATGCCACATAGGTTTCAGGGAATCTAGGGAAAGGCAGATCTGGATCTTGCCATCTTCAAACCAGAATTGTAAATAAGCTGTATGCTCTCTGTACACAGATACAGCAAATTGCATGTATGTGTATGAATACATGTATTTTCAAGTTTGTTTTCTGTGGTGTGTTTCCCATGACTGAAAGTGGCTGTTCCACCAGAACCTGGTGCTGTTAGTCCTCATTCTCTGCATGGCTGCCAGTGCAGGGCCCAAGCTGGGCCTGAGCCTGGGTGGTTATTCATGGTCCATGCTTGTTGTTTGTAAGTCTGTCCCCAATTCTCTTTCCACCCCCAGAAGCTGAACGAGGTGGCAGCTTCTCTTTTTGTCAGCTGTGAAGAAGCTCATGTGTCAGAGGGTGTGAGCATCCTGAATGAGCTCATCATCCCCTGCATGCATCTCATGAACAACTTTGAGATCTCCAAAGAGGACCTGGATGCCATCGAGGTCATGAGGAACCGCTGGTGCTCCTATTTGGGACGAGAAGACATGGATGGTAGGAAGGGCTGCTGTTCAGGGGCAGGGTGGTATCTGGATCTGAACTGGGAAAGAATTAAAGGACCACCTAAATTAAATTCTTGGTGTCTGCACTGCAGCCCATCAAGGCCCTTCTAATTGTGGGAGGAGAAATGCATTTGAATCACCCATTAAATCCTGTTACAGAATAAATTAATCTTTTGCACTAAAACAAGCTGCAGAAGGGGGCTTGGGTCTTCTGTTAGGGTTTCTCCCTGACTGGAGGTACCCAGGAATGGCAGGTGAATGCAGGCATGCTTGGTGGTGTGGCATGCTCCTCTTCAGGAGGGAGGAGCAGGTGTTATCAGAGGCCAAGGTTATGGAAGATGGAATGGGGGAGCAGATTTGGGGCATCTCTGCCTTCTGAAGAGGGTTTGTCATTGTAGAGCTGGACGTTGGTTCTGGGCAGCTGTTCTTGTTCTGTGTTTTCTTCTGGAGTTGGCCTCCGTGACTCCCCTCAGGTCATTTCTCTTCAGACAAATTGGTCCTGACTTGCCTTGACGTGGGCATGAAGCTCTGGGGAGTCCCTGCAGAGTCTTTATCAGTAACGGGATAAACTTGACGAAAGAAAATTAAGCAAAACCACAGAGGTTTATTCTCAAATTACAGATTAATTTACAAATAAATTAAAAATTAATATTGGATAAATTTATCCCAGTTCCTGGGCTGGATGTGACAGCCTTTGCTTACAAAGAAGGTTTTAAAGAACCAGAATCTGAGTGCTCACCCCTCCTGGGTCGCGTGAGCTGGCTCAGGTGTTGCCTGCTCTTCTTCCCCCCATAGTGGCTGTGGTGTATGGTGCACTCCGGTGGCATCCGGGCACAGACCTGCCCTGGGAGTGGACGGTACCAGCTCAGCACAGGCTGAACTGGCCTGAGGGCCTATGGGATGTGGGAGCTCCGTTCCCCTCAATTGCACAGTCAATATTTGGATGTCACCCTGAAGCACACAGCTATTCTTCACCCGACAGCCAGGCCGGCAGCGCCTTTCCGGGGAAAGCAGCGTGTCTCAGTGGGACACAGCCCTGTCCTCGGGCAGCCAGGTGGCAGTGGAGCTTCCCCACGGAGCCCTGGGCAGGCAGGCAGGGCGCGAGCTGGCGGCTGCTGCCAGGCCTCCTCTGCATCAGCAGCCTCTGCTCGTCCCTGGTGCTGGGCTGGGCACTCTCAGCGCAGGGAGAGGAGCCTGCAAAAGGCACCACGGCTCCTTAACTCGGGGCCTGAGTTAATGCCTCCTCTGCCATTTGCTGCCACTGACTGTTTCCTCCTTTCCCCCTTGACAGCAAAGCTGCAGATGAAGCTGGGTGAGCTGCTGCCCCGGCTCCTCGACGGCTCCACTGAGGTCATCGTGCTGAAGGAGCCGCCCAAGATCCGGCCCAACTCCCCGTACGACCTGTGCAGCCGCTTTGCGGCCGTGATGGAGTCCATCCACGGGGCCTCGGCCGTGGCGGTGAAGTAGCCCGCGGGCCGTGCCGCAGTGCCACGCTGCCGGCCTGCCCGGGGCCGCGCCGGCGAGGAGAGCTTTGGATTCCAAGCTGTGTTCTTTGTAAATATGAGCGGATAAAAAGCAGTATTGCACTTCTGAGGCAGAACGTAAGGCAGTAACACGAAGGACCCGGACCCCTGTTAGAGTGCGAGGCGCGGGCCCCAGCAGCACCGTGGGGCCCAGCCCGGCTCCAGAGATCCTTCTGTCCTGGCAACCTTCTAGATGCAGCCCCTGGGTCCATGATGGTACAGGAGCCCAACTCTGCTCAGCGCTGCGCACTGTGGCTGGGCTGTCGGGCATTCGCAGCTCCCTGAATGGCCACTGCCAGAGGCTGCATGTTCCAATCCAGCCAAGCTCCTGCTCACAGGAGCCTGGGCTGAGTGAGGAGGAGGCAGCAAGGAGCAGTGGCTCGCGCTCTGCCGCGTGGGCAGTCGTGCACGCAGCTGCCTGTTGTGGTCAAGTCAAACAGGCTTTTGCCTTTTGTACTCCAGCTGGCACCAGAAACCGTGCAGGAGCCTTCCTTGAAAAGGCACAGGCAAATCCTGGCAGCGAGGAGCCAGGACGGGGCTGTGGGTTTGTGCCTGGCAGGAGCTGACTGGCTCAGGGCAATCACATCACCCCAAATGATACTCCCCTTGTGGCCAGAAGGCAAACTTCCTTCTCCCCTTGGGTGGTGGGTCAGGGCTGGATTACTGTCAGTGACAACTGTGAGGGCTCGGATCAGCCCCTTGTCTTGGTGGTGGGTGTTTGTGTTGACTTTGTTAACAAACTGCCCTGTTGGCATTTCCTTTTGCAGTCGCCCTGTGCTTGCATTTGAGCTGCAGCAGTTGTAAGCCAAAAGTTCTGAGTCAGTGGAGGGGGATCCTGTTTTTTGGAACTATGCAGAGTTTTCTAACAGTGCAATAAAAGCATTTGTTCTATGTTAGAATGAAAAAGCTCCTTCCATGTCTTTATTTTACTCTAGGGTTCTGCCTGAAGGTTCCCCGTGTACAAAATGTGTTGTCATTAGCAGAGCTGCCTTAAGGTGGTTCCACCACCCTGTCAGGGATGTTGGGTCAGGGAAACTGGGTGTTTCCCCAGTATTTAGGAATAAAATGCTAATGTGGGAGAATCTTGCACTCTCCTGGTGACTTTAGGATGAAGTAGAGCTGCTATTATCCACAGGCACTCTGGCTGCCAGTGTCCCAGCAGCGACCCGTGCCTCCTCAGGGACCAGGGTGCTGCTTTTGCAGCTTGTTTCCCCCATTGTTGTGACAGAGCAGTGGGATGAGGCCTTCAGCTCCCTGCTCAGGGTGCTTGACCTGTGATGAATGGGAACGTGGAGCTCTTGAGCAGAGCCCCCAGGCCATCACCCACCCAGAGGCAAGCTACCTCCTCCCAGCCAACACTTGGCAGTGCCAGGCAGCTCTTGTGCACTTGCAGGCAGTAGGATGTGGTTTGGGAAGAGGAGAGCCTGTTTGTTCTGACTCGTGAAACGGTGGCTTTGCCCTGTTCTTTGTGTTGCTGCCAGAAGCTGAAATGCCCAGCCCATGCCCACAGCCTGCTCTAAGGGACCAAGAAAGAGAGACAGGAGTACAGAGGGGTGCCAGGGACGTCATGGTATTTGGACTGGGCTGGACAGGAGGAGTGTTCCCGGGCTGGCAGCCTTTGCTCACTGTCCTGTACTCCCATTTCCCAAAGCAGCCTCTCTGTGCTCCCTGGCTTGCTCAGCCCTCCTAGGGCAGCTGGCAGGGGGTGCAGCTCCTTGGCAAGCGATGGCCAGGAGCACTGTCCCTCAGTTCTACCTTGATTCTTCTTCAGAAGAACTGAGCACCTGCCTCTTCCACCTCACTCTCAGCACCACCAGCTCTGTCCCCAGTCCTGCAGCAGCAGAACTCACAGGGATCATCACTGTCCCCTCTCCTCGCCCATCCACTCCTTCCTCTCCTCCAGCTGAGCAAAGTGCAGGTTTCAAAATGGGACTTAGAGGGAGTGGACTTTGCTTCCCCCAGGAATGCTGCTGCCGGCCGGGCCTTCCTTGAGGAGGGTCACGCGCCCACGGCTTTGAGCCTGCAGGGATTAAACCAGCAGTGAACTCCGTTTCCAGCCAGTGCCGTGGCAGCGGGCAGGCCCCTGTCAGGACTCCGGGTGCTAATCCAGCCTGATGGTCCATGCTCTTGCTCACAGAGGTGTGTAATCAGCCTTTATTTTTACAGCTGAATCAGGAAAATGTGGAAGGAACAGTTGAGACCAGCAAAAACCCTTTCTTGCCTCTTGTGCACAGGTAAATGATGCAGTCGAGGAACTTTTGACACAAAGGTCTGTGGCACTTATCGGCTTTATCATCTTAGCCATGAGAAGATGAGGCTCCTGCAGGGCACACGGTCACTGTCATCCCACCTTTGCAGCAGGAGTAGAACTTGGTGCTGCCTTGTCTCTCATTTTCCTCCTTCCCCCTTCTTTTCCGTTTTTCTCTCTTTTCCTCCAGTCTTTTCTGGACCATAGCTGCAGCAGCAGTGCTGCCCCTTGCAGTTCCCACCCTGCATCCCACCTCTCCAAGATACAGCTGCACGTTCAGAGCACAGACACACTGCCAAGGGACACGATAATTTATTGCAAATACATCAGAGCGACACAGACATGCAAGGAAAGAGCTGCTGCTCTGGGATGCAGCATCAGCCCCGAGACACCTGGCTACGGGGGACTGGCCAGGGATGCCACAGTGTCACCCATCAGTGATGGTACCACGGTGTCACCAGCAGTACAAAGTGCTGCCCGCTGCTTGCTGCTTCCCCACGCCTGCTTGGTGAGTGCTGCGGGGAAATCTGCTGCTCCTTAACAGAGAAAAAGTGAAGCAGACACGCAGAGGAAGGAGAGGAACCTGCAGAGCTGCCGTAGCAATTAGCAAATCATCCCGTGAAACAAGCAGGAGCCCTCCCTGCCAGGGGAAGAGCCAGGAGGTGCGCAGGGCACAGCGCCCCGGGGCCCTAGATGACCAAGTCTGAGTTTTTGGGGTGCAGGGGGTGCTCCCCGGGCAGAGGAGGCGCGGCGGGGCCCTGGCGGCAGGCGGGGGCGCCCGGGGAGCGGGCGCTGCAGGCCAGGAGCAGCCCGCCCGCGGCGAGGAAGGCTCCAGCAAACCAGCCCAGGAAGGTGGCCTCCCCAAACTCCCACCTGGGGACGATGTCGGGGACGGTCTCGTCCCAGAAGTCGAGGACGGTGTTGTAGGCGACCCAGGAGACTGGCACCAGGGTGGTGATCCCTGCCACGCCAAGCGTGGCTCCCCCGCCAAGCAGGAGCTGCCGCTTGCGCCCGGGTTTGTCCTCGCAGGTTCTCCAGCCCTCCAGCCCCAGGGCGGCGAGGAG